>JASAOG010000125.1:0-490000 GCA_030265305.1 Biomphalaria pfeifferi | reverse complement strand
AAACGAATGTATTTCTTTTACATGTCTTCTAGTGTGTGCAAGATATTGTGAGCCAACTGATCATCAATGCACAGATGGACAGTGTGTTCCTCTTCAACTGTTTTGTAATGGCACCAAGTGTAAAGATGGCTCTGATGACCCAGAAAGCAGTATGTGAACATTTTTTTTGGCTGATTTCGTGTTTAGGTGATTTATGCTTTTATATTAGTTCACTGAAAGGATTGACATTAAACCTTCAAGAAGGATACAATTATTAATTAAAAATAATAAGATAGTGTACACACCACAAAAAGAAAATGGTTGATAACAAGACAGTGTCAGTTGGTCGCTGTCTAAATTATGGACTCTGTATTCGCATAAGACAGTGTTTCTCAAACCGAAAACTTTGCACATTCTGAGTATTTGTAAAACACTCTGCTTTATTTATTTTAGAGATTAATTCACATGGTGGACTAATTAATTATTCCAGTACCTCGTGGGACTCGCGGACTACTGCAGAACACAGTTTGAGAAACGCTGGCGTAAGACGTTGCAAAGGTAAAAAATTGTCTCTTGAGGCGTAAAATTTCACAGACCCACAGACATAGTTATGCATTCAAAATCGCTTTTGTCACCGAGATTCAAACCTTAGACCTTTCGACTTTTAAGCCAAGAGCCTTGCTACTCAGTCACCATATCATAACTAGATTTTTAGGACACTTTCGAATACCTGACATTATTTGGGTAAAGAAAAGACGGTTGGTCGTTGTGCTGGCTACATTATACCCTTGTTAATAAAATGACATTTACATCATCTGCCCTGTATTTGAAAGGGGAGCGTTACTGTCCTTTTATATTTCTACATTAGCTCAAACTTAATTCAAATTTAAAGTTTATCATTAAATGTTTAGGAACTAACGGTTACCATATTATACTAAATATAATAGGAACTAATTTATATACTATAGCTCATAAATGTATCTTGTACTCTCTTCAGGTCTGGTCATGGATGTCCAGCCAGGGGTCATATCACCAGGACTTACAATCAATTGCAGTTCTTATCTTCTCGACACTTCATGTCCAGACAACTGGAGCCTCTTAACCCTGGCTCGTTTTAATAAAACAAGTCAAGAATTTGAAGACATTTTGAGATTTCAAGTTGACAACAATAAAAATGTGAAGCTCATTTCAGATGAACAAATCGAAGATAGCGATGTCAGTTTCGGAGATTTCTTCATTAGTTTGAATGTACGAAATCCACAGGATGGAGATGAGTTCAAATGTGAAGCCAGTAATTATGACAATTACTCAAAGAATGTCACAACACAGACACAGACCTATAAAGTAGTACTAAACACCACAAGCGCGGAGGATGAAGATCATGAAAATATATCAACAGTGCAGCCTTCCACTGTCAAACAACAATTTACTGGTAAATATGAGTCAAAATCTCTTCATCTCAGCCTGTGGTCCCGTCTGGAGCTTAGCCCACCAAACCAGCTTCCATAATGCGTTTCGGTTTTGGAAGAGACATTCCAACTCTCGGCACGCCTTGTTCGTCTGCTTCCAAATTGAGGTGCCATGTATTCCCGGGGTGTCCCTTCTTCCTCTTTACTTGGGGGCTTAGAGTGAGGGCTGCATTCTCATTCCTTTTTATACAAGCAACACACACATTCTGTCTCCAAGCATTCCGATCTTGACCAATTTCTCCCACATACTTTCATAGATAGCCCTAGTCCTTAGGGTCTCCATTGCAGACATCCGTGTAAAATGTACGAAGCACTTTAAGTGTAGGGTTACAGAGAAAGCAGGTGCCGCGATAAAAGTCTATAAATATCAATTTCATAACAAACTTGCGAGAAAGAAAAATAATAATGAAATGATGATCTCTTGATTCATTTTTATGTAGAGTTTCATCTTAAGAACTGTGTATCAAAACCTAAATAACACACCTTTGAAAGGCTTCAAGATTATGCTAATTAAGTGTCGTTAAATGTAGAAGGGGAGGCGTGGTGGATGAGCGATAATGAGACGGGTTTCTGAAATTGGGGTCCAGGGTCGAATCCTGGTGAAGACTGGAATTTTTAATCTCGGGATCTTTGGGCACCTCTGAGCCCACCCAACTCTAATGGGTACCTGACATTAGTTGGGATAAAAGTAAAGGCGGTTGGTCGTTGTGCTGGCCACAGGACACCCTCGCTAACCGTAGCCCACAGAAACAGATGACCTTTACTTCAACTGCCTTAAAAATCACAAGGTCTGAAGGGGGAACTTTTTTTTTATTAAATGTAGGTAGACTGTGCTACATTTCCACTAGTGCATGAGAGATCCTATTCTGAAATGTCTCATTAGTCATGAATATCTAAAGCAGCGGTTCTCAACCCTTTCGTCTCGACGACCCCTTTTTGCAATCCCCCACTCTGCCGCGACCTCCCCCCTCCCACGCACACACAGCAATAGAAGAATGGACAAAAACAATCTATTTTTTCGATGGTCCTAGGCGACCGCTGGCAAATCGTCAATCGACCCCCAAAGGGGTCGCGACCCACAGGTTGAGAACCCCTGATCTAAAGACTGTGTTAAATTTTATTGGTTTCCTTTTGTTCAACTTTTCGGCAATGCCTTTTTTTTTTCTTTGTTATAAAATGATTAATAATCTGGACCTATGCGGTCGCAGTGGGCACCGCACTTTCTTAGGCCCCGCACTAATTCTAGATATAACTTATTAAATTAAAACATAACTTATAAATAATAACAGGCTTTCCGCGGCTTACTGATTTTCCAGGGGCTCCTGGAAATCTCCTGAAATTGCAAAATATACTAGAAGTCCTGGAAATCTCCTGAAATTAAAAATCTTCTGAAAACTCATAAAAATCTCCTGAAGAATAAACAAAACTGGAGTGCCGATTTTACTCGCGTTAAAAAAAAACGGCATTGTCAACTTTCATTTATTAAAAAATTAGAGTAAAAACGAGTGTATCTTAATTTTTACATTATGCTCCTCCCTGCCCAGACTGGGCCCCACGCAATCCGTTTCGCATAGGGCCCGGCAAGTGCTAGGACCGTCCCTGTCTTCGAGTGAGGAGTTAAACGCGAGTACTTTTTTTTGTTATTGAAACTTTCATGTTAGTAACATGCCCATTGAGCTGTGGTATAGTTTCTTTGAAGGACTAGAATGTTGTTTTACATGTTTCGGATGTTCCTTCAGAGTTGAAGATAGTTTACTTCCTAGTCCTAACCTCCCGCAGGACGACGGGGGATGGGAGCGGGCAGGGTTTGAACCCTCGACAAATCCGAACGACAGTCCAGCGCGCAAGCCGCACGACCAGGCAGCCATCCTAGTGTGGTAAGGGGTATCAGTTATAAAGTTTCAGTGCTGACTTTTTCAGTCATCTTCCTGTTCATAGGAAATGAGAAATATGCTCATCTTCGACCAGGTAGTAGGAGCTATGTAGACGATTAGAAAACACAACTCAGCCTCGAACTAGATCTTCTTTTGATAGCCAAGCGGTTTATGACTCTTAGCCAAGAAATGAGTTCGATTACTCACTATATAAGATCAAGCTACAGGGCCGGTCTTCGGCCACTGCAACCTATGCGGTCGCAGTGGGCCCCGCGCTTTCATAGGCCCCGCGCTAATTGTATGAGTAATTATTAATTGCAAAATATATACGAAAAATTCCTAGAAATGTTCTGCATTTATTAAAATCTTTAGAAAATATACGAAATTGTCATTTCTGCAAGCAAAAACGCCAATCCTAAACGCGATAAAAAAAATAAAATAATCGGACGACTTTTCCCCGTAGCCGGAAGTTCCAATACTTTATTTACTTTTATAGTCACTGGCATATAAATATGCCATAGGTTGCAAGGTTCGTAAAGTCAAGTTAATTTGATCGCAATTTTGTACTTAGAAAAGAATGAATAAAATGCAAAGCCAAATTTATTTTCTTATACAAAATCTTAATTTTCACTTACTATCCGTAATACCACCCAGACTAGGCCCCGCGCAATCAGTTTCGCAAAGGGCCCTGTCAAGCTATTATATAAATGAAATATTCAGACAATTAAACAAAATGCAAAAAAAGTTAAATTCATCATGTATCAATAGTCCTTTGAATGTATTCACCGCTTCAAACTCTTGTTTATGAGAAAGATCAAATTGTAAAAATTCATAAGAACTAAATAACTTCTACCTTTATTAGTGCAATAGAAGTATCAAAAGTATAATCACCAATATAGATGTACATAAAGCTTACTAGCTTTATTAACATACAAATAAAATGAAGGCTTCTCTTTGAGTCCGAGGAGTAATGAGGAATGCAGTATTTCCCGTGGCTACGCAGCCCTAGTTGCGACCTACATATTTTGCCACAACAAGCGTGGACATAACGATTGTTTTCAAGTGGTCAATTTAAATTTTCTTTTCTCCGATTTTCTTTCTGTGGGCGCCACAGTCTTTACGTAGAACCAATAAGGAAAAACAAATAAATAATAAACATCTTAAATTCATCTTCCCAATTTATTTTCTACTGGTTGATACTGCCCTGCTGCCAATATAAGTGTCATATCATAATTTTAATAAAGAGTTAAAATAAATGAAAATAAATATCTTTTTTCCCCCTCTATTTCAGAATTCATTCTATCTGTTTTCCCGCCCGAGGTTGTTGATGGTTTTACAGACAGTTTGGAAATTACGTGCGGATATAGGAATGCGCCTTTGACAAACGTATTTTCCATGTCCATTTTACATTCCATATCAGTTGAAAAGCCAGAGTTCAAATACTTGTGCAGCGTTAGTAGTTTCAACCAAAAAATTCAAAAACATTCGCCATCTTTAAAGAGCGTCAACGGGACGATGGATCCCATTGAGGGATCCCACGTCAGTCTAATCTTTGAGGATCCAAAAGTCAAGAAGACAGGACTCTACAAATGTGAAGTCATTGGTTTTGACGTTGAACAGGGAAAACCCGTAATAGAATCGAAAGAATTTCTAGTTGACGCCTCTGACATCAAAATAGAAACAGTGATTGGAAAAATTCGTAATGAAACATTACTAATTCGCGAATCTTTACTTTCACTGAAATCTGAAAGTATAAACAGTACAGAGAAAATGAAGGAACTTCAAAACAGCATTAACCAAATCAAACTTGACATGAATGAATCAATTTCAGGATTAGAAGCTGACCATGACAATACAAAGAATATAATACGCAACACCACAGCGTTCAGTAATGAATTCCATAACAATCTTAAGTCATTGAATAAGTCAGTGTCGGGTTTAGAAAACAACTTGATCGCTGTAAAGACAAATTTTGACAAAGTTGAAAAATTAGTGAATGATAGTCGCAAAGAGCTTGATAATATTAAAAACAAATGTGTTTCTGAAGACTTTATACAAAAAGCTTTACAGACGATGGAAAGTTCGATAAATCAACAAAAAAATTTCACACAATCAGCAGTCGACAAATTGGAAGCTGTAAAGAAACGACAAGATGACATGGCGGACAGATTGTCAAAACTGGACAGTGGATCAAAATCTTTCACCCAAAAGCCTATCGAGTCTTTATTTATAGGATCATCCCCGTTTAAGGGCCGAAGATATTGGCTTACTCGTAAAAGTTACAGCATATTGATAACAGACGCCGAAGCGATGTGTGTAAGATATGGCGGTTATCTGTTGGAAATAGATTCGCAAGAGGAATTCAATTTTGTGAGAACATTTATCCAAAAAAATTCAGTCTTCAAATGCGTGATTACTGGAGGCACTGACAGCTTGTCTGAAAATATTTGGGTCCATCGATTTAGTTTGCTAAAGATGAAATCTTTGAACTGGCACAATGGTGAACCTAATAACCGCGATAAAGAAGAACACTGCGAATGCTTTTGGCAAGACTATAACTACAACATGAACGACTGTGGTTGTAATTTTGAACGTCATGGCTATTGTGGTTTTATTTGCGAAATTCCGGAGTTTTCTTAAAGTAATGCTGATATTTAACCAATCTGATAGTCAACGAACTGTGAAAACCCTAGAATAAATGCTAGTCTGATTGCAAAATCTTTATTTAAATGAAAGTAAGACTACGACAGAGATAGTAGCTCACTCTTTTGAATTCAATTAAGTTCATATGAAGAAAGACCCTATTATTAGAGATATTTAGGTCTTGTTTTTTTTTTTTTTTGCTTTTATTTAATGAAAACTGTACTTATCATCTCCCCTTCATTACGCTCAAATAGCACCGAGAAATCTAAAATGTGATATTATGCAAATACAAACTAACCAGAACATTATCAAATATTTCACGCTTTTAATTAACAAACAATGTGCATTATTTCCACCCCACGCATTGTAACAGGTACAGGTGGCACTACTGAGTGAGGCCTTTTCGTTATCTGCTACTCAACATTTGTTCATTTTTTTTTACAGTAGGCAGGTGGTAGCTCTACTGGGTGGGCCCAATCCGTGCACCTCGGTCAGCGACCAAGGGGCTGGAGTCGCCTAAGCAACCAGACAGCACAATCAAACTAAACTAAACTAGCTAACTAAAAGTAAAACAAGCAACTAAAATTATAAAACAAACTTATATACTTTATTTACATGAAACCAAAACAACAGTAATAAAACTAAATATACACCTACTAAACGATTGATCAACACTACCGGACTGAACCTAACAAATAAAGCAGCTATTTGGCAGGACTACAGCCGTAGGCTACTACACAGAAATAATGGCAGCTGTACAACAGCTATAGGGCAACAGTAATAACTGCGGCAGACAGGCAGCAGAAATAATGGCAGTTAGGCAGCAGTAAAAGCAGTTAGGCAGTAAGGCAGGAATTATAGCAGGCGGTCCCAGCTGAAATTATACCACACACAATTAGCTTTATACAGGCACTGTCAGCACTGACCACTGGTCAAGACAAAAGAGGGCTTAACGTGGTTCCGGAGCTAGCTATAACTGGTCAGCGCGAACATATCGGAGAGCATGACGTCACGCTAATTTTCTATAACTAAACTGGACTACCAATTTCCCTAATTTGTACCTAGCCGTACATAACAATAAAATCTAGCAAATTACTAAAGTCACGGACTACACAACATTATATACCAAATTAAACAGCAGTAAAAAGAGAATCTTAAAATTTAAATCCAACAAAAATACAAAAACGAAGATAAAAAGTTATTTCTATTCTAAACTCCTATGGGGGCTCTATACCGTTTACAGACCTGCACATAAACTGATATTAAAAAATAACAACCAATCCAACGCTAATGCCAAAGACAGAAATAAGCAGAACTAACCAGGGACAAAAAAAAAAAGGAAATTAACATCCACAGCTCTAAGGCTAGTTAACTATTTTAAAAACTACTTTTCCTCTACGAGTAAAACACAAATAACAGAAAAGACTAAAACTAGCAGAAAGTTATATATAGCGGAAACTACAAAATACTCAGCACTGAACTATATAAACTAAAAAGACACTAATTACAAACATCATAGCCCTGGCCTATATAAATTACAAATTAAAATAAAGATCAAATTAGATCTAGAAGCGCCAGCTCACATGTGCATTATATTTATACCAATTGGAATACCAATTTGACTGCAACTGTCCACCTCATCTAAAGTACCTTAACAATAAAAACATATAGTTGCAACAACGAAAAAAAATGTAACACCGAAGGCAGATACACACTCTTCTAGACCTCTATATACAATCAGCGCTCTATTGAATGAGGCTTCGGTTTCCCGCTAGGTGACGACAAGTGACCTTCAAACACCCTGACTGAAAGTGGGATAAAGGAGTCCTAAAATATTTCTTTTCCAGCAAAAATGTAGAACATTAGTTTAACAGGTGCAGATTGTCTTTAAGAATTGTGAGTGATTTGGAAAGGCATCTTTCGTGAAAAAGCTCTTCAAGAGATGGTAGCTGTGTTCGAGTGATATACGATGCTTTTTTTAATTAGTCTATTTAGTCGATGTCTTTGTGCTATTGAAGTATTACCATAGCAGCAGAAGTCTCATGAGCCTTTGTTTATCGCATCGGATTCACTTAAAGGACTATCATATTAATTACAGACGCCCATGCGATGTGCTTAAATTATAGAGGCTACCTGGTAGATGTTGATTCACAAGATTAATTTAATTTTTAAAAATATTTTTTTTTTAAATATTAGGTATTGATAGTCTTCGTAAAGGTTTGTTGGTCAATAGGTTAAGCTTGTTGAGGATATATGCATTGATTTTGTTTAAGGATGGACCCAATAACCTTCTTGTGAATGAACATTGTAAATGCTTTTAAAAAGCCATCTGAATTTAGTATAAATGCTTATACATGTAATTTTAAAGTTCATGACAGTTTTGGTTCTTTTGTGAAATACCTTAATGATTGCAAAATTTTCATTCGATAATATTAAATTGTCATCAACATGAAAAGTTACTACTAGTTTGTTTGTTTGTTTGTTGTTTTTTCTTTGTTCCATTGAAGTGAGATTTTCTGCTGGAATAGATTATGCTCCTTTTATCTACATTTCATTTAAGATACAAAAGATCAAAAGAGAGTTTGTATTTTCACTCAAACTCAGAGACTTCTCCTGGCGGGCTTCAAAATATCATTTATAGTATTTTCAATATCTTTTCTTGTTTTAAGATGTAAACGTGACAGATGGATAGGTGGACGAACGGACCATATGCAAGTATTAGCTTATCTCATTTGTGGGGGAAAAAAAAAAGATTATTGGTGTAAGGGAGATAAAACATGTTTTAGTCATTTCATTTAATGATAATCTCTCTATGCACACGCATACTATGCCCGCCCATCACATGAGTAAACATTTCATTATACCTGTTACGTTTTACGCATATTTTGTTCGTCAAATTTTATTTCGTCTAAATGATAAATGATTTCAACACAGTAAAGAGTTCTACTTTTTAGCCGCTCCAAAAAGGGGAAAATCTTCTATAAGTTTTGTATGATCTTTCTGTCCAGCCGTCTGTCAGTAAGTCCGTTTAGATCCACTAGAAGCTTAAAAAGATTTTTTAAAAATTCAATTTATAATATTTTAGATGTTATAAAGCTCTGGAGCAAATTTTATTATTTTATTATTTTGTTTAAAAGTAAGCCCTTTAATTTTTTAAATTAAATATGCAAGCACTTTTCCCCCAGAAAAACACACCACTTTTCAAAATGAAAAAGTTAATAAAAACGGTGGGAGGCACGAGTGCGACGGTCTCCGAGCGCAAGCGATAGCATTGGTTATAAAAATAATATAAATAAAAATGAATTTTAATAACTCATAAATCTTTATAAAAACAAAAAATTAACAAAAATAATAATGAAGAAATTATTTTTGGCAATACTCATCTCAAGGAACATTTTCAATATTTCTTGTGAATGTCTTCCAGACCCTGGGTGTAGTCAACTTCTGGACATTTACTGTCACCATTCTCTGGACCTTTGCTGTCACCTTTTTCTGGACCATTGCTGAATCATTCTATTGGACTTCTGCTGTCATCATTTTCTGGACCCCTTGCTGTCACCATTTTATGGATCTTCGCTGCAGCCTACTCCGCGATCATACTGAAAATCCTGGAATATGACTTTGATATGATGTTTTCAATGAAATTTTCCTTGTATTATTTTTAATTTAGAACAATGTTTTGTGTGTCTTCTTTTGAATTAAAAAAAAAGAGAGAGAAAAAAAAAAAAAAAAAAAAGCCCAATAAAGAGGCCAATAGCCCAAAAAAGAGGCAACGCCCAAAAAAGAGGCAAAGCCCAAGGATTCCTAGGATGTACTAAGCTCGACAACTGTAGTCAAAAGCTAAAGAGCTGAGGTATCCTTTAAAAGAGAAAAAAAAAAAAAAAAAGCATTGGTTTGGCAGATCCTTGCGTTAAAATAGGTTGTTGTTTTTTTTTTTGAAAAATAACATTGAAAAGATAATTTTAAAGAGATGTCTCTTTTTTATAGAAAATACCAAGGGTTCTACCTCTTGAGACTTCAAACAAAACTGGTTTCTGCTTGACCAACTGTGAAAATCTCAAATGTTTTCTTTAAGCGTCGAAGTGGAGAGCTCTGAACGAAACTGGCAAGATATCAGGCGTGAACTCAAGAACTGAAGCGTCTTTGCTCCCTGTACTATAAGGGAATATAACTTGAACTGGAGATTTTAAAGAATAGGA
Source organism: Biomphalaria pfeifferi (assembly GCA_030265305.1). Lineage (NCBI taxonomy): Eukaryota > Metazoa > Mollusca > Gastropoda > Planorbidae > Biomphalaria > Biomphalaria pfeifferi. The sequence goes on along the minus strand of JASAOG010000125.1, from coordinate 479,836 downwards.
ACTCGTACAAATACCTATAACATACATCAGGTCAATATTTCCAAGACGTGACTTTAAAAAAGATAAGGTAATTACGTCCTACGCGTTTCATGCGTCAATCTAGTCATGCGTGTTAATGACTTGAAATCTGCTAAGTCGTTGGTTTTCCTGGCTGATTCAGGCAACCCTTTCCATTCTCTTACGGCACTAGGGAAAAAGGAACACTCTTATGTATTTGTTCTAGCGTATGGAATAAGAAATGTGCCTCTATCTTTTTGTCTTTCTGAGTATTTCATTAGGTTTTGTTTTTCTGTCTGCAAGTTCTGGTTTAGTTTTTTATGCATTATAGTTACTTTACTTTTTATTCTTCTGTCCTGAAGTGTCTCTTACCTTGTAATATTTTATCCGATAAAAAAGAGTGTTTTTTTCATGTATCTTAATCTACCGATTATACTTATCCGCTTTTATCTTCTTTGCGTTTTTTAAAAAATTTAATTTGGTATTGTTTGTTTCCTTATCTGTGATGTTGTCATACTAGAAACAAATGCTCTTACTAAAACATCGCCAGGTTATGTACCATTATTGATATTTATTCTAGTGATTTCGCTGAATATATTCATTATAAAGCTTAATAAAGATTATCTATCTAAGGTGGATAAGTACAGGTTGGCCAAGATTAATAAGGTCCAGGTGTTTAATCTCCCAGATTGATATGGAGTGTGTGTGTGTCTCTATTGTGACGGTGGGTTAGCGGATGGTTGTGAATGATGCAACATAGGTGGCATTGGCGTCATTTGATCTTAGTTAGGGAAGACGACTCCAGAACGTGAGACTGAAAGGTTTTGCTTTCGAAGTGAGTTAGATTTCGTTGAAGAATATTATTATTAAAGTCTACTACAGTTTTTTTTTAAATCTCATTGCAACTTGATTTTGTCTATATTATAAAGCTCTATTTAGTTTTGTTCACACAAAAAAAGGGAAGTTATTCAAGTTTATTTGTAGTTTTATTAGATAAGATACATTACGCCCACAACGCTTTAGTTGTCTACCAGCGATTTGGCGCTACAAGTCCACGAGCGGTAACAACACAGATCTATTTGCTTGTAATTGTTATTGGTGGAGGAACTTAAAGGGAAAATTTAACAATAACGGCCAGCATATAATTGAAGAGTATAAAACGAGACTTAGCAATATAACTGAGTAATATAACCACAAAATAAGTCATCCAGTGTCAAGACATCATTTATCCATCATTTACAGATATCAAACAAAATAATTACCAGTCTACTACTAATCTAATATATAAAGTTTTTTAACAAATTAATTCATGTTTTGTTAGGTAAATGAAATAATTGTGCAAAGTTTTAACTTGATCCGAAAACGGGTGTGAGAGAAACAACGTGTTCCGAATTTGTACTAGACAGACAGACAGATTGAGTTGATATAAGCTTTGTAATAGCTTAGTGATCTATTAACGCCTAAGTCGTGGGTTCAATCCTTATATAAGCGAACAATTTTTCTGTATTTTTACATAATGTATGTAATATGAATTCTTTTTTTTTGTATACAATATTATTTGACAAAACTAAGAATTGATATTTAAAAATACAGAACGCTTCTAGATCTAGTGCATGTACTGGCACACGCCACGCTGCCACCAACATTTCTCTTATCTTATCCCAGAGAGTCTCGTACTAATAAGACGCACTTTTTCTTATCTCTGCACAAATTGATGTTACAAAATCATCGCCGGGTTACGTACTGTTTTGTTTATATTTATTATAGTGACACTTACGACATGGGCTCATAAAAAAAAAAAAAAAAACTTTTCTTTTATCTTACTTGATAACGATAAAACGTTGGCTGCTTGGTCGTATGGTGTGCGTTCTGAACTGTCGTCTCGATGGTCCCGAGTTCAAACCCCGCCATCCTCCTAAGTCCTGCGGGAGATTAGGGTAAAGAAGTATTAACCTTAAGCTCTGAAGGAACATGTAAAACAAAACAATAATCGATGTCTGTCCGTTTCCATGTCCAGAGACGATCTTTTCCTTTTCCATCTTCTCATGTGACTAAAAGAGGCCAATCCTTGATACACAGCTACTGTCATACGTTAGGCATTTGTGACACCCAGAGGCTGCAGCAGAGTTGTCCACCTTCTTACTGTTTCTGGTGTTTACACCGTCTGCGATCCAGGACATTCCAGGACCCTTCCTCTCTACTTGCCATGTGGATGTACCTAGTGCTTATTTGTCTCATAAATTCAATACTAAAGAGGCTTATGTCACACTTTGTCTACATCAGTGTGTCTTAAAAGTGGACGACCTGACACGATCGATGTACATGATTTTTAAAATTGAAACATTGACATGATGTCGTCTGTACGTGGACTATAGCCTGATATGACTTAGACTTACTTAGGACTTAGGTCCTCCCACGCCGTTTGGCGCATTAGGCTTCAAGATGTCTCCAAGATCTGTCACTGGCAATGTCTGAACCCTGAAATGAAAATGCTCAATATTAGTATTTTGATCAATGTCATGATTTGACATCAAGTGGAGATTAGAGAATGTCTCTAAACCAGGGGTTCTCAACCTGGGGGTCGATTGACCATTTGCCAGGGGTCTCCTGGGTGTGTGTGTGGGGGGGGGGGGGTCGCGGCAGAGTGGGAGATTGCTAAAAGGGGTCGCCGAGCTTAAAAGGTTGAGAACCGCTGTCTAAACGAATCTAGTGCTAATTGCTTTTCTGTGGAGCGTGCGATGAAAACCTGACACTGGACATCAGAAATTTCACGAGGCTACCTGGCACGATTAAAGTCTTATCTATAAAATCAGAGTTGTCTAATCAACATTTTGACTTGTTGAGATTTTACTGTTGTTTTTGTGGCAAATAGACTCATGTGAGACCGCGCGTGAAGGTGTGATGCTATAGGAGGTTGGTCGTTGTGCTGGCTACCTGACACCATCATTAACCCTGGGCCACAGAAACAGATGACCTTTACATCATCCATGGTCTGAAAAACTTAACATTTACTTTTATAGGGCCAAACAAGAAATGATCATTATTTCAAATTGGCAAGTACTTTGGTTTAAAATTTGGTATATTAATGGGATCGAAACGTTGTTAGCGCGAGCAGGGCACGCTAAGAGCAGACAGAGCAGTTTTCTTTAGATGCCAGTAACAAACATTTCACTTCTCAACACAAGTGTGTCAGTAGGACGACTGTCATTATAGAGTCAATTAGAAGAAACAAAGTCTTCGATGGTTTGTCCAGGAGTTCAAGCAAAATATAAAAATTATTTTAAAAAAGTAAAGTTCCCCTTTCAGACCTTGTGGTCTATAGGGCAGATGATGTAAAGGTCATCTGTTTCTGTGGCCTACGGTTAACGAGGGTGTCATGTGGCCAGCACAACAACCACCCACCTTTACTTTTCCCTAACTAATGTCAGGTACCCATTCCAGCTGGGTGGGCTCAGAGGCGCCCAAAGATCCCGAAATTAAAAATCCCAGACTTCACCAGGATTCGAACCCAGGTTAAGAGCTTAACCGCTCAGCCACAGCGCCTCCCCAAAAAAAAAATCCTTATTTAAAAACGTTTTGTTTTAATAGGAAGAACCGCAAAATCACTACCACCTCTATCAATACTTAAACTATCAATTAATCACCACTCCAGGCAATATCTGAAGATTAAGGGTGGGTGCATAGCTACACGAATACATGTTTTACATGACTACGCAAACCCAGTTGCGACCTGCATGTTCTTCCACATCTCGTGCGGACGAAGTTCTCCCGCCTGCGGTCTTTATTTTTCTTTCCGTCTTCTGCGCCTGTCTTCAATAATGTCTTGTCTTTGGGTCTCAAATGTTTGTCCCGCAGCCTTTGCGGGAACTCTCTGTCTCTTTCAGAGGCCATCTGCTGCCAGATACTTTCCTCTATGCCAGCTGCAACGTATACAGAACAACGCCGCACGAATAGTCCTTAGAAAAAAAAGACAAGATTCTGCTACTACTCTCTTGCGCACGCTCTATTGGCTTCCCGTGAAAGCGAGAATCGATTACAAGGTCGTCACACTTTGTCATCAGTGTATATATAACAATGAGATGCCTTTGTACCTTAGCGAACTGATTACTCCATATGTCCCCCAGAGGGCCATACGCTCAATGGACTCAACGCTTTTAGTAGTGCCACGTTTCTCCCTCAAAAGCTACGGTCTGCGGCTTTTTCAGTGCACGGACCAAAGGTTTGGAACTCACTCCCCCATTGATCTCAGACAGACAACATGCTACACCACTTTTAAGAAGGACATTAAGACCTATCTGTTTACAACTTTTTTAGATTAGTTTGTCACTTTAGCTGTCGTGTTTGTGTTTGTAATGTTATTACAGCGCCTTGAGTCTACATTTTGTTTGTTAACAGCGCTTTATAAATAAAATTATTATTCAGTTATTATTAAATGGATCTAATTGATTAACTATTTGGTAATTTTTTTATGGATTCATTTATTGTCATGGATTATAAATGTGAAAACTTTCTACCATATCCGAAAATGGAAAGTGATAGAAAAACTGTGTACAAGATTTGTACCAGACAGACGGACAGACGGAATGAGTTAATAAAGGCCTTGTAAATATAGCCAAAATCACTTGGGTTATTCAAGATTGTTCTTACAAGCTCCTGAGCTAAGAAAATATTTATTTTTGTGTGTATCCTTCAAGTTTCAGAGCTTTGGTCTGGCTGGCTTTAAACAGTCATTTAGGTTACAAAGACTATAAAGGTGATTTCTGGTGTAATGCCGATGTGCACTACAAGATTAGCATCCAACATCCGGCGTACAATATCCGGCATCCAACATCCAGGATCGAGCATCCAGCATCCAGCGTACAACATCCGGCATCCAATATCCGGCGTACAATATCCGGCATCCAACATCCAGGATCGAGCATCCAGCATCCAACATCCGGCGTACAATATCCGGCATCCAACATCCAGGATCGAGCATCCAGCATCCAACATCCAGCATACAACATCCAGCATCCAACATCTACTTCTCAAATCAACCATTTGGTTTTTCTTTCCACACCGAAGGGGGGCCTTGCTGCCCATCATGATGAAGGTCGCCATTTTGGTCCTCAGCTTGACCTGTTTTTACGGTAGGAGGGACATTGTTGGATTTAAGCACAATTTAACCATGAGAACGGAAGTGACCTTCACTTTCACCTGTCCCTGTTGGACAATTTAGCGGTGGCGTAGCTAGGGTGGGGGAGGGGGGAAGAATTTGAAAATCCCCCCTGAGCCCCCTTTTGAGAGGTGCCCCCAAAGGAGTGTTTTTTACATTAAGGATTAAATATTACGCAAAATGCAGGGGACCCCAAACGATGGAAATTCCTAGCTACGCCCCTGCAATTTGGGATTCTCTCTATATATTCTTGACTTTTTCAGGATTTGTCTCTTTAAGACCTTTAAATCCTTAATTTTTAATGACTCTGCGGATTTTGCAGTTACAACTGCAAATACTTTATTTATTTATTAAGAATATTCAGTACATATAATAGGTATCAAAAATTTCTTTTTAATCAGTGATAATGTAGCCAACGAAGTAAAATTTTATTCGGTGATGACGTCAATATGACGTGCTGATGTGGTAGAATGTTTTCCCACTAAACTGAACAGATGATTCCTACAACTGAATAAATGTTCAACCAATGTTAGATTTATGGGGCAAATATTTTTGGTGTCCCAAACGAGGGTGTCATGTGGCCATCACAACTGCAAACCGCCTTTACTTTTCCCCCAATTAATGTCAGGTAAAAAAATAATTTTCCGCACGAATAAGCAACCAGCATTCTTGACAGTTCTCCAGCAGAATCTCATCTAGCGCCAGCTGTTTCCAAATGTTTCTTAGCCTTTAAGTGTTTTATTTCATTATATATACATGAAGAAATGTGAAAGAAAACTCAAATCTAAACTTGAACCCTTGCCTTTAAACCTTTGACCCCAAGATTGCTATAAACTAGATATATGTTAGATGCAAGAAAGATGGGCAATGTAGCTCTCACATAAAAAAAAGACTAAAAAATGTAATTAAATTATATGAAACAAGTATTTCTAGACCTATTTTAGTTAGATGCTATATCGCTAATAGTACGTGCGAAATGGTCATGTTTCGATCGTGATTAAATCTCTTCGTGCTGAAATTACATGTCTAGATTAGAGTCTTCACTGTTCTGCTATCTATGGCCTGACTATAAAGGCGCTTGTTACTTCACGTAACTTCAATCTTACTTGCGATTTAAAAGTTTTCTAAAGTTCAAGACATCAAGATGAAGATTTTGATTCTCTTTGTGACTGTGGCCTCCGTCTACGGTAGGTGATCTTGAGGCCTTGTCCAATATGTGGTCCCCACACTTTACCGTGTATTTTTTATGAGGAATAACTTTATAGAAGACAGGTTATTGAATGAAATTGGTTAAAAAAAATGTATCACAGTGGTACAGTCATATACTGAAATCTAAAGTTAGAATAATCTACATATTTAATATTTCTGATCTTCTGTGTTATGACTTTCATTTTTTTTAATCAGTAGACTTTTACATTCCAAAAACATACAAAACAAAACAATGAATTTCATGTTCTCAAAAACGATTAAGGTTTTTTTTTTAAAGGAAACCTCAGCACTTTCGCTATTTTATTTTAGCCTTGTCATCATAGGATGGGCCTAAGGCATCTTTTCTTTGCCTCTTTTTTGGGCTTTCTATGCCTCTTTTTTTAGGGCCCTCTTGGCTCCTTTGTGGGCTTTTTTTTTTATTACAAGTTCTCACATTTCACAAATATTAAAGTATAAAGAATTAAAATTAAATTTGAAATATGATTAATCCATACTTAATTAGTAATTAAAATAGTGAATCTACATCAATAGTAGAAAGTTCAAGATTAAAGAAAACAAACTAAACTTGATCTGTCTTGTGAAGATTAGTCTCCGGACTTGGTTGTCTGTTGATAAACTTTGGATCCATGTGTTGAATATCTGATGTAATTAATAGTTCAAGTATTCCTTTCTAGTTAATATTTCTCTCTTTTTTTTTAGATAAGAAAGCATTTTTTTTTTGTAACTTTGAGGTAATATAATTAATAACTTCATAATATTACTAGTTAAAAAAGCAAGGTTATGTTTAAAGACCAATAACTTTAGTAACTAACATAAGATAGACGCATTTCCAATCATCTAATAACAATTTTTTTCCCTGTGAAATCCCGAGGTGGGGGATTATAGTCCTTTATAATCAATGTTTACAGGAGTTGTTTTTTTTTTTATTATAAATATTTTGATTACATCTGTTTGCAAAGTTTTTCAACAAATCTTAAAATTTAATAAAATACTCTGAAAGACACAAAGATACAAAGATAAAGGCACATTCCTTATCCCATATGCTAGGACAAATTTGTACAAATACTCCTTCTTCCCTAGTGCTATTAGAGCATGGAATGGGTTGCCTGAGCTAGCCAGGAAAACCAGTGACTTGGCAGAATTTAAGTCATTGGTTAATATGCATGACTGAATGCATGACGCGTAGGACGTAATCATCTTTTTTGAAGTAACGTCTGTATTATATAAGATAAGATCTTACTATTTTTAAATAATCGAATATGAATTGGCTGACAAGAGTGCGTAACGAGAATGTAGATCAATAGATAACTATACAATCTTCCATATTCATAAGCTCTCCACTAGCAGAGTGGTTACCGTGTTGGCTTGAGAAGCCTGAGATGGATGGAGCCAAGAGTTCGATTTCAGGTCGTTCCCCCTTTTTTTATTTATAACTATATGTTTAGTTAGTCTAGATCTATTACAAATTTAATTACATGACTGATCCAAACTACTTGATACAAGTTCGTTTCATATACATTTTTGTTATTTTTTTTTTTAAATTTTTTGGACTGTTTAATGCCCGAGGAAAAGAAGTCAATGAAGTGTTTTTAAATTAATGTATAGTAATGCTACCAGTATGGAGCAATGAAAGTTATGTACACAAACCAGCGGTCATTCGTCGAACGAAACGTAGAGTTTGCTGGGGGATGTCTCATAGCATAATATTCGTCAAGTAAAAAGTTATACTGAAAAAAAAAATATTGTAATAAACAAGTAAAGGGTAAGTCACACTGTTTAGTTTGCGACATCAGTATTACGACATAAAAAATATTGCGACATCAGAATGACAACATTCAAAGATATTGCGACATCAGTATTGCGATATTTAAAGATATTGTGACCACAGCATTACGACCTTATAAGACATTGTGGCATTAAGAAACATTACTGTTTGAAAAGATATTTACTCATAAGAATTCAACAATTTTTTTTTTAAAAAGATATTCGGGCCGATTAATCTATGGCTACGAATGCTTTAGCAACCTAAAAAATAAGATTTGCGTAACTACAAATTATGACATCAACATCTGCCAATGCCGAAAACTGCTCAAAATTTTGGGCTTTGAAAGCAGAGGCGTCCTCGGCAGTGCGTGAATCCTTGGGCGAGTATCATAATAGGGCAACGAATATTTGTACAATGGGCGGATAGTGACAAAAGATTCTCTTTATCGCGCCACTCGCTATCCCTAAGGCCACTCGTATATGGCCACGTCTGCTTGAAAGTACACGCTTACTAAGGAGGTCAAGTTCGAATTCCGAATCGAGCAGAGGCGTGTCTGCTAAGCGCCTAAAGATAGCACGGAAACCTTCTCCCAAATAACCCCTCCCCCCCCCCCCGCCTCACAACTGGTCCACGAAAGAGATTGGACCACAGCGAACTGAGCATGTTATAAGCATGAAAGATGCAATAAATATTGGGGGGGGGGGGGAATGGCTTTGATTTCTACAATTTATAAGTTTAATTATTATATAAAACTGTCAGGGATAAAATGTTGTATGACATTCTAACACTCTCTCTCTACTTTGACCAAGGAGCTCTTTCTGTTCTCTTTCTGTTCAGTTGGAAGTGTTCACAAATGAATATAATCCTAATGAGAACACCACTGGAGGATAAGCTTGAGTTCAAGTACACACTTTTATTGACACAAACTAGTAAGGAGACAGTGTCGTACTTAGTCACAGGAAGATGTCTTCTCCTTTCTCCGTTCACTTACTCTAGTCACTCATTCTAAGCAGTAGTCACTCATAACCATAGAAAGTTGAAAAGTCGCTTCATGTAAATGTGTGCTGGTTCCCTAACACTAAGTATAGACCATTTTTTTAAATTGTTAGTAAGACAGAAAAACAGAAAGAAAGAAAGATAGATAGATAGATAGATAGATAGATAGATAGATAGATAGATAGATAGATAGATAGATAGATAGATAGATAGATAGATAGATAGATTGATAGATAAAACAATAGGACTTTGCGTGGTAGAAAAAGAACGACAAAATTATGCTTAGTACTTATAAATGTAAATCTAAGAAAAAAATTCCTTTTTTTAAAAAATTATTTTCCTTTTATTCAATTACTATTTTACAGGTGCCGCATTAAACAACAACCCGACTGAGCATCAACAGAACCCCAACAACAGAAACGTCAACAACCCTATTGAACATCAACAGAACCCCAACAACAGAAACATCAACAACCCGATTGAACATCAACAGAACCCTAACAACAGAAACATCAACAACCCAATTGAACATCAACAGAACCCTAACAACAGAAACATCAACAACCCAACTGAGCACCAACAAAATCCCAACAACAGAAACATCAACAACCCAATTGAGCACCAACAGAACCCTAACAACAGAAACATCAACAACCCAATTGAGCACCAACAGAACCCCAACAACAGAAATGTCAACAACCCAATTGAGCACCAACAGAACCCCAACAACAGAAATGTCAACAACCCAACTGAACACCAACAGAACCCCAACAACAGAAATGTCAACAACCCAATTGAGCACCAACAGAACCCCAACAACAGAAACATCAACAACCCAACTGAACACCAACAGAACCCTAACAACAGAAATGTCAACAACCCAATTGAGCACCAACAGAACCCCAACAACAGAAACATCAACAACCCAACTGAGCACCAACAGAACCCCAACAACAGAAACATCAATAACCCAATTGAGCACCAACAAAACCCCAACAACAGAAATGTCAACAACCCGATTGAACATCAACAGAACCCTAACAACAGAAACATCAACAACCCAATTGAGCACCAACAGAACCCTAACAACAGAAACATCAACAACCCAATTGAGCACCAACAGAACCCCAACAACAGAAACATCAACAACCCAACTGAGCACCAACAGAACCCCAACAACAGAAACATCAATAACCCGATTGAGCACCAACAAAACCCCAACAACAGAAATGTCAACAACCCAACTGAACACCAACAGAACCCCAACAACAGAAATGTCAACAACCCAATTGAGCACCAACAGAACCCCAACAACAGAAACATCAACAACCCAACTGAACACCAACAGAACCCCAACAACAGAAATGTCAACAACCCAATTGAGCACCAACAGAACCCCAACAACAGAAATGTCAACAACCCAACTGAGCACCAACAGAACCCCAACAACAGAAACATCAATAACCCGATTGAGCACCAACAAAACCCCAACAACAGAAATGTCAACAACCCGATTGAACATCAACAGAACCCTAACAACAGAAACATCAACAACCCAATTGAACATCAACAGAACCCTAACAACAGAAACATCAACAACCCAACTGAACACCAACAGAACCCTAACAACAGAAACATCAACAACCCAATTGAGCACCAACAAAATCCCAACAACAGAAATGTCAACAACCCAACTGAGCACCAACAAAATCCCAACAACAGAAACATCAACAACCCAATTGAGCACCAACAGAACCCTAACAACAGAAACATCAACAACCCAATTGAGCACCAACAGAACCCTAATAACTGAAAGATTTTAGTTGATGGGCTATAAGACCTGCTTTTCTTAAATTATATCAAAACATCTTGTTAGACATGATTTTGTTTTTTTAATCGATTTAAATCTTTGATCTAACTCTGACACAATAAAAAAATTGTACTGCCTCTATTTATACTGATAAGGTTTTGTTTTATTTAATTGGCTACCAAAAGGGGAATAAGCGCTATCAATTGTATGCAAGTATGGTTGTTGTTTTTGTATTTTTCATTTTAAAAAATGCACCATTATTACAATGGAGTGTTTACTAGTAAAGACAAAAAAAAAATAACAAGGGGAGACAACTGTAATAAGAGATAACTTTTCAGAATCGTGATATGGTAATAATATTTTTTTTTCTATAATAATATTCTAAAAATAATTATGTTACTAAATTAAGTGTTTGCTGTTATACAACTACTTGCAGATAAAATGTTTATTTTTGTTGTTTTAAAATAGAAAGAATGCATTTAGTATGTACGTAAGTCTAATATAATTTAGAACAACATTTCTAGATGGATGCTACAGCGTTCAAAGCGTTTATCAGAACATTTGGTATATATTTTTGAGAGGTTAATACAGGTGGCCTACTAGTTCATCATTTCTGTAGTTAGCGGAACACCTATCCAGGCCTTGGAACACTAGGGTTCCTAGGAACAGCTTGGAAAACACTGCTCTATGCTCTACAATGGGAATGCACTCTCGTAGACTGGAGTGTAGGCATGCAATCAAACGGAAGATTGTCCTTCTTGAGACCTTGAATGAGAGATTGGCCCCTTACAAAACCATTCATTAAAAAATCTAGGTTTAGTTACTTTAGTAATGAGGTTGCTCTAATCAAATGTGAATATTCATTTGTTATAAATCTCACGGCTCTATTTTGAGTTTTAGTTTCTGTATATTTGTGGGGAGAGTAATCGAGAGGTCAAGTACGCTTGAACTTGGCTTGGCTTGGCTACCTAGAAGGGGGCTCGATGTTCGACACCCAACTCGTAAAGGCAGCACGAAAACCAACTCCTAGATACCCCTCCCCTAGATACCCCCCCCCCCCACTGGTCCACAAATGAGATAGGACCAAAAGCGCTCTGAGCATGCTATAAGCATGAAAGTAGAGCTATATATAAGCTATAGTAATTAATTAAAAATAATATTTTATAGAGTTGAGGGGGTCCCAAACAGAGGACATAAATTCTGATGCTGGCATAACTAAAGTTTCTACTTAAACTGCTTGTTCATTATGAACAGTGGCATTTTCTTAAACCTGAGAGAATAGTATAGTGTAATAATCATAACAAATGTAATTTATAAAGCGCTGTTAACAAACACTGTGTAGGCTCAAGGCGATGTGATAACATTACAAAAATAATCGCGACAGCTAAAATGACAAATCTAAAAACTTTTGGAACAGATGGGTTTTAATGTTTTTCTTGAATGTAGTGAAGCATGTTGTCTGAGATTAAGGGGAATTGAGTTCTGTCTGTCTGTCTATCTGCGAGAGAAACCTGGCATCACTAGAAGCGTTAAGTTCATGGAGCGCAAGGCCATATCAGTTCACTAAGGTGCAAGAGCATTTCTTTTTTGTAGATGTAGATGTAATTGACAAAATGTGGCTACCTTGTAGCCGCTTCGTGATTTTATTATAGCTTTTATATAGCGCTACTTTCATGCTTATAGCATGCCCAGAGCGCTTTGGTCCAATCTCATTTATGGAGGGGGTAACTAGGAATGGGTTTTCCATGCTGCCTTTAGGCGCTCAGTAAACGCAACTCTGTCCGAGTCGGGTGTTGAGCCCTTTCTAGGTAGCCAAGACAAGCCAAGTTCAAGCGCACTTAGCCTCTCGACCACGCTTCCTCGCATCTCTAAATCTCTGTTGTCTTTCTATAGGTTCCTAATGCTAAGAAAATATTTATCAAACCAAGGCTATCGTAGGACGTAATTATCTTCGGAAGTAACGTCTGTAATTTATAAGATAATACTCTACAGTCCTTGTGTTTAGAAAGACAAATACATTTTTATACAACTTATTGAGCGATTGTTGTTCTGTTCATAACTGAATGTTAAATTAAAAAACAATGGAATTCTTTTTTATGCTTCTCTACTGAGACTCGTACTACGACTTTTGGCATAGTAACTAAGTGTTTAATCACTAGACCACCCCATCTTTAATGTGTTTTTTAACATATCGTGAAAACAGCTAATAAAGAAAGGTCTTATCGATCTAAGGTCTTAGAGATCTAAATCTACTTACACACGATTCTTGAGTAGTCATGACTACTGAGTACGTACTGAGGAAACCGATTACTGAACACACACAAAAAAACAGGGTTAAAGGTCATGTGACGCCAAAAACTAAATTTTTAAAAGTGGAAGTGTTTCGACGGTTTTCGACTTCTGTTTTAGCGCCTCCAACCTGGATTATAAATCTCACACCAAAGCAATGTAAAAAAAAAAAAACATTCTTTACCATGTAACGCCTTCATTTGGTCAAACCCTTACCTTACAAAATTATAATAATAATAATAATAATTTTTTTTTCATTTTAAAGCAAAGATATGCTTAATAAATATTGAAACCATCAGAGACGGAAAAATGATACAAGGATTAGCAAATTAACATCTAAAGGGGAACTAACCAAGAATAAAATTAAATACACACCAATACTTACATGTCCGCACCCACATAAACACATATATAATATATACACACAATTATTTAGTGCATAACCAAAAGGGCTACAAAACAAGGTGTCGACGACTTCTGAGGGCGCAGTCCAACATCTTAAGTAACTACTCAAGAACACATAGAAATACCTCACAATACAAGCCAAACCTTTATTTTATGTAGATAATTCCATGTCAAATACATTTGCAATGTGAAAAACACTACTGTAATACTAAAAATATACCTACATGTATCCCAAAAACTACCTATCCACTCACACGCTAACATACAAAGTCTACAATTTGTCTAAATATAATCTCAGGGCCATCAGGTAGGAACTTTTTATTATTTATAACAATTTTCAGTAAACAAGTTTCCTATACTCTGTCAAAATAATGAGATTAAAATCCCAAGAGCTTTATTACGTAATTTGGGAACCTTGTTTAAAAGGATCGCCAGATTGACATCCACATCTGAGTCACAATTAGCATCTAACAGACTTTTAACAGTATTTTACACATTAGAAAACAACGGACAATCTAGAAACAAAAGTTTCTCATCCACTTCCAGTGACATGGTACATAGTTTACATTTACAACAGATTTCTACAATATTGACCTTCTAGCACCCAAATAGATGTCCTGCCAAAAATAAGCCTATAGGTTGTTTCCCCAACCTTGGGCGCAATGTGCTTATTTATGAAGGTTTATAAAGGAATCCGTAAACTCTGTTATACCTCTTTCCTTTCCCCATTTGATTCTGAGACCCAAGTTCTCTTTTAGGGCCGTGTAAATTTCTTTCAGCTTATTATGTATTAAGTGTTCACTATTCAATTGGATTCGTGAAACCGATCTATAAAATGGGTCAACAAGTGCACCAAAATAATGTGGGGTATCATTCCGAATTGTAAGTAGTCGCCCCAATCTGATTCCATAATAATACACTGCTTATGGGTGTAAGGGGACTCTGGGGTTGAGTCCTTTACTACATACATATGGCTCGATAATCTAGGGTATGATTCCCACATGCAGACCTTAACATGTGTAACTATTACAAAGTATCACTCAACGAAGGAGTATAAAATTAGTATTTATTTACAGCCAACAGCAAGTACACATATAATATTGAATGCGTAGATCATCAATACTGAAATACTAAAATGTGCCCAACTGACATACTACAGGGTGCTTAGACTAGATTCATTTAACAAAAGGCTATCAATGCCATACATAATATTACTCACAAATAGTCAGTTCTCATACACAACAATGAATAGAAATATAAGTTATATTATCTCCTTGCGCTAGGCATAAAACTGGTAAACAAAACACAAGCACCCTACTCAGACCAGGTCAGCTCTCCAACTGCTAGACTGACCGCTAGAAACCTAATTGTCCCCCCCTTGAAAATCCCGTGATAAAACAATTCACACACCAACCAACAAAATAAACAAACACACACAATCTCACATCTTACACACCACCGCTCTTGACATCTCCCCCTTACTTCCCCTAGATTTTCCCTGAAAATCCAAGTATATATTATGTACACTAAAAAAAATTAATTAATGACATTGATTATTGAAGTACAACATGGTTAAAAAAAAATACTACTTAAAAAATACACAGTACATCTTACTATGTTTACATAAGTAATTAATTGCAATTCAACAAACTACACCCATGAGTTTAAGTATGAAATAATGAATACTCTCTGTTTCCATTCATCAACATTAATAATATACATGAATTATCTTTCCATTACCAAACAAAACAAGTTTATCAATAATAATGCATATGAAATAATTAAGCTAATAATATAACTAAACTAATCTTCATCTGTTCCACTTGTCCCAGTTCCTTCCTTTGTGACTTCAGGTTACATTGTACTGTTTATTGTTTGTAAATATCGAGCTTAAGACTTGACTTCCGATGTTTCTCAATACTGGATGAGACGACGCTTCTTGTGTAGAGTGCAATTAAAACACAAAGAGATGAACAGTTCAGTCCATGTCATTTAGCAATAATAATAATAATAGTAATAGTAGTAGTAATAGTAGTAGCTTCTCTGACGAGACGATCATAGTTGAAAAAGTTGAACGTACATACTGGATTGCTGAGACGTGCACTGTCTGAAACGTTACAACACGAAATATGCTTCTGACAGAGACAATAATGTGAGTTCAAACTGTCAGCCTAGACAATGGGTTAGCCCAAAAGTTGTCTGTACCTTTTATGTGCTGAATTTCAAAGTCAAAGTCCATAAGGTATAATATCCATCTAGCAATACGAGCATTGGTGGTTGCAGATTTGAGATACTTGAGATTCAGGTGATCAGTCCAAACAATGAACTTACATGAATACAAGAAGTGTTCCAACTTCTTAATCCCCCATGTTAATGCTAACAACTCCCGCTCCATTATGCTGTATTTACATTCACGTGGGAGTAATTTTCTGCTGAGGAAACTGACAGGATGCAACTTGTTTCCCACGTACTGTAGAGCAGCAACTGCAACAGCCTTGTCCGAAGCATCAAACTGTAGATAAAAACATTTATCTGGATCAGGCAACATTAAAATGGGGTGGGAAGTCAAGTATACGCTCCAATGCAACCTCTCCCTCCACAGTCTTAGCAACTTTAGAAGGGTGCCCTTTTTAAGAATTTCAGTAAAGGGGGACAACAAGCTTGAAAAGTTTGGAATGAAGGAGCGATAATAATTGAGCAGACCTAAAAATGATCGGGTTTCCTTCTTTGATTTGGGGTACCGTAGCTGCAGAATCTTACTGACATTTGAATTTTCAGGCTGAAGAAAGCCTTGGCCAATCTTATGGCCTAGGAATGTAATAGTTTGAAACCCAATTAGTAACTTGTTAGGCTTAACAGTAGTATTGAATTCTAATTTCTCAAGCACCTGTCTCAACGAGAACATGTGACTCTGCCAATCAGTGTTGTACACACAAAGATCATCAAAATAACAAACTACTTGTTCTAAACCTTTTAGCACTCTACGCATTGTTCTGTTAAAGAAACTAGGACTGTTTTTTAAACCAAAGGGAAGATATTTGAATTGATAGTGAGCATTAGCTACTTTGAACGCTGTGTACTGCTCTTCTACTGGCACCTGCCAGTAACCTTTCGTTAGGTCTAATTTACTAAAATATTTGGCTTTCCTTAGTGTGATAAATAGTTCTTGATCTGGTATGACTTCTGCATCAAATTTTGTTATAGAATTTAATTGCCTATAATCTACAACTGGTCTCAAAGTTCCATCTTTCTTTTTGATTAAGATCATAGGAGATGCATATGGCGATTCACTCTCTTCAATAATATCCATGTTAATCATCGACTCAATTTCTTCTTGTAGCCTTTGTCTCATCGCCATTGATACATTATAAGGTTTTAAATTGACAGGCTTATCCGATGTTAGAATTATTTTAAAGGGCTCCACTTTCGCTTTTCCTGGTACATCTGATATTACGTGTGCAAAGTCTTCAAGGAGTTTTTCAACATTTTTCTGAGTTTGGTTTAAGGCTTTATTAATGGTTATTGCCCTTTGGTTTATTTCTCCATTTCCATGGATAATTTCCGGTAATTTTAATTCTTCTATTTCATTATCAATGATTTGCCCTGTTTCATCATGGTCATATTCATCAACGACTCCAATAAATGCAGCAGACAAAATGTTACTCTTACAGCTACTGTTGGCAACATTGTTACTTGTTTCTTCAACTGGGGTATAATATTTGATTAATCTGTTTACATGAAATATCTTTGATTTGTTTCCTTTCTTTACAATGTAATTTAAGTCAGATAACCTCTTTTCTATCTTGTACGGGCCTTCCCAATATAATTTGAGCTTATCTCCCTTTTTTGGTTTCAACAATAATACCATTTCTCCTGTAGCAAAACTTTTTTTTACTGTGTTTCTATCATTTGGTCGTTTTTGTTCTTGCCTCGCTGTGTCTTCATTATCACATGCAATCTTAGCTGTGCTTTGTAGTCTTTCTTTTAACTCCTCAAAATATTCAAATAAGTTAGTATAATTAGTGTCAACTTCTTTTTCTTTGGTCATAAGTTTCTTCAAAATTGCCATCGGCCCTCTAATTTTTCTTCCAAATACAAGTTCGTAGGGTGAAAATCCTGTTGTATCATTTGGCATTTCTCTAATAGCAAATAATGCTGAGGCTAAGTATTTGTCCCAATCTTTAGATCGTTCAGAACACAGCTTTCTTAATATGCTCTTAAGTGAACCATGTAGGCGTTCCACGCATCCATTTGAGGCCGGGTGGTATAACGAGGACTTGATTATTTTCACATTGAAGAATTTACAGACTTCTGTGTATAAATCTGAACCATATTGAGAACCATTGTCAGAGAGAATGGCCTCTGGAAAACCCATCCTAGTGCAGACCGAATACAAGGCTTCTATAACAGTAGTTGTCTCTATATTTCTCAATGGTACAGCTTCAGGCCATCTGGAGAATGTGTCTATCATAGTTAGGATGTATCTATGTTTATTTTCTGTCATAGGAAGAGGTCCAGCCAGGTCTATTGCGATTTTCTTAAAAAGTACACCTTGTCTGTCCATCTTCCCCAGCACTGCTTTACCAGCTCTCCCTGGAACTTTTGCTCTCTGACATGGGTCACAGCACCTGACTAACTGTTTTACATCTTTGTCAACTCCTGGCCTCAGAGTAGATACGAAGTTTTGTTTTCTTTACAGACATATGCCCTGCCAGTGGTGAGCTGTGTGCGTTTTCCAGTATCAACTTACGTCTGCCCTTAGGAACAACTAAAAGATCTTTCACAACTTGAGGTTCTGTAAGAGACGTAACTCTCTTGTAAAGCAAACTCTTCTTCCTGACAAACGTAATACTTGCTTCGTTAGTCACCTGTGATGTTTGCTCGGTGCATTTTCTCTAGAGTGGTGCCAGAGTTTCATCTTCTGTTTGTTCCTTCTCTAGACTCCCTTCTAGAATTGTTCCTATGATCGGAGTCTTTACTTGAGTTTCTTCCCTTTCTCTGTCCTTCATTCCTCTCGTCTCTACGGCTGACACAAACAGACCCTTTACATTTCCTATTAACACATCAGCGACCGGCTCAGGAAATAGCACAACGATGAATTCTCCTTTAAGGTATGGTGTGTCAAGCATTGCCTTTGCGGTTTTGTATCTAAATACTTGTCCGTCTGCTAAGCACAAGGAGCATTTCTCTGGCAAAATATCTTCTTCATTGACAAGTGACTCTCTTACGGCGATAACGCTACAGCCGCTATCTCTCAGGATCGACGCCTTTCTTCCATTCAGATTTCCTTCTATATTTAGTGATCCAATGGACTTGTTCATAATGAAGTTAGCCACGCTTTCTGGATTGTGGTAAATCAGATTGCAAGTCCCTTGTCTTTCAGGCAGTTGCACCACGGCACATTCGGCTTGATTAGAGTAGTTCCTTCTTGTCTCATTCCTATACCTTCCTTGGTTATTCTGGTACATTCCATTTCCATAGTTGTTTCTTCTGTTGTTAACTTGGTTGCTAAATGTGTAATTTGGCCTATTCCATCTCACTCTTGCTCTGTTATACGAATTATTATATCGAGGTCTGATGAAATTTCTTCTGGGCTCATTGTATTCAATGTTTGGCCTGATATAGTTTGCTCTGCTAGGACTGGATTGGTAGTGGTAATTTTGCCAATTCAAATTTCTTCTGTCACTCACTGCGCTGGCCTGATAAATTCTCGATTTCTTGAAAATGCTTCTACTCGAGAAGATTATCTTTCTGTTCTCCAACAAATCAACTAGCTTATCCAACGACTCGGGTTCTTTATCTAGGATCTCCTCTCTTACCTCCTCGTTTAGGGCACTGAGTATAGAGTCTTTCAATATTAACTCCTCTAGCTGTTCAAAGTTCCGTTCTATTTTCGCCGCCTCGCACCACTGTCGGAAGTTCTTTTGTAATGCCACAAAAAATTCTCTTGGGCCATCTTCAATTGGGAGAGTCTCATGCCATCGTTTTCTGCAGGCTTCCTCCGTCATTCCCACATAGTCTAAGAGCTCTTTTTTTATCTTCTCGTAGTCAGTGCAGTCTCCACTAATCTTCTCTGTGTCAGGAATTGCCTTAGTTTCGGTGTTATTTTCTCCTGCAACTGTGCCACCCAGTCTTCTAAAACCTTGTCTCTCCTAGCTGCCATTTCAAACATGTCGAGGTAACAGGGTAGATCTTCGGTTGTCATGGCAGGGAAACCTTTGCTCAGTCTTGGTCTCTGGGCCGTGACTCCGGTTGTCGCGCTTGATTGTGTTTTATTTTTTTCCTGGGCAATTTGTAAGTCTAGTTTCTTCATTTTTTTCCTCATGTTCTCTTTCTTTCCTGTCTTTCTTTCTCTTTCTCCTCCAATTCCAGTTCTTTTAATCTTATCATCTGTTGTAGCTTGGACATTTCTCTTTCTTCCAGCCTCTCAGATCTTTCTCTTCTTTGTTTCTCTGCCGCACTTTGTCCATGTTTTACTCTCTAAATCTTTATAGTACACAGCACTCAGAACGTTTGCTACACTAAGGTTACAGAAAAATTTTAAAATAACCGTCCTACTATTTCTTTTACCTTAAATTACTACCTTAAGAATAATTATAGTGCTCTATTATACATACAATAAGAAAATAAATCAATCCTAATTTTGCAGAATATTTTTTAGTTATATAATAGTTAGGCAAGTAAATGATCAAGACAAAAATACAAATTGAAATAATGATCAGAATATTAGATTCAGATAGGAAGTTAGAATACTTTGATTTAAAGACTCTTGCAAAAATTGGCAACGATAAAGTCAGAATGAAATGACTGAAGCCTAACATTGAGAGGCTAGTATGACAGCCAAAAAAAAAAGCAGGAATATATATGATAATCAAATTGAAACAAATTATAATAAGAGGCAAGAAAATAGAGGCTAGAAAGTAGAGGGTTCAGCTACACCAGAGGTAATACGAATCACTTAACTTCCACTCCCTGCACGTGATCCAACATGTCCTTGTGATGCAACTTCGGGCTGTCGCTGTCCTCTCTGTACTGGTACTTCAAACCACCGCCGTTCCTCAGGCCAAATCAAGGGGCATAACACATGAGGAAAAATTTTTAAAAATAGAATGAGTGTCAAATTAACAACAATATAACATGTAGAACAATATTTGTAAGTTTAACTACATCAATCACAATTTATAACTGCTCTACTTATAAAATTTCTGCGACGAGAGGTCCTGGTTTTCTTTCACACGAGCCCCCAACTGTAAGGGGAAACTCTGGGGTTGAGTCCTTTACTACATACATATGGCTCGATAATCTAGGGTATGATTCCCACATGCAGACCTTAATATGTGTAAATATTACAAAGTATCACTCAACGAAGGAGTATAAAATTAGTATTTATTTACAGCCAACAGCAAGTACACATATAATATTTAATGCGTAAATCATCAATACTGAAATACTAAAATGTGCCCAACTGACATACTACAGGGCGCTTAGACTAGATTCATTGAACAAAAGGCTATCAATGCCATACATAATATTACTCACAAATAGTCAGTTCTCATACACAACAATGAATAGAAATATAAGTTATATTATCTCCTTGCGCTAGGCATAAAACTGGTAAACAAAAAACAAGCACCCTACTCAAACCAGGTCAGCTCTCCAACTGCTAGACTGACCGATAGAAACCTAATTGTCCCCCCCCCCCCCCCTTTGAAAATCCCGTGATAAAACATCTCACACACCAACCAACAAAATAAACAAAACACACACACAATCTCACATCTTACACACCACCGCTCTTGACAATGGGAACTTTATAGGATTTCTAACTCTGAAGTCTTAATGCCTTGATCTTAACTCGAATATATCTTGTAAATTAGTTCCCCCGTCTTTTTTATCCTGGATCAGTGTTTTACTTGATATATTTAATTGTGTTCTTAAAAATGAAGCTTCTAATAATCGTGTTCATTTTGAATATGAAATTAGGAGGAGGTTCTATGATACTCGCCATATAAACCTCCCTAGGAATGACCATATTATTAATCAAAATCGCCCTCCCAAAAATGGTAGACGAGGTATGCTTATACATTTTAATAAAGTTACAGGTTTTATTATAAATACTGTCCCGCTGGTCTTTGGAATAATAAAGTGGATTACTATTCCTAACTATACCACAGATCTTGATTCTGTCCACTACTGTCAAGTTAAGCGAGGAAGTATATTTAAACTTCCACCTACCCAGCCCCATAATGGATGACTTTCCCATGTTAAGTTTTGACCCGCTAGCCGGTCCAAAAGATTTAAACTTGTCGCTTGATGGTTGAAACGTTGTATCATCAGCTTAAGCTTTTAATTTAACAACAGGTACTGGGCCAGATGAAAGACGGTCAACTCCTCTACCACGGACACCCCTGGCGTACTGACATTTTCAATGAAAACCTCGAACTAAGGTAGTGATTTTTTAACAATTTACTTGTTACTCCCGAGTAACATAGAATAAATCCCCAGTAAATAAGATCCAATTCTACTTTTGTCCAATACCTGGAACAGAAAAGTCAACTCGATCAAAACCTTGCAATCTTTTGTTTTCACTTTGCGACAATATTTCCGGTTTTATTAAATTGTTTTTGTGCAATTTCAATAAAAAATTAAAGTTTATTTTCGAGTTGTTTATTTTTGCATAACTTACTTAAATTTATTACATTATTTTAGCCTTTTGTGTTACTTTTAAGTAAGTAGAACGATAAGCTGTTAAATTTAATTTCTGGTTAATCAATGTCTTTTTTTTAACATGAATTCAGGCAGTGTTTCCCAAACTGTGTTCCGCGGACCACTAGGGTTCCGCAACGCTTGAATAGGTATTCCATTAACAATCGGAACAATTAACTAGTAGGCCTACCCATGAATTAGTTCTAAGCATAGACGACGGTACTAAGTATATATAGAAAAAAAAATAGATTTAATGAACTCTTCTCTGTCAACAAAATAGGCAGCACAAACGGTATCTTTATGAACTTTGAACTGACTTTGATTAAGATTCTATATTGAAACAAAGATACAAAGATTCAATGATTTCTGGTCAAGTTTGTCGGAAGTAAACTTTTTAATATTTCAATAAAAAAAAAAGCCAGTGTTATTTTACAACGTATTTCTGAGAAATCTGACTTTTGTTCAAAGACCACATCACAAACCAAGAGATTAGAGACAGGGTAACTGCAGCCATTGGACCCCACGATGACCTGCCAACTATCGTAAAAAAAAAAAACGCAAGCTAAAAATCTATGGTCATATTACAAGGTCTTCGGGGCTCGCAAAGACCTTCCTTCGGGGAACAGTACCAAGTGTGTGCGTGTGTGTGTGTGTGTACATAATAGAATGTAAGAATGGTGTGTGTGTGTGTACAAAGTAGAATGTAAGAATAGTGTGTGTGTGTAAAAAGAAGAATGTAAGAATGGTGTGTGTGTGTGTATTTACAAAGTAGAATGTAAGAATAGTGTGTGTGTTTGTGTGTGTACAAAGTAGAATGTAAGAATAGTGTGTGTGTGTGTGTACAAATAGAATGTAAGAAAAGTGCGTGTGTGTGTGTGTGTGTGTATTTACAAAGTAGAATGTAAGAATAGTGTGTGTGTGTGTGTACAAATAGAATGTAAGAATAGTGTGTGTGTGTGTACAAATAGAATGTAAGAAAAGTGCGTGTGTGTGTGTACAAACAGAATGTAACAATAGTGTGTGTGTGTGTGTATTTACAAAGTAGAATGTAAGAATAGTGTGTGTGTGTGTGTGTGTGTAAAAAGTAGAATGTAAGAATGGTGTGTGTGTGTGTGTGTATTTACAAAGTAGAATGTAAGAATAGTGTGTGTGTGTTTGTGTGTGTACAAAGTAGAATGTAAGAATAGTGTGTGTGTGTGTGTACAAATAGAATGTAAGAATAATGTGTGTGTGTGTGTGTGTGTACAAATAGAATGTAAGAATAGTGTGTGTGTGTGTGTGTGTACAAATAGAATGTAAGAATAGTGTGTGTGTGTGTACAAATAGAATGTAAGAAAAGTGCGTGTGTGTGTGTGTGTGTACACAAATAGAATGTAACAATAGTGTGTGTGTGTGTGTGTGTATTTACAAAGTAGAATGTAAGAATAGTGTGTGTGTGTGTAAAAAGTAGAATGTAAGAATGGTGTGTGTGTGTGTATTTACAAAGTAGAATGTAAGAATAGTGTGTGTGTTTGTGTGTGTACAAAGTAGAATGTAAGAATAGTGTGTGTGTGTGTACAAAAAGAATGTAAGAATAGTGTGTGTGTGTGTACAAATAGAATGTAAGAATAGTGTGTGTGTGTGTACAAATAGAATGTAAGAATAGTGTGTGTGTACAAAGTAGAATGTAAGAATAGTGTGTGTGTGTGTGTGTACAAATAGAATGTAAGAATAGTGTGTGTGTGTACAAATAGAATGTAAGAATAGTGTGTGTGTGCGTGTACAAATAGAATGTAAGAATAGTGTGTGTGTGTATTTACAAAGTAGAATGTAAGAATTGTGTGTGTGTGTGTACAAATAGAATGTAAGAAAAGTGCGTGTGTGTGTGTGTGTACAAATAGAATGTAACAATAGTGTGTGTGTGTGTGTGTGTATTTACAAAGTAGAATGTAAGAATAGTGTGTGTGTGTGTTAAAAGTAGAATGTAAGAATGGTGTGTGTGTGTGTATTTACAAAGTAGAATGTAAGAATAGTGTGTGTGTGTTTGTGTGTGTACAAAGTAGAATGTAAGAATAGTGTGTGTGTGTGTGTACAAATAGAATGTAAGAATAGTGTGTGTTTGTGCGTGTACAAATAGAATGTAAAAATAGTGTGTGTGTGTATTTACAAAGTAGAATGTAAGAATTGTGTGTGTGTGTGTGTGTACAAATAGAATGTAAGAATAGTGTGTGTGTATACAAAGTAGAATGTAAGAATAGTGTGTGTGTGTACAAATAGAATGTAAGAAAAGTGCGTGTGTGTGTGTACAAATAGAATGTAACAATAGTGTGTGTGTGTGTGTATTTACAAAGTAGAATGTAAGAATAGTGTGTGTGTTTGTGTGTGTACAAAGTAGAATGTAAGAATAGTGTGTGTGTGTGTGTGTACAAATAGAATGTAAGAATAGTGTGTGTGTGTGTGTGCGTGTACAAATAGAATGTAAAAATAGTGTGTGTGTGTGTGCGTATAAAGAATGTAAAAAAAAAAAAACAGAGTAAAGTGACCAATCCACTTTCTTCCACTTCCCATGGTACTTCTGACCTGTGCCAAATATTTCTAATTGTAGAAGAGAGACAGACAGACAGACAGACAGACACACACAAAAGAGCTTATTCTACTTTTAATCTTCTTTTTATTTCTCAAGATTGTATCGGAGAAAGAGAAGAGGAAAGAAAAAAAAAATCCGAGCCCTGTCTTAAACTGGCACAGAAATACAAAGGCCAATGTCAAGTCAAGATTTAGATACCAATATGTTCAGGCAACCTTGCAAGATTTATTTGAACCAGTGGTTCCCAAGCTATTCCGGCTTAGGGGCCAGATGTCTCTCTCTATAAATTTAATGAGCTACTTGTCGCGTCTCGGTTAAAATCCTCGATTTCTTACGAAGAGGATTCTTTGCGGTTTTTATTCAGTGCAGTCGGTCAATGTTTCAAGAGGCCGAATAGCGCCGCATTACGGGATAGACGTGGCCCGCGGGTCGTAGTTCGGGCACCACTGATACTGAAGATAAAAAAAAAAAGAGAGCTCCAACCATCGCTTTGAAAAAAAATTAGCATGACCGGAAGCTCTAGCCACGTTATTGAAAGTACTGTCAAGGTCACTTATGGAGCTCATTCCGAATTATCGTGGACTGCGCAGGCTTGGCGCCAAAAGTAAATGGAAATTAGATCAACAAAAGTTTCAAGTTTGTCTTTGCTTTTCCCCGAACAATAAAAATAAAAGCTTCCAAGACATGTTAGATCTGGTTCATTAATATTTTATGTTCTGAAATTAAAAATACTTTTACATATTTTTTTAAAAATGCAAATCAAGATACCAATTAGAGATAACTCTTGTTGGCACAAACGTAGTAAAGCTTAAAGTAGTTAATGATTGTGTCCCTTGCTCCTAGACCAATGGGATTTAGTCTATCTAGAATAAGATATGTATTTGTATCCTGCTCGTGAAAACACTAAAGAACACTTTGAAACTTTAGGCAATAAATGGGGAGTTCTTCCCCATAGTATGTAAACAAAAAATTTTGCTTGTTTTTTAAGTGCTCATTCTGTGTATCTTAAAGTTACAAAAGATAGGACTCTCAGATACTTATAACTTAATAACAACGTAACGTGGGTATGACCTTAGCAAATGTAAACATGGGTCAAAGGTGATAGAGTGACTTGGAAGATTACTAAAGGTCAACCAAAACACTGATCAGGAATCGTTGGGGTAACTGGACCATTGTCACAATTAGTTTGGTCAAAACAAATCCCAAAGTATTTCAACTAGGTGAACTGTTTGTATTTACTTTATCTGTAACAGAGTTACGAAAAGACAATATTTTATTCCAAGATAATAATGGCAATGACTTCGATTCCAAAGATTAAGGATGCTTGCAGTGATTCACAAGACTATGCAGACCCTGTTGTGACCTGCATTTTGTTATATATTTTTTTGTATTATTTTCCCGCATCTCGTGTAGACAAAGCCGTTGTCCGCTGGCGGTCTATGTAAGTTGTCTTTTCATCTTCTGCGCCTGTCTTCGATGATGACTTTTCTTGGAGTGTCACATGTTTGTCCCGCTTCCTTTATGAGAGCTCTCCAACTGTCTCTCTCAGAGACTATCTGCTGCCAGCTACTGTCCTCTACCCCAGTGAGGGCGAAATGGCGCCTGAGTTGATCTTTATTAGCGCTTACGGGGGGGGGGGGGGGGGGGGCTGCTCTGTTACGCCGTCCTCCTTTAACCTCGCCAAGGATTCTCTCATATTAAATTGAAATTGAAGCCTTTAGTGCTGAAGCACATCAGGACTAAACATGACACGTGACAACTTTCTAGAACTGAATGTCACAAAAACTAAAGAACTTATAATAGATTTCAGAAAGAAAAAAACAAAAACAAACTATACGTGAACTGCAGATAAACACTGCATCTACAGAACAAGTAAAGGCATATAAATATCTAGGCGTTATCATAAATAACAAACATTCATGGGAAGACAACCTTGGAACTCTGACAAAGAAAACAGCCTAGAGACTATTTTTCCTATACAAACTCAATAGCTTTAAACTAAATAAGAAGATCCTAAATACTTTTTACGGAGCGACTAAACAAAATCTGCTAACGTACGGAATAACTTGTTGACAAGGCAACGCTTCATCTAAACTGTTGCGCCGTCTAGAAACCATCATAAAAAGGGCATCAAAAATTACACTCACAACATTACCATATTTAAAGGAACTTTTTGAACAAAAGTGTATAAGTAAAATTTTAAAAAATCTTGGAAGACAACGGCCAGCCGCTCCATCAGAACACGTCAGAGCGTCGCGAAGTGGGCGACTGCTGTCAGTCAAAACAAGAACAGAGCGATACAAAAACTCGTTCGTACCTCACTCGGTCAGACTATATCACCGACACTCTTTGATCAGGGAACAAGAAAAGCACCAAGATGCCTGTGTGTAGTCGCTGAATGAACTCTTTGTGTTGTGTCTGTTGTATTTATGTGTATTTTTCTGTTGTGTTGTCTTTATATGAGAAAAGAGTCCTTGTAATCACAACAAATTTCAATAAGGATCAATAAAGCAGTCTTAGTCTTAGTCATAGAGCAGCACTAAGGTACCAAAGTTATTGGGAGCAGACGATAGAGGATATAAGGTGAAATATAGACAAGTCCCAAGGCGAAGTCACGTGGTGAGGCTCGACCAGATAACAATAGTCACTGAAACGCATTTTTTTATGAGAGCTGTACAGTGAAAGTGTTAGTTAGACTGGCCCTTGGTCACTGCTAGACAATGGTGCCGTGTCGGGGTCAGTGGTTCGAATCCTCCTCCGGACTTCGCCATATATTTTTCATTTTTTTCACTCAATAGCTTTGGTACCTAAGCACTACTATTATGGTGTTTTATGTCATGTTTATTTATACTTTCTAATTAGTATATGTTATTTAAAGATTTATTAATATCGAAATTAAATTTTTATAATTGTTTTACTGGTGTTTACCCTTTTTTTTTTTTTTTTTTTTTTTTTTTTTTTTTTTTTTTACAAATCTTATATCTATCTGTCTGTTTGTATTCTATATTTCTGAGCAGACGACAAGCTTAACGTCGTTGGCAATATTTCATGTCCGTTAGGTCGGGTGTGACATTTATATAATGTCCGTTGGGTCATGCTGTGACATTTATATAATGTCCGTTGGGTCATGCTGTGACATTTATATAATGTCCGTTGGGTCATGCTGTGACATTTATATATTTGCAAATTACTTCATCCGGTTTGTTATAAGACAACATAAACTCTAATCAAGAGTTCACCATTACCTGCATCTAGGAAATATTCGGACCAGAGTATCTGAGCTATCAATGTCTATCCTGCCTGCCTTATCTATGAGAATAGATACTAGATCTAGATCTTTATGTAATGCCGAATTTAAATTTCATAAAATTGAATATAATTTTTTACCAAAATATCACGGGAGAGTTTAGGAGGGACCGTCGCTTTAGCCCCTTGGTCGTCCATAAATCAAATTGTTTAATGAAAATAACGTGTTCTGCGTCAAAAAGAATAATGCTGTAAGTTGCAGGTTCAAATCTTCAATATCAAACCACATCATCTTTTCTATTATCAAGAGATATCTATCAGTCAGGGCCTGCTTTAGGCCACTGCAACCTATGCGGTCGCAGTGGGCCCCGCACTAATTTTCTATGTAAATAATTAAATTGAACCAGAACTTGATCCAGAACTTTGGACTGGGGGGGGGCGATTTTTTTCCAAACCCTAACCCTAACGCCCAGTAAACCCTAACCCTACGCATAAACGTGCGTGGAGCACACACACACACTCACACACCTACACACACACACACACACATACATATATATATATATATATATATATATATATATATATATATATATATATATATATATATATATATATATATATATATATATGAGAATAAAAAAAGCAGCATTTCTCAACCTTCGGCGAAAAACAAAACAACTGGGGCAGCGCTATAAGGTTCTCTTGGTGGAGTCCGGGGCTAAGCCCCGACGCCAATAGCGTTTTCTTGCATTTTTCATTGCAAAAACGCATTTTCCTGACAAGTACAGCTCATTATTCATCAATGGAGTTCGGGGCGAAGCCCCGATGCCAAAAGCGTTTTCTTGCATTCTACACTGCAGAAACGCATTCTCCTGACATCTACAACTCATTATTCATAAATGGAGTTCGGGGCAAAGCCCTGACGCCAAAAGCGTTTTCTTGTATTCTTCATTGCAGAAACGCATTCTCCTGATATCTACAACTCATTATTCATAAATGGAGCTCGGGGCAAATCCCCGACGCCAAAAGCGTTTTCTTGCATTCTTCACTGCAGAAACGCATTCTCCTGACCTAAAGCTAATTATTCATACTATTACAAAAGGACCTTTCGAATAATGTTGTACTTGAAAAATATTCTAATATGAATTTATAGGCCCATAATACATTGCAAATAAAACCGATTTGTTCCTTGAAAAGATAGGATACTCCACGTATTTAGTTTTTTGCTTTGAGGATCGCCGCCGAATAAAAACTTATTCAATAAATAGTATTCAAGAGAACTGTAGTATAAATTGTGAGTTATAGTTCCAAAATTTTTAGCTAGAAAAATATTAGATTGAGTAAAGGTTGGGAAAAGGCGACTATACAAACATTATTTGAGTTTAGAACTCATCTCAATCATGACTCATATACTGAAAAATTTCGTTTGAATTCTAACTTTTGCAATGCAAAGTCTTTCTTAAAATAATTATGATAAATTCATGTGAAATTAAAAAAAAACTCTGTCTAGAAATGGGTATGGCAGTAGAGTGAAAACGATTAATCCTCGCTCCTTTAATAATTTCTGCTAAAGATTGCATTTGACATTAAAGAATAGGGGTGGGGCGACTCGATATAAGATTTAATTTATAGTATATATAAATTATATTAATGACAGATTTTTTTAATTTTGTAATTTCTTAACTATAATACAAAAAGAAAAAGTATTGATTTGTCCGATGGGGGAAATACGATTGCATGTATCGCCCCTCCCTCCTGGTACAACCCTTTTTCATTTAAATTTACTAATGATACAGTTTGAGATTAGAGTGTGGTACGACATAATATACAATGGGTCACATATCAATACGTAGTTTATATTATATAGATATTCAACTATTTTTATTCACAAACTATGATTCTCCACAAAATAGGACCACCCCCCCCCCCCCAGCACTCAGAGGGCTAGAGTGGGCAGGGCAGTACATGCAATCGCCCCCCCCCCTTACTCACCGAATCGGCCAAAATACCAGAAAGGGAGTGACATAATATAAAATTTATATATTAATTCAAATTCAACTAATTTTTTTCACAAACTATGATTTCTCCATAAAAACGGACCGCCCCTCCCCCACTCAAAGGGTTTAGGTGGGAAGGGCAGTAGAGGTATTCGTCCCCCCCCCCCTCCCAAATCGGCAAACAGGGAACGACATAATAAAAAGATCGGTTAAAATATCAATAACAAGTATTAATGATATAGATATTTAATTGATTTTGTTAGCAAGCTGTGATTTCTACAAATAAATTTGACCGTCCCCCACTCGAAAGTGTAAGGGGGGGGGGGCGGGATTGATACCATCGCCCCCTCCCGACCCCACCAAATCAGCCAACATACTAGAGGGTGGGGGCGAAATAATTTAAAAATAGGTTGAAATATAAATAATTAGTATATATTTTTAACATAATTAATAAATTCGTATACAAATCGTGTGAATTCTATACTAAAGTTCGTCCGCCCCTCCCCTTCGGGGGGGGGCGGCCGAGTAGGGGGGGCGATCGCCCCTACCGCCCCCCCCCCCTGGATCCGCCAGTGATCCAGCTCTAGGTACAGAATTTTTTTTTTAGAAATATGTGTACCGTCTCAAATCCCCAGGACGACTCTACTCAACTGAAGTTACTATTCTTCAAGTGACCACTCTACTCAACTGACTTAAGGTTACTACTCTTGCCAACTGACTAAAAAGTTACAACTGACTAAAAGTCAAAATAGTCATTCTTACTTCCTCTTTCTATGTTCGAGGGTTCACCTGCCTTTTCACCTTCTTGACCCGAGGTGAACATGTAACAGGCAATGTCAAGCGAGACTGTGACAACAATGTGGAGAGGGTTGGTAACCGAGAAAGCTATGAATAACGAAAAACCATTGGCCTCAAAGGAAAGACAATCATGGCAAACGAAAAATGGCTTTCTCCTTCACCACCAAAGCGAATGCCACCCCTGCGATATATGTGGACAAAAATACGGCCCCACAGTAACCCAAGAATGCGTTGTACGAGATGAACCTTGGTCGTTCTAGCCAACACACAGATACAAGAAATAAGGAAATAATTGGGCAAAGGATTGTAGAAAACTAAGATATACAGTATTTTCATATTAGACAGAAGTAATATATTAATAAACTCTTTGTAAAAAATATTTATAAAACCAAACATTCGTATTATTATTATAAACATTCGAAACTTAATTTTAATTTGTTTACACCATTATCTTTGAAGAAAAAAACTTTGTATGCGCGCGTGTGTGTGTGAGACCATACATCCTCTGTCGTCACAATCAGATCTGGAGATAGTCAATGTTGACCTATGGCATGACCTGATCACGCACTCTCCTGGCCTGAAAGCTGGAACCCAACACTATATAAGTGTTCACCTGAACAGACTCTGGCAAGAGCAGGACAGAGTTTGAGTGACCACAAAGACAGCAACACAAGAAAGTCATAGATTGGAACAGTTAATTCAGATCCGTTATTTCGTACAGACATCGCCTGCACACAATGAAGGGCCAGGCTATTGCATTGCTGTTCGTTATAGGTAATTATCTTTTTTACAATTCCTCTATTCAAGTCAGAACTTCGTGGAGGGCGGAGGAACCTGGACGCTGGGCTTAAAAAAAACGTTGGCCATACGGGGAAAACCCGTTTAGCTGTTATCATTTTTATAGTAAAAAAAAAAACCAAGGAATTATATTTAAAATTTGGCTAGATATCTTGATCTAAGATTCTAGGTCTTGACCCAACATCGGTTTTGAAAGGACAATGGCATTCTTGAAAGGACTATCGCTTTCGGGAATTTCCGAATGCAAGGCTTTATTGATTCAAGACTTTAAAGGAAAACTCCGAAGGTTTTTCAAATTTGAGTTATTGACATATTTAAATTCTGCGTGAAAAGTTGTTATAGTAAACATTTTACCATTTTGTATTTAAATGCTTAGAAACATTTATAATTAATAAATTAGTCAGTAAATTCTTGACATCTCAAAAAAAAAAAAAAACGGGATTCTTTGAGCTTTTGTTTTAAGCTAGTTCATCCGTCACTTCCATCAACAATACTGAAAGAGAATCCACATTTAACCAATCGTATCGCTTCATTCTTACAGTAGTTGTTAGGCTTAGTGACGGCTTACTCCAGATCTATGATGATAATAATAATAATAATAAGGCTAGTCTTCGAGTCCGAAGATTAGTGAGGAATGCAGTATTTCCCGTGGCTGCGCAGTCCCAGCTGTGACCTACACATTTTGTCACATCCAGGGCAAGCATAACCATTGTCCGCAGGCGGTCGATTTAGATTTTCTTTTCGCCGTCTGCGTTTGCCCTCGGCAGCAGATTTTCTTTTGTTTTCAAGGGTGTATCCTGCGGCCTTATACTTGTTTAATTAGATCTAAAAGCATAGGATAACCAACTCGAGAAAAAGTAACATTTTCATCTAAGCCTTTCCCTGTCCCAATAAGGTAATAGATTGTGTGTCAGACTGATTCGAACAAACTGGTCAGTGTAAGGCTAGTCGAGACTACGTGTAGTCGGTCGTGACAAGACAACCAAGCGATAGTGTTTGTTGTGTGTTGAGTGGTCAGGCGAGAGAATACAGACTGCCATAGTTAGTCAAGCATGTAAATCTACTTTTAATACGCATTTTTTTCTTTGCATACAAGATCTAGATCTAACTGCATAGACGAATATATATTTCTTTTACGAGAATGTAAACTTTGCTGTTTGGTCTCCTGTTATACAATCAGTCAATAGATTAAATTAAACGTATTTGTGACGTCATATAGAAACCCGGAGAATGTCTGGTGACTGTTTTGGATGCGCAGGAAAATTACGTTGGAAAAACATCAATTACTAAGTTATGGTTGCAAATAAGAAAAAAAAAGAATCATATATTCATTATCAATAAATCAAAACATATATTATATCAAAAATTGTCAAAACCATCGGAGTTTCCCCTTAATAAACTGTTGCTCAGGAAAATTGTGCGCATCGTCTTCTAAGTAATAAAAGTCTAAGTCTAAGTCTTCAAAGTCTAAATGCTTATCATTGGAAGATTATAAAGTGTACATTCACTTAAACAGGATTCTTTCGAGGGGAGATGGGGGGATGGGGCGGGTTAAAAAATGTTCCATTGTATTTTAAACAAACATTCCCTAGTGATAAACACTCGTTATATGAAGTAGGTATTTGTCTTTTTAAGAAGGTATTTACAAAGTATCTCTTGTTTACTAAAAATATTTAAAAGTTTCACTTGTCGTTTGGACTGGGAAGAAGGTGTGAGTAAAAAGTAAGAATTAAACAATTCCGAGCCCATTTCTTTAATGGAACAAATATACAAAGAAATGTGGGCCCTAGAAATAAGAGTAATAATATCTTCCATAATTTCCACATCATTTAATGCCACCTAATGAATACAACAGATTTTTGAATTATCTCTGTATTTCTTCGCTTTTTATACATTAATAATCTAGATTTATGTAAGTTTTTTTTTTTTTTTTGAATAAAGCAGGATTAACATTATTTTCTAATTTGTTCTTATTTTGTTTAGCAAACCAACATAGCAATGTATTTCTTTTTTATATAATAACTTATTAGAAATTTACCGTTTAAGGATATTCAAATATGAAAAGGATTAAAAATGTAAAAAAAAAAAAAATAGCGCGATTTTTCTACTTTAATCTATAAATGAAACATTCGATTTTATAAATTGGCGGTCCGAAATAATGTGAACTTTCTTTTTTTTCTTTTTACAGTGAGCGTCTCATATGGACGTGTCATTAAACGTCAGCTGTTAAGAGAAAATAACAGACCACCAGTTGGCGACAGACCAGATTTTCTTCTTGGAGAGAGGCCAGATGGTGAGAGACCAGATGGTGACAGGGAACGCAAAGAAAATGGAAGACCACCAGTAGGCGACAGACCAGATTTTCTTCTTGGAGAGAGGCCAGATGGTGAGAGACCAGATGGTGACAGGGAACGCAAAGAGAATGGAAGACCACCAGTAGGTGACAGACCAGACTTTCTTCTTGGAGAGAGGCCAGATGGTGAGAGACCAGATGGTGACAGGGAACGCAAAGAAAATGGAAGACCACCAGTTGGCGATAGACCAGATTTTCTCCTTGCAAATTGGGAGAGGCCAGATGGTGAGAGACCAGATGGTGACAGAGAACGCAAAGAAAATGGAAGACCACCAGTTGGCGACAGACCAGACTTTCTTCTTGGAGAGAGGCCAGATGGTGAGAGACCAGATGGTGACAGGGAACGCAAAGAGAATGGAAGACCACCAGTTGGCGACAAACCAGACTTTCTTTTTGGAGAGAGGCCAGATGGTGAGAGACCAGATGGTGACAGGGAACGCAAAGAAAATGGAAGACCACCAGTTGGCGACAGACCAGATTTTCTTCTTGGAGAGAGGCCAGATGGTGAGAGACCAGATGGTGACAGGGAACGCAAAGAAAATGGAAGACCACCAGTAGGCGACAGACCAGATTTTCTTCTTGGAGAGAGGCCAGATGGTGAGAGACCAGATGGTGACAGGGAACGCAAAGAAAATGGAAGACCACCAGTAGGCGACAGACCAGATTTTCTTCTTGGAGAGAGGCCAGATGGTGAGAGACCAGATGGTGACAGGGAACGCAAAGAAAATGGAAGACCACCAGTAGGCGACAGACCAGATTTTCTTCTTGGAGAGAGGCCAGATGGTGAGAGACCAGATGGTGACAGGGAACGCAAAGAGAATGGAAGACCACCAGTAGGCGACAGACCAGACTTTCTTCTTGGAGAGAGGCCAGATGGTGAGAGACCAGATGGTGACAGGGAACGCAAAGAAAATGGAAGACCACCAGTTGGCGATAGACCAGATTTTCTCCTTGCAAATTGGGAGAGGCCAGATGGTGAGAGACCAGATGGTGACAGGGAACGCAAAGAAAATGGAAGACCACCAGTAGGCGACAGACCAGACTTTCTTCTTGGAGAGAGGCCAGATGGTGAGAGACCAGAAGGTGACAGGGAACGCAAAGAAAATGGAAGACCACCAGTAGGCGACAGACCAGACTTTCTTCTTGGAGAGAGGCCAGATGGTGAGAGACCAGATGGTGACAGGGAACGCAAAGAGAATGGAAGACCACCAGTAGGCGACAGACCAGACTTTCTTCTTGGAGAGAGGCCAGATGGTGAGAGACCAGATGGTGACAGGGAACGCAAAGAAAATGGAAGACCACCAGTTGGCGATAGACCAGATTTTCTCCTTGCAAATTGGGAGAGGCCAGATGGTGAGAGACCAGATGGTGACAGGGAACGCAAAGAAAATGGAAGACCACCAGTTGGCGACAGACCAGACTTTCTTCTTGGAGAGAGGCCAGATGGTGAGAGACCAGATGGTGACAGGGAACGCAAAGAAAATGGAAGACCACCAGTAGGCGACAGACCAGATTTTCTTCTTGGAGAGAGGCCAGATGGTGAGAGACCAGATGGTGACAGGGAACGCAAAGAGAATGGAAGACCACCAGTAGGCGACAGACCAGACTTTCTTCTTGGAGAGAGGCCAGATGGTGAGAGACCAGATGGTAACAGGGAACGCAAAGAAAATGGAAGACCACCAGTTGGCGATAGACCAGATTTTCTCCTTGCAAATTGGGAGAGGCCAGATGGTGAGAGACCAGATGGTGACAGGGAACGCAAAGAAAATGGAAGACCACCAGTTGGCGACAGACCAGACTTTCTTCTTGGAGAGAGGCCAGATGGTGAGAGACCAGATGGTGACAGGGAACGCAAAGAAAATGGAAGACCACCAGTTGGCGACAGACCAGATTTTCTTCTTGGAGAGAGACCAGATGGTGAGAGACCAGATGGTGACAGGGAACGCAAAGAAAATGGAAGACCACCAGTTGGCGACAGACCAGACTTTCTTCTTGGAGAGAGGCCAGATGGTGAGAGACCAGATGGTGACAGGGAACGCAAAGAAAATGGAAGACCACCAGTAGGCGACAGACCAGATTTTCTTCTTGGAGAGAGGCCAGATGGTGAGAGACCAGATGGTAACAGGGAACGCAAAGAAAATGGAAGACCACCAGTAGGCGATAGACCAGATTTTCTCCTTGCAAATTGGAAGAGGCCAGATGGTGAGAGACCAGATGGTGACAGGGAACGCAAAGAAAATGGAAGACCACCAGTAGGCGACAGACCAGATTTTCTTCTTGGAGAGAGGCCAGATGGTGAGAGACCAGATGGTAACAGGGAACGCAAAGAAAATGGAAGACCACCAGTAGGCGATAGACCAGATTTTCTCCTTGCAAATTGGGAGAGGCCAGATGGTGAGAGACCAGATGGTGACAGGGAACGCAAAGAAAATGGAAGACCACCAGTTGGCGATAGACCAGATTTTCTCCTTGCAAACTGGGAAAGGCCAGATGGTGAGAGACCAGATGGTGACAGGGAACGCAAAGAAAATGGAAGACCACCAGTAGGCGATAGACCAGATTTTCTCCTTGCAAATTGGGAGAGGCCAGATGGTGAGAGACCAGATGGTGACAGGGAACGCAAAGAAAATGGAAGACCACCAGTTGGCGACAGACCAGATTTTCTTCTTGGAGAGAGGCCAGATGGTGAGAGACCAGATGGTGACAGGGAACGCAAAGAAAATGGAAGACCACCAGTTGGCGACAGACCAGATTTTCTCCTTGCAAATTGGGAGAGGCCAGATGGTGAGAGACCAGATGGTGACAGGGAACGCAAAGAGAATGGAAGACCACCAGTCGGCGACAGACCAGACTTTCTTCTTGGAGAGAGGCCAGATGGTGAGAGACCAGATGGTGACAGGGAACGCAAAGAAAATGGAAGACCACTATTTGATTTGGAATTTCTAGTCAATCCCAAACGTAGCTAGGCGTGTCTCTGTTGTTTTGTTTATTGGTAACGAATGTTGATGTAAATAGCCTTGAACTGACGAATTATTTTTTAAGCAAATAAAAATTTTTAAAAAAAATCGAGTCTTTTTTTTAAATAAGATATTTGTTGTTTATCTCAACTTTAAGAGAAAATATACAATTATCATCAGCTGCCCCTTGACTTTTGGGGTACTTGGACATTTCGCCTTCAAAAATGCCCCCAATTTTCCAAGTCAGCAGCTGTTCTTAGCACGATAACAAGAGAGATGCCGCTCCATTCTTTTATCTAGTGCAGCCCACGTTTCTTTGGACGCTAATATGACACTTTTTAAAAAAATATAAGTTTTGATTAGCAACTGACAGACACAAGTGTTGCGTGCGCTTGGTAGTGGGATTGTGGAATATTGCAAATGTGCATTGAAAGAGGAAGAGGGAATGATAAGCTAGGAAATAGAGTTGTTATATGATTACATCCCAGGATGGCTGCCTAGTCGTGCGGTTTGCGCTCTGGACTGTCGTTTGGATTTATCGATGGTCACGGGTTCAAACCCTGCCCGCTCCCATCCCCCGTCGTCCTGCGGGAGGTTTGGACTAGGAAGTAAACTATCTTCAACTCTGAAGGAACATCCGAAACATGTAAAACATTTTTACAAACAGACTTACATTGATGCGCTGTGGCTAAGCAGTAAAGCGCTTGGCTTCTGAACCGGTTCGAATCCTGGTGAAGACGTATTTTTAATTTCAGGATCCTTGGGCGCCTCTGAGTCCACCCCAGCTCTAGCGTATGTTGTGGAAGTAAAGGCAGTTGGTTAACGTGCTGGCCACATGACACCCTCGTTAAATGTGGGCCACATCATCTTCCCTATAGATCTGAGGGGGACCATACTTTTCTTTTACCAAAACAAAGCCAATTTCGTAACAGACGGTTATGTTTATATCCTTTTTTTTTCAAACCGTTAGGGAATTCAACTAATAAATCTTGGAATCGCTCTTCTTTCTCAGAAAAGTGTTGATCATAAGTTTTCAAAGTTTAGAAATCCAGTTTTCCGAATTTTAAATAGGATATTAATCACACAAAAAATATATATTTACTATGATAAATAGCTTACCTTATTTCCATTTTTTCCACAATAGATCGAAATATTTCAAGCCTATTGATTGTTTCCATAATAGATCTAAATATTTCAAGCCTATTGATTGTTTCCATAACAGATCTAAATATTTCAAGCCTATTGATTTGAATCATCCTTTTAAGGCCTACACACTTAGCAATTAAAAAGCAACATATTTCTTATAAAGATTTAGAGCATGCGTACATTTATTGATATATCAGTAAACTTAACATAATGATTTTGAGGACAGGTAGGCCTATAAAAGGAGGCCCATCGTATGATGTACAATTTATGGGTCGGAGTGTATAAAAATGCCTGGGCCGATTTTGACACCCAGTCCGCCCCTGATATATTATAACAATTAAATAATTCAGTAGCTCTACCCATTACTGTCATTGGTCTTTAACGTACATGATCGTACGAATATCTAGATTCTGGAGCTGAAAATTAAATAGCATTATAGTTTTAAAGTTTTAACGTTTTAGCATTATATATATATAACGATAGATAGATAGATAGATAACGTTTTATCTGCAAGGCTATTTTAAAGTTTAAAAAAATAACATAATACGGGCATATAGATGTAGCAATTGTCAGGTTCTTGGCTATGAATTACTTACGAGCGATTACTGTGGATCGATAGTTAACACTTATTGAGACCAAAAATATTTCTAAAGAACTCCAGAAAAACTTTATCCTTCAGGGGATTACAAGTTTATTATTTATACAGGATACACTCATTAATAGCAAACAAATATTCATTATCTTTTATTTGATGATAGCAACGGACTACTTATTTCTCTCCCTCTCTCTCTCTCTCTCTCTCTCTTTTTCATACAAGGAAAAACTCACATCCAACACCATCACGTGTATACTTGTCACACTCTTACCTAAAGATATAAACAAAGGGATATAACTCTTTCTTACCAAGATAACAAGAAGGAAATAACTCTCGCCTTACCTTCCCCTGCGACTGCATAGAAACTACAATTAACTAACATATAAAGTAACCCTGTTGGACAAAGTAAAAACAAAAGAATAAATCTTCATCAGTCTTACCACAATTTAGATGTCTATCATGCTTATTATATTTTTATAGGTTATGTAGAAAATGCACTTCCCATACCACTTGACAAACCAACACACTGCTTTAGGATATTGTTGTGTAGTGTTAAATAGATCGGTGCGTCCTTTATATGCATATGTATATGTATATATATATATATATATATATCATGGCGTTGTGCTGTGAAGACTGGCGGACAGGTTGCTGAGGAAGAGTACAGAGCTGGAAGAAGAAAAGGGTCAGAGCAGAAAAGCAAAGACCAATGACACTAGCTCCAGCTGGGATAACCTGCCCAGTGTGCAGCCGAACATTCCGGGCTCACATAGGTCTCATCATCCACATGAGGAGGCACAAAACCCCAAAGTGCAAAGCCCTCAGCCCCCTTGATGACAAAGTGGTCATCATCGAACATCACGATGGACGAACGAATATATATATATATATATATATATATATATATATATATATATATATATACTAGTCGACCAGCGGCGTAGCTTACACCGCTAATTTGCAGGGCCGGCCTTAGGCCACTGCAACCCATGCGACCGCAGTGGGCCCCGCACTTTCATAGGACCCGCGCTAATTCAAGGTGTATAAATTATTAAATTAAACCCTTTTATAATAGATTGTCATTTTTGGGTGTCATTCAATATGGAAAACGCCAATCTTACGCACAGCATTAGGCATCAGCCGTAATTGTGTAATCTGGTGAAAGAAGCTTCTCGCGCATCAAACTAATGAAGAATTACTTGCAGTCAACAATTCTCAAAGATAGATTGAAACATTTGGTAATTCTTGCTATTGATAGAGCGTTATCTATGTAGGAACATTTTTCTTATGATGTACTGTATGACTTCGCTACACCCAAGGCTCGTAAAGTAATTCTGTATGCAGTAAAGAATGAATAAAATGCATAGATAAATTTATTTTCTAATACAAACTCTTAAATTTCACTTATTATCCGCTTCCCTACTCAAACTTGGCCCCGCGAAATCCGTTTCGCATAGGGCACCACAATGGTTAAGTCCGGCGCTGCTATTTAGTGTTTGTAAAATGTTTGTTTTGAAAATGTTTTACATGTTTTGGATGTTTCATTCAGAGTTGACGATAGTTTACTTCCTAGTCCAAACTTTCCGCAGAAAGAAGGGGGATGGGAGCGGGCAGGGTTTGACAGTCCAGCGCGCAGCCATCCGTAACGAGCTGTGACAACGTGTTCTCCCCCCCCCCCCCCCTCTTGTTTTTCCGCAGAAATAAGAGAGTGATCTTTCCTTTACTTCTTGTTTAAACTCTCGAGGGAAGAAGAGAATTATATAGAGAGAAATATGGGAACATTCAGATATTACGTAACGGCTAAAGGAGGGAGGGTGTGTGTGCAAATTTGATTAGTTAAATGGGAGGAGGTAGGGTCAGAAGATTTGCTACGTAGCAAAAAAAATATTGAAAAGAAATAACAAAAACATGTTCAAGATCTTTTTGTCACTCTAAGTATCATGTTTATATTTGTTTTGTTATTAAAGAGCCTTCAGCCTGCAGCATGTTTGTTTTAACTGGCTTTATATATTTAAATTATTATTATTAAAACAGATGGGGCTGCGTAGCCACGGGAAATACAGCATTCCTCACTAATCTTCGGACTCGAAGGCAAGCCTGATTATTATTATTGTTAAAACAGATACAGTGGTCCCTTTGTCCTTCGCGGGTCAGACTTTCACTTACCACGGTGTTGTGAGTAGAATTCGGTGTGCGTGTGTTTGTCGTGGAGTACGAGTTTCATCCTTAAGTTACGCCCCTGTCCTGTACTTGTCCATTGATTGAATGGGTCAGCCTAGTTGGGGTAACGTGTTGACAGGACTGCAGAACAACAGTAGAACGGTTAGGCCTGTTGGTGTAGGTTGTGTGATAGAAACTTAGTGAATAAAGCGCTGCAGATTGATATGAAATAAAGCTATACTACCGGACAGCATGGAATCAGACAGTGCTGGCACGAACTTTGCTGGAAGCGAAAGAAACGAAGCCTGCATTAGTCAAGAGACAAAAAAAAAAAAAAAAAGCTGCCGCCCTGTCAGCTAGTCCCTAGGACAGATGCATATACATGCACGTACTGCGGCAAACTCTGCCGCTCCAGAATTGGCTTGATCAGTTACACCAGATTCTGCACCGTCCCAAGACGAAACCAAAGCCAGTCGGCGCACACATTGTCTTCTGAGACATGAGGAGACATATATACGGGTGTCTTGCTTTAATTAGATCTTTGTTGTTTAATAACAATTAAAAAATCATTCCACGCCGAGTTTTCGAGTTGTGATCTAGGTCGTCGACTGAGTCTTTGTGAGCACAAACCTGAAAAATAGTTCTCGAAACTGTAGAAACAATAGATATATATATACACTCTTCCATGCTCATAGGCTCTCCACTAGCAGAGTGGTTATCGTGTTGGCTTGAGAAAGCTAGAGCTATGAGTTCAAATACAGGTCGCTTCATGTCTTTTTATTTTTTTTTTTATAAATGTTTTTTTTTTTTGTTTGTCTAGATCTGTAACAAAGTACATGGCTGATCCAACCTAATTGGAAAAAGTTCGTTTAACATAAGCTTTATTTTTTTTTTTAATTTAAATATGTTCGTCTTACTTATATGTTCTAAAGTGTAAGCATTATGTTGGCTGTTTCAGGCATGTACCTGCCATACTCTTCAAGAAAAAACATTGCTATATGCTAGAAGAGCAAATCTTGCGGAAATTCGGCGACAAGCAAAGCTTGAATTTAAACAACTAAAATATTTTCAAAAAAATACTTTTTATAAAAGCCAAAAGTAATCTAATGGGGAAGAAGTCTATATTTACAGCATCATTCTCTCAATACTGTAGGATTTATTTCCATTTTTAAGCATTAGCCAAAATTAATGAATTACCACTATTTCTCCCTTGCTCTCTCTTTCTCTTCTCTCTTTTACTCTCCTTCTCTCTTATTCTCTCTTTTTCTCTCTCTCTCTCTTCTTCTCTCTTATTAATTCTCTCTTTCTCTCACTCTTTTCTCTCTCTCTCGCTTTCTCCTGCACTTTTTTTGTGAATACAAAATCTCCCTCAACGTAATCGTTCCCTTGTAGACATGTGGTGAAATAAATATCTTCCGATTAGCTCATCAAGTCAAATTTAAGACAACATAAACTCTGGTCAGAAAGTACTTGAGTTCAGGATTACTTGGATCTAGGAAATAGTAGGGCCTGAGTATTTGAAGTATCTATCATTTATTTTTAGGCTTATCTCAAGCTCTAAGAATAGATACAAGAACTATCTTTATGTAATTTGTATTTTTCATGATAATCGTATACAAGAGTCGGATGCAACGTTTTTCATTTTCAAACTTTGCTGCAGTTGCGATATTTAGGACAGATGATGTAAAGGCCATCTGTTTCTGAGGCCTACAGTTAACGAGGGTGTCAAGTGGCCACTACAATGACCAACCGCCTTTACTTTTTCCCTACTAATTTCAGTTTCCCATTTAAGGCGCCTTTAGGATCCGAAAAATAAAAATTGCGCTCTTCATTAGATATCGAACCCGGGACCCCGCGGTTCGGAAGCTAAGCGCTTTACCACTCAGCCACCGCGCGTCGTAAAAGCAACGTTTGGGAGGGGGTACATTGTGGGACTGACCCAAGGTGTGTCTCCAAGGAGTTTGTCACTTCAGCCTCAACTTTCACTTGTCATTAAAAGTTATATTTGGCGTTCAATTGCTGAAAATTTCATATTTAGTCAGTGATCAGTAAAAAGCACTAATATTTCAATGATTTGTTTTTCATTATCTCTCGCTATCACGTGACCTCCAGTCTTGCTACAAAACAAAATGTCGAAGATGTATACAAATAATATAAGGGTTAAGGTTGTTTGCTTTTTTAACTCTTTCTCTCCGTAATTTATTTTTCTCATTCTGATAATATTATTCGTTTTGCTCGTTTGTATTTCACTGTCCTGTTAGGGTTAAACTTCAATAACTTTTTTGTTTGTTATCAGACAATGTTATATTTTGGTTATTGAGTTATAGGAGGATGCTCGCTCTTTTAACACAACACACATTAAAGTTTATAAATCCAAAAACCAATTTAGTTTAATGGGAGTCAAATCAACGTTGTCATCGTCAATTAGGAGAGAAAGAGTTAATGAATTTTATTTTATGAATCTGATGGAGGTCTATAATTTCTACTTCTTTCTTATTTTGATTACAGAATGAAGTTCTTCTATTGCAGTCCAGCTCATCTCTACCTCAGACGGTGCGTACTCTGTTCATGAACGTATATTGATTTTTTAGTCTCGTTCCATAATAGCATTTTTTCACGAAATACAAAGTACTTTCGCTTTTGATTTCAGGAATTCCAGATGAAAGATTGGGCAAAATAGCCATGTTTAAATTTGTTAATTTTATTATGGAAAAGTATAACAATGAAAATAAACTTTTAACTATGTGATCAATCAGCTAGTAATTTTTTGCAAAATATATATTTCTAATAAAAAAAAATCGTTAGAGCCGTTTTCGAAATCTATGTCCACCCCATGTCCACCAAAGCAAGCTATACTCTCTATTAGCTTCATTTTCCCGCACACCCACACATCTATATCTTTGTGTGGTTGGGTGAGAGGAGAGTATAAATCGCACACACAAAGAGAGAGAGGGAGATAAGAGACAGACCGGAAAAGAGGAAAAAGATAGACAAAGTTAAGGCTAGATGAAATAGACAAGAGAAAGAGAGAGAGACAGAGAGAGAGAGAGAGAAAGAGAGAGCGTGAAACAGAAACAGAGAGAGAAAAGTAGAGAGGAACAGAGAGAGAAAAACAGAAAGAGGGGAAGAGAGAAACAGTGATAGAGAAAACAAATGCAGAGAAAAAGAGAGAAGAGAGATAGTAAAACAAAGAGAAAGAGAGAGAGAGAGAGAAAGAGAGCCAGAAAAAGAAACAGAGGGAAAGAAACAGAGAGCCCAGGATGTGCAGTCCTTGATGTGGAGTCCTAGAAGTGGAGTCCTAGATGTGCAGTCCTAGATGCGCAGTCCTAGATGTCCTGTGTGTTATTGAAGTAGTTATTGTGAATTAAACGGAAGGATCAAAGAGCTCTTTATGAAGATTCGTAGAATCTTAGCCACCATTTGGAGTGGCCATTCTATTGCAGGATATAATACTTCGGATTTCTTCTGCCTGGTTGTATGGTATGCTTGTCAGGACTGTCGTCTCGGTGGTCTCGGGTTCGGATCCTCATCGAAAACCATCCCCCACAGTCCTCAGGACGTGTTAGCTAGAATGTATTAATCTTCAATTCTGAAAAACAATTCCAAATAAAACAAAACAATACTGTCGTAACGTTGAAAACCTTATTGTGTATGTGTAAAAATTAATGTTTATTTACAAAAAGAATAAGAATCTTTATTATGAAAACTTAATTTTGATTTGTTTACACCATTATCTTTGAAGATTACCTGTGCGTGCGTGTTTAGTTATACATCCTCTTCTGTCACGATCAGACCTGGAGATAGTCAATGTTGACCTGTAGCATAACCTGATCACGCACTCCCCTGGTCTTCTAGCTGGATCCCAACGCTATATAAGTGTTGATTTGAGCAGCCTGTGGCAAGAACTGGACAGGACAAAGAGTGTCCACACATCAGCAGGACAACGAAAATATATATTTGAACAA
The DNA here is from genome assembly GCA_030265305.1 of Biomphalaria pfeifferi. Classification (NCBI taxonomy): domain Eukaryota; kingdom Metazoa; phylum Mollusca; class Gastropoda; family Planorbidae; genus Biomphalaria; species Biomphalaria pfeifferi. Next base: position 434,920 of record JASAOG010000125.1, on the reverse strand, counting down.
TTAATACAGATTCTTTACTTCGTACTGACATCGCCTGCATACAATGAAGGCTGTAGCGCTGCTCTTAACTCTAGGTAATGACTTTGTTAAATTTATTTTGAACAATCTTTCAAGTTAGTTGAAAATTAAGTCGAAATCTTAGCACAGAAATGTGTGAATAGAATAAATTATTATTATTATTGATCATGTAAAGGGCGTTCTCCCTGTTTATCTTTCATGCTAAGTTCGCATAACTCCAATTTTGTTGTGGCAGTGTGCGTGGAGAGTATTTGACTAAGGCCTTTGGGCACTCAACTTAAAAAATTGGAAGTAAAAATGTTAAGTCAATATAGGGTCTTGACCTCGGGCCTTCTCAGTTAAGATAGCGAAGTTTAACCACTTAACCACACAACTCACACAAAAAGATTGTTATTTAACTTGCTATTGAGGCACAGCGGCTAAGTAGTTTGAATCCTGGCAAAGACTGGGATTTTTAATTAACGATTCTTTAGGGCAGCTATGAGTCCACCCAGATTTGATGGGTACCTGACAATAGTAAAGGTGGTTGTCATTGTGCTGGCCAAATGACACCCTCCTTAACCGTAGACCAAAGAAATACATGACCTTTACATCAGTTGGCCTATAGATCACAAGGTCTGAAAGGGGAACTTTAATTATATTATTATTGTTCTCTAGAGTTGGGAATTAAAATATTTTACTCAACTCGAAACGTTTTAATTTATTATTTTTATTTTTATTTTGTAAATAAACAGATCATGATTAGGTGGATACACATCTAATCGTGGGGTTATAAATACCGCAATAATTATTTCTTATTCGTTAATATAAAACTGGAGTTTTTAATAAAAATACTAATAGTAATAATAACAATCTTTATTATCCATAAGGAAGTTTACCGTACAATTTGTTCATTACACCAAACAAAACATTAGAACTATAGAAAACCAAAATATAAATTCACACTAGACACAAACTTTACATGTGAAATGTTTATATCTGATAGTTGGATTGTATTTAATTGATTACAACTGGAAGAAAAACGTTTTTGCCTCTGTCTTTGCTATCGGTGTCTTGTATCGCTTTTGTGATGGTAAAATAAAATCTTGACCCAAAGGGTGATTTGTTCTAATTAGATGGCAATGTTCAGTATTCAGTGGAGGGATTTAGTTACGCGGACTGTCACAGGCCCTAAGTCAATGGACAGATGAGAATGGTGAACAAGAAAAAGTTTCGTAAAATAAAAGGACAATACTTTTTAAATGGCGTATTAATTGGTAAATAAAAGCATAGACATTGTCTCACAAAAGGGAGACAAATTTAGTGAACCATTCTTTAAAAATTACTCTGGAATTTACATCTCCTATATATATTAATATAGGCAGGTTATCTTATCTTATCTTATAAAACACAGACGTTACTTAGAAACAGACGGTGCTTACGTCCTACGCGTATCTCTAGGTCAATCTAGTCAAACATGTTAACCAATGACTTAAATTCTGCAAAGTCACTGGCTCAGGCAACCCATTCCATGCTCTGATAGCGCTAGGGAAGAGGGAGCATTTGTACAAATTTGTCCTAGCATATGGAACGAGGAATGTGCCTTCATCTTTGTGTCTTTCTGAGTATTTTATTCGATTTTGTCTTTGTATTTCAAGATTGTGGTTCAGTGTTTTATGTATAATTGCTACTTTACTTTTTCTGAGGGTCTATACATTTCAATTAATGCAAGTGCATTATTCAAATACATGAATATAAGTTCCGTTATAATAAATGTCAAGGTCAGGCCAAGTTTTTTGGTGAAGCAGGAATGCAAGAGAAAGAAAATGCGCGGGTCCTTCAGTTATACTTTGTATTGGATGTAATTGTTATACCTAATATTGACTTCTACTTGAGGAATCTAGTTGTTTTCATTGAAAACGTTATATTCTGTTATGTATTTACCGAAATTAATATCTTCAAAAATAAAATAAAATTCGAGTCATCATATTCGGATTCAGATACTAACTCCCGGCAGACACGTATTAAACCAGGGGTCTCAAACACGTGGCCCGCGAAACAAATTTGTGTGGCCCGCCGCCACGTCCGCGAATTAAAAAAAAAATTGATGAAATTTACAATGACCACATATAAGCCGTGAAATGGTTTACAACTGCACACATCTGTAAATGATGTGTCCGCCCACTGCAAGCGAAGATTCTGTGAAGGCAAGCTTTGTTGTTAGCGAGATGATAGCAAAGGCATCACGACCATTCACTGAAGGCCAGTTTGTATAAGAGTGTATGCTACAGGCGTGTGAAATTATCTACCCAGAGAAAAAGAAACTCTTCGAAGGCATAAGTTTGTCTGCAATCACAGTTGCAAGCAGGATCACCGAGTCAGCGACTAATGTTCAACAGCAACTGATTGCCGCTGCAAAAGATTTTGTAGCATACCCGTATTCCATTGCACTGGACGAGTCTACTGGTGTAACAGACACCGCATACTGTGCCGTATTCATTCGTGGGGTCGACGAAAACTTGAACATTGTTGAAGAGCTATTGAACTTACTACCCATGAAAGGAACGACGAATGGACGCGACGTGTTTCAAGAACTGGAAGCTTGTATTGGCAGGTGTGTGGGCTACCATGGAAAAACCTTTTTCAGTGGCTACGGAAGGTGCACCAGCAATGTGTTCAGAGAAGGTTGGTGTTGTTGGATTAATGGTAGAGAAACGGTATCAGCTCAGCTTGGCGGGACCTTTTGCAGCCATACATTGCATTCTGCACCAAGAAGCACTCGGTGGCAAAAGTCTACAAATGAAGAATGTGATGGATGTTGTCGTGAAGACGGTGAACTTCATACGTGCACGGGGTCTCAATCACAGACAGTTTGTGTCATTTCTAGCTGATTTAGAAAAGGAATACGGTGAGTTGCTGTATCATACGGAAGTCAGATGGTTGAGTCGTGGAAAGTGCTGCAGAGATTTTTTGAACTGAGACGGGAAATAGCATTGTTCATGGCAATGAAAGACAGAGACATACCTCAGCTCAGTGACATAATGTTTTTATCGGTGATTTCTTTTCTTACTGACATCACGCAACATCTCAATGCACTCAATTCACAACTACAGGGCACAAAGCAGCTGATTACAGTGATGTTTCACGCATCAAATCATTAAGATACAAGATGACTTTGTAGGGCCACTCAGCTGGCAGATCGAAACCTGGCTCATTTGTTTTTTTCTACAGAGCATTACGGTTGAACCACAGCGCCTGAAAGACTACGTAGACATCCTCCCCAGACTACTGGAAGATTTTGAACACCGCTTTCATCAATTCACTGCTCTCGAACCACAGTTTTTCCTTGTTGCCACTCCGTCCAGATGGAACTACTGTACCTGCAGTGTGACACTGTTCTGAAGCAAAAATACGCTGATGGTGGTGTTCCAGATTTCTACCAGTTTCTTCCCAGAGAGAAGTTTCCACACTAAATAAATTCTGCGCAGCTGCTAGAATTCTAGCGATGTTTGGGAGCAGCACGTTTGCGAACAATTTTTTTCCAGATTGAAGATAAAAAAACAGCATTACGATCAAGACTAACTGATAAGCATCTGAGAGCAATCTTGCGGCTTGCCACTACACGCGACCTCAGGCCTAACGTTGATGGTCTGGTCTCTGCCAAACGCTCTTAGATGAGTGGACAGAAACACGAGTGACGAGCCATCTGCAGTAGGCCAAGTAATTATAGTTGTTTTTTGGGGGGAAACAACAGTTTCTGCTTTTTAATTAGTGACAGAGACAACGTCAACTTATTTTAGTCAACTAAACTGCCTTTGCATGTAATAATAATTATAAAAACTATATTTTAGCATTTAACTGCAATGACAGTAGTGTTCGTACAATTTAATGAAAAAACATTCTCTTTTTGTGGCGTGGCCCGCTGAATGGTTGTTACTTTCCACTGTGGCCCACATGCTGAAATGAGTTTGAGACCCCTGTATTAAACACTTATTTCTATCCTCACAAAACAATAATAAAAATTATTTCTTTATCTTGCAGTGACAATTACATCTGGATATGTCATAAAAAAACAAAAAAATGATTTGTTTCAAACGTGGGAGGTAAAGCTATTGGTTAGAGAAAGTGGAAGACCACCAGTTGGCGACAGACCAGATTTTCTCCTTGCAAATTGGGAGAGGCCAGATGGTGAGAGACCAGATGGTGACAGGGAACGCAAAGAAAATGGAAGACCACCAGTTGGCGATAGACCAGATTTTCTCCTTGGAGAGAGGCCAGATGGTGAGAGACCAGATGGTGACAGGGAACGCAAAGAAAATGGAAGACCACCAGTTGGCGACAGACCAGATTTTCTCCTTGCAAATTGGGAGAGGCCAGATGGTGAGAGACCAGATGGTGACAGGGAACGCAAAGAAAATGGAAGACCACCAGTTGGCGATAGACCAGATTTTCTCCTTGCAAATTGGGAGAGGCCAGATGGTGAGAGACCAGATGGTGACAGGGAACGCAAAGAAAATGGAAGACCACCAGTTGGCGACAGACCTGATTTTCTCCTTGCAAATTGGGAGAGGCCAGATGGTGAGAGACCAGATGGTGACAGGGAACGCAAAGAAAATGGAAGACCACCAGTTGGCGACAGACCAGATTTTTTCCTTGCAAATTGGGAGAGGCCAGATGGTGAGAGACCAGATGGTGAGAGGGAACGAAAAGAAAATGGAAGACCACCAGTAGGCGATAGACCAGATTTTCTCCTTGCAAATTGGGAGAGGCCAGATGGTGAGAGACCAGATGGTGACAGGGAACGCAAAGAAAATGGAAGACCACCAGTTGGCGATAGACCAGATTTTCTCCTTGCAAATTGGGAGAGGCCAGATGGTGAGAGACCAGATGGTGACAGGGAACGCAAAGAAAATGGAAGACCACCAGTTGGCGACAGACCAGATTTTCTCCTTGCAAATTGGGAGAGGCCAGATGGTGAGAGACCAGATGGTGACAGGGAACGCAAAGAAAATGGAAGACCACCAGTAGGCGACAGACCAGATTTTCTTCTTGGAGAGAGGCCAGATGGTGAGAGACCAGATGGTGACAGGGAACGCAAAGAAAATGGAAGACCACCAGTTGGCGACAGACCAGATTTTCTCCTTGCAAATTGGGAGAGGCCAGATGGTGAGAGACCAGATGGTGACAGGGAACGCAAAGAAAATGGAAGACCACCAGTTGGCGACAGACCAGATTTTCTCCTTGCAAATTGGGAGAGGCCAGATGGTGAGAGACCAGATGGTGACAGGGAACGCAAAGAAAATGGAAGACCACCAGTTGGCGACAGACCAGATTTTCTCCTTGCAAATTGGGAGAGGCCAGATGGTGAGAGACCAGATGGTGACAGGGAACGCAAAGAAAATGGAAGACCACCAGTTGGCGACAGACCAGATTTTCTCCTTGCAAATTGGGAGAGGCCAGATGGTGAGAGACCAGATGGTGACAGGGAACGCAAAGAAAATGGAAGACCACCAGTTGGCGACAGACCAGATTTTCTCCTTGCAAATTGGGAGAGGCCAGATGGTGAGAGACCAGATGGTGACAGGGAACGCAAAGAAAATGGAAGACCACCAGTAGGCGACAGACCAGATTTTCTTCTTGGAGAGAGGCCAGATGGTGAGAGACCAGATGGTGACAGGGAACGCAAAGAAAATGGAAGACCACCAGTTGGCGACAGACCAGATTTTCTCCTTGCAAATTGGGAGAGGCCAGATGGTGAGAGACCAGATGGTGACAGGGAACGCAAAAGTATTAGTTTTCCAATAGAACTACTACCTAATTGGAATTTAATTAAAGAAAATTAATTTTGTTAAAGATTTTATTTGTCATTCCTTAAGAAAATTTAAATATTTTCTTAATAATGGAAGTATTCTTTTAAAGCAATAAATATAGCACTTTTCACTAAATTGTCTTGGTTTGATCTCTTATTATGCTAATACTTTCGTATATAATTCTAGAATTTTGTTGCAGGAAGCCTTTTTCTTTTTCTAAAAAAGTCAAAAAGGTATTTTATGAGAATTGAAAAAAAAAATTTTTTACTCAAGATCATGAACTATCAAAAAGAATTTATATATTCAAGAATATATTTGAGTTGAGTTACCTGTTTAAGTGAAAGTAAAGTTTCCCCTTTCACATCTTGCAATCGATAGGTCAGATGTTTGTTTGTAAAATGTTTTACATGTTTCGGATGTTCCTTCAGAGTTGAAGATAGTTTACTTCCTAGTCCAAACCAAACCTGCAGCAGGACGACGGGGGATGGGAGTGGGCAGGGTTTGAACCCGGGACTATCGATAAATCCAAACGTGCAACAAATCCTGCAATCTTAAAAAATGTTTTTGTTTTGTTTGTGAAATGTTTTTACATGCTTCGGATGTTCCTTCAGCGTAGAAGATAATTACTTCCTAGTCCGAACCTTTAGCAGGGCGACGGGGGATGGGAGTGGGCAGGGTTTGAACCCGGGACCATCGATAAATCCAAACGACAGTCTAACGAGCAAACCGCACGACCAGGCAGCCATCCAAGATGCTGTTAAGGTTATCTAAATTACGGTTGAAACCCCCTAATACATGTATAGAGTATGCACAAACACCTCCTAATCCCATCAGTTGTAGCCTTCTCATCTGCCTACATGAAAACGCCCTTACAACACACAAACAATAGATATAACGTTTCAATGAACGCCTCAGCCCCAACAACACAGATTTGGTCCCTGTATATTTTTCACATGATTTTGTTGGCATCCTGATATAGAAAGCCCGCTTTCCCTGCCACTAAATTTCAGTTGATAAAAATCAGGTGAAAGGCTAGTAAAGTACTACAAAGTAGGCTATTCTTTCAATTATCTGTTGCATCCTCATTTGTAGAACGACTATGGATCATCTCGCACACTTCCTCTTGTGGCTGTGGAGCCCTATAAGAGTTAGGGCTTTGAATAAGTGAGATGAAAGCCTGGGCATTGTTTATGGTCGGAACCTTGTCGCCCACATAGCAGTCCCCACTCTCAGCGCAGCTGATGTGACCAAAGGAACCGAATATCCGATAGTTTGGGATCAGTACCCCGCAGGATCTGCCAGGCTGTAGCACAGTGTGCCACAATCTGCCTAAGGGTCACCAGCTCCTGATTTTTCCTCAGGGTTGTCTCCCGAAGCCTTTTCCGCGTTTGGGTATAGCCTCAAGGCAGCGGAGGTTTGGATTCAGAGTTTTCCTTCTCCTAGATGGGTAGCTAACCAAGGCTAACGAGCCCCTCCTGCCCGAAGCTTACAGGTTTAGTTGCCAGTTGCTCGCCTTTGCCCCTTCTCCTGTCTGTAGTAACGGTTCCTCCAGGCTCAGTATCTGAACCACTCGTGAAGGCCAGGGGTTGGACTGATTGTCAGAGGCTGTTTGAGACGCATGCCATTGGAAGCATTTTATAGGTAATGATGGGCTTAAGACCATTACCACTTCTTGCGTTAAAAAACCTTGCTGAACCTAACATAGCAAAATCCATCCCTCCACTACACACATATTTACCCGTAAATTCTAGAAGTACTAATATAATAAATCATTGAAGCTTTGCTTTTACCGCTAAACAGTTTAAAACAACAAACATCACTATTCACAACTCAGTCCACTCTTTTACCTTTTAGTTTTATTTTGTCAGTCATAGATCTAGATCAAGAGACGCACATTATTTGAAATAACCCAAACCGTATACAGATGTATCGTGTCCTTTGTAACAGCATATCTGATAATCACACTGAGCTTGGGATAATACCTCACATTTACTCTGACAATGATCTAGGGGAGATTTAGATGTAGAAATAAAAGGGGGAGGGGGGGCTGAATGGATCGGAAAAAAAGTTACCAAATTTCAGCTTTAAAAAACTAACGGAGTAGAAATTGACGATTAAAAAAAAAAAAATTTGGGGGGTAACTTTAACTGCTGCGATTTTAATCGTGAAAATGGCTAAGTTTTTCTAGGCTTAAAGCTTCTTATCTTATCTTATACAATACAGACGTTACTTCAAAAAAAGAATATATTTTAGTGTATTTTCGTGTCTGTGGCAAGTGGGAGAATCAGTGATGAGTGAGCTAGTGTCAGGTCGTTGTTGAATTAAATTACTAAGTATTATTAATGTGCCTAGGTATTTTACAGTAATTCATTTGCAATGTGTGTCTGTATTATAATTCCTTTATAGCTTGTTATATTTTAGGCCCAAGTTCAGCCCGACAGTCACACCATACACACCCAGTTGTACATAAACTAATAAACGAGGTGTATGATGAATTAAAATATGAATTTAATAAAATGATATTTCTACAATGTAAATGATATATGATCAATGATAATAATAACAAATACAAGTACATATAATTTGATATGAAAAATTCAATACTTGTAATAGAATTAATATAAATACTTTCGGTATTAGTATTTTATGAAAAATAATATTAACCTTATCAATGATCCACTTCAAGACAAAGATTCAGTAATCAGGATCATTACTATACAAATGCTCATGACAATCCAAATATCTTCTATCCAAGACAATCAATATACAAAGTTCATAAAAGCATCACAACTTCACAAAGCACCACTAGGTCTGGATATAGCAACCCGCAATCTGGAACCTCATACTCGAACCTCAGTCCCGAAACTTGAGACGAAAACCTCAGACAGACAAACTGAAATGAAAACCTCAGTCCTGTAACCTAAAATTGAGACTTGCGATTACACCACTGAAACCTGAGACTGAGACCCTATAAAATGATTAAGAACAGATTCTTCTAGGCTATATACAAAATACGAATATGATCGAATCCATATAAAAATAACTCTACAATATAAAATAAAAACTCACCCTAAACAGGGGTCAAGATAGTCCTTTAAGAATATCTACCAAGGACAACGATAAGGCTATCCAATATCAGATCCAAGGAGAAATTCAAGAGCTGACCAAAATATAGCTTGCTTCAGTCTATCAACATGGCGTGAATGCAGCAGACGAGCCAAGACAATTTACGTCATTAAAAATTACAATTACAAGGGGAGATCACCTACTGCACACAAACAAAACCCATGCAAATGACGTCATCAAAATAGACGAAAGCGGTGCTATTGAATAGAGAACATTTGTACTATACAACTAATTCATTAGTTACGACAGCTAGGACCAAGGATTCTAAATTGTAGATATATGTGGCTAAATAAAAACCCCTTTCAGACCCTACGATCTATATGGCAGATAATGTAAAGGTCATCTGTGGGTTTTATGTGGCCAGCACAATGACCAGTTCCTTAACTTTCCCCAACTAAGTCAGGTACCCATTAGAGTTGGTTGGACTCAGTGGTGCACTTACAATCCCGAAATAAAAAATCCCAGTCTTCACCGAGATTGGAACCATTTATCATTCGGCCACCGCGCCCCTGTATCAACTAAATTACTTTAGAGTTGTCACCTTACTTCTAGAGTTCGCACCTTCTTCTTCATTCTTCACCCTTAAACATAGACTGCAACTCTAAAAATCATTTATTCTGTCTGGTTGTTGTTACTTCCCTTCGCCACCACTTACCGTCATTCAGTCCCAGCAGCCTGTGCGCACGTGTGAGTGGCGTCGCGCGACACCTTGGCGACGTTCACGTGAACAAACATCCCGCTCACGCGTGACGTCCGAGTGTTTACGGCGAAGTAGGCGGCGAGAAACGAGTCTGGTTGAAAGGGATGGTGATTGAGAGAGGGAGGATGGGTCGAGAGGGCGCCCAAAGCGGGGACATATGTTATCCTCATTCCCTCACGAGAAGGGGGGAGAGACAGTGGGACTCGGTGTTCTAATCTGGTGAGAAATTCAAACGGGATGTAGCGCTGGGTGAACAGGGATTATAGATGTGAGCTTAATGAAAGTGTTCAGACTCAGGGATTTAAAGAGACTAACTGACTGATGGTAGGATAATACTTTGTCGGTGTCTTTGTCTCTTTAAGTCTCTCTCTCTCTCTCTGTTTTTTTTTCTCTGTCACTCTGACTATCTCGCATCCATTTACTTTTTTCCGCAATTAACACTTTCTCTCTCTCAACTTCTCCCTTTTGTCTGTCACTCTCGTCAATCTCTTTCTTAATTTCTTTCTTTCTCTCTCTCTCTCTCTTTCTCTCTGTCTTTTTCTCACTGTTTCTCCAATACAAACATAAATTTGAATATTATTTTTTTTTAAATTTTGTTTAAAGCTTGACTTATCAATAATAAACATTCTCAGATTTACGCTTACAAAGAATCATGCTTATGTACCCAAGCCTTGAAATATTGACCCGTCAGGTCTGTCAACATAGCCTTAGCTAAGGAAGGGGGGAGAAGAATGTTTACCCCCCACATTTTGGATGCGCGGTGGATGAGCGGTAAAGCGCTTGGCTCGTGAGCCGGGGGTCCCGGGTTCGAATCCTGGGATTTTTCATTTCGGGATCTTTGGGCGCCTCTGAGTCCACCCAGCTCTAATGGGTACTCAACAGTAGTCCAGGGAAGGTTCGGCAGAGCGTTCAATTTAGTCTGTGGCATTTTACGTCTCGAGAGACGATCTTTTCCCTTTGCAACTTCTTGTGTGACTAAAGAGGCCAATCCTTGATCACAGGTTGGGCATATATAATCACCAGGCGCCGTTGCATTTTCACCCTTCTTTCTGCTTCTGTTGTGTATGACATCTGCAATCTTTGACCCTTCCTTTATGCTCTCTCTCCACGAGGATCTGTCCAGTGCTACCTCTTCCCAGTTGCCAGTGTCGATTTTGAAGAGCTTCATGTCGCGTTTGCATACATCCGTATAACGTAATAGTGGGCGACCAGCGGCTCTCCTGCCTTCTATTAGATCGCTATACAGGATGTCCTGTGGAAGTCGATCTTCTGGCATTCTACGAACGTGGCCAAGCCAGCCAAGGCGTCTGCTGCTGATAACAGAGCGGATGTCCTGGCACCCTGCTCTTTGTAGCACTTCCTCATTGGTTATCTTATCTTGCCACCTTATTTTAAAGATCCGCCTTAGGCATCGGAGGTGGAAAACATTCAGCTTTTTTTCCTGCCATGAGTAGGTTAACCATGTTTCACTTCCGTACAGCAAGGTGCTCAACACACAGGTCCGGTAAACTAGGGCTTTAGTACTGTTAGTCAGCAATATGTTGTCCCAGACTCTTTTCTGCAGCCGTGACATGATGGCCATTGCCTTGGCTATCCTGTTGTTTATGTCTTTATCCAGTAGAGTGTTGTTGGATATGATGGAGCCAAGGTAACAAAAGTGATCAACAATTTCTAGTGGTTGGCCATTAATGCTTACTTGAGGTGCAGTGTTTGTGTTTTGGACAAGTATCTTAGTCTTGCTTTGACTGATGTTTAAGCCGAACTTCTGGCAAGCAGCAGATAATTTGTCAACCAGACACTGTAGCTGAATATCAGAATCAGCCACAATAGCTGCATCATCAGCATACAGGAGTTCCCTGACGAGTAGCTTCCTAACCTTGGTTTTTGCCCGCAGCCTTGATACATTTCGTTTATGTCGTTGTACGCATAATGCAGTAGACAGGAGAAGAATATGCTAAACAGAGTAGGTGCGAGCACACATCCCTGCTTGACACCACTGCAAACCTCAAAAGGTGCTGATTGGGCTCCATTGAATTTGACAGTGCATTTAGTTTCCTTGTGAAAACACTCAATGAACTGCAGTAGTTTGGGAGGGCAACCTATTTTCCTCAGGAGTTTGAAAAGGCCACTTCTGCTGACCATGTCAAAAGCTTTAGTCAGATCAACAAAAACGATGTAAAGGGGTCTGTCTCTCTCTCTGAATTTCTCCTGCAGTAGTCGTAGAGAAGATATCATGCCTACAGTGGATCTACCACTCCTGAATCCACACTGAGACTCTGGGTAGACTCTAGAAGCTATCACTTGCAGCCTGGATAGTGCCACTCTACCAAGGATCTTGCCCACTATACTGAGGAGAGAGATACCCCTGTAATTGTTGCAGTCACTCCGATCCCCTTTGTTCTTGTATATTGTGACTATAGTTGCGTCACGCATGTCCTGTGGGACATGATCTGTTTCCCAACAGCGGCAGAGGAGAATATAGAGTTCAGGGAGCAGGAGTGATTCGTTGACTTTCACTACTTCCACTGGAATACCATCACTCCCAGGAGATTTTCTATTTTTTTCTATCAACGCATGCTATTGCACTGTTCAATTTAGTATTTACATATTAATACAACAGCTTTTTGTAAATCTAAAAAGAGGTGTATATATATTTGAATACATATTTATCCTTTTAAAAGAAGTGAGGGGCGATGGGAACATGCATAGTCGTAAGTCTGCGCTTATCTGCCATGACGTCTCTAAGCTCCACCATCAGGAGCTCTAAGTATGTGAAACCATTTAACACTTTAGCGTTTGTTCCTTTTTGTTATCGCCCTTTAGTAACAAGTTGTTAAGCTAATGACCGAATAAGTAGCGCCTTGAACGATGCCCCGTCAATCTACATCGCCTCTCGCCACCACCTAACGCCATTAGTGACTAATTGCCTACATCTTTTATTCTCCGTCGACTTTCCCCCAAGATGGTGAATTACCCAGGAAATGGAGGGGCTGTGGAGTGGTTGATGGGGGGGGGGGGGGGCGGCGGGGGGGCGAATGAGGGGGGGGGGGGTATTTTATATGTACGTATTTTCGTGTGTTAACGACAACCCGTGTGTTCAACATGTTTTCTACCTGTTTTTAATGTGTGTTCTTTTTGTTGTCTTTGTGCGTTTAATGTGTTTTCAGGCTTGTATTTTTGTTTGCTTGTTTTTTGCATGAATAGTTAAAGTCAATTACATAAGTGCATGTGGTCATTAGTTGGTCGGTATAATGCAGTGGTTCCCAAACTTTTTAGGCCCCTTGTCATGTTTTTTTTTTTTTTTTTTTTTTTTTTTTTGTGTGTGTAAATCCCCAGCTTAGCTATTTATGCAATTTTTTAAAATTTCATCAAATACAAGTTTTTTTATCCTCTGATTTATAAGTTGCATAAAATGTTTGTCAAATGTTTGACATGTTTCGGATGTTTCTTCAGAGTTGAAGATAATTTACTTCCTAGTCCAAACCTCCCGCAGGACGACGGACAGGCAGCCGTATATTTATTTCTAAAATTCAAATTAAAACGATGCAGAATAAAATCTAATATGTATGCATGAGTTCACCTGACAGAATATAAAAACTAATTATTCCATAATTTTTACGGTTAAACGTCAAGATGGCATCAACACTACACCGATTAAATATTAAAACGTCTTTTCTCTGATGTTTATTCCCTGACGTCTTTTCTCTGATGTTTATAGCTCGACGTCTTTTCTCTGATGTTTATAGCTCGACGTCTTTTCTATGATGCTTATTTCCTGACGTCTTTTCTCTGTTTATAGCCCGACGTCTTTTCTATGATGTTTATTCCCTGACGTCTTTTCTCTGATGTTTGTTCCCTGACGTCTTTTCTCTGATGTTTATTCCCTGACGTCTTTTCTCTGATGTTTATTCCCTGACGTCTTTTCTCTGATGTTTATTCACTGACATATTTTCTCTGATGTTTATTCCCTCACGTCTTTTCTCTGATGTTTATTGCCTGACATCTTTTCTCTGATGATTATTCCCTGATAACTGCTTCCTTATAATGGAAGTTTATGTGCTTATTTTTAATATAACCCTAACTCAAACCCATCGACCGACTACCAATACTGATGTCTATTCCATGACGTCTTTCCCCTGACGTCTGCTTCATGTACCCATTCCTTGGCGTCTATTCCCTACGTTTCCTCTGAACGACAGACTTTATCCGTTTCACGGGAGAAAGTTTTCCCATGTACTGAAGATCTTTTCTAGCATAAAAATATAAAACCAAAACGACTTTCCCTTTATGGTTTTGCCATTGTAGATAAACTTTTATTAGGTCCAAAGGCCCTTACGATCCTGTCGCGAAATTCGTCATTTGAAATCCCTAAGAAAAAAAATTCCATTAAACAGCAATAAGTTTTTGTTTTGTTTTGTTTTCGCCTTATTAAATTGAAATCACACTTACAGAGCAGCCATTTCTCTTTTTCCCATAATGCACCTATGACCTATATAAATAGAGTCAGGGGCAAATCACTCGCACAGCGATTATTGTAATTCTATTTGGCACTACAATTGTGAGTTTCTATATTTAGATTTCTACGTCATTAATTGCACTTAATATGCTCTGGATTCTTATTTTCATTCGTATTATTTCCCTTGTTTACTGTTTCATTGGTTTGAATTGCGTTTCTTCTCCTGGTTCCTGTTGTACCCTATAATATAGTGTTTCCCAAAATGTATTCCCTTGTGTAGCGTGATGCTTGAATAGGTTTTCCATGGTGACCGGTCATTTCATCCCCTGGTCATTTCCTCCCCGGTTACTTCATCCCCCGGTCATTTCATCCCCCGGTCATTTTATCCCCCGATCATTTCATCCCCAATTAAATATTTTTTTATTCATTGTTTAATTGTGCTGCTAAGGCTTTGACTTTAAGCCCTCATTTCATCTAATAGAGAAATACTAGTCGACTTGCGGGATAGCATACGCAGGGTCGGTCTTAGGCCACTGCAGCCTATGTGACTTTCATGGAACCCGCGCTAATTCAAGGTGTATAAATTATTAAATTAAACCATTTTATAACTTAAAACAGAGTTCCCGCGCCCTCCTGTCGATTTACCAGGAGCTCCTGGAAATCTCCCGAAATAGCAAAATATACGAAAAAGTCCTTAAAATATACGGAAATACATTTTAAAAATTGTCATTTTGGGATGTCATTCAATATGGAAAACGTCAATCCTACGCGCAATTGATAAAAACAGCATTACGCATTAGCCGAAATTGTGTAATCTGGTGAAAGAAGCTTCTCGAGCCTCAAACTAATGAAGAATTACTTGAGGTCAACAATTCTCAAAAATAGATTGAAACATTTGGTAATTCTTGCTATTGAGCGGGATCTATGTGGGAAACAGAATTATTATGATATACTGTATGACTTTGCCACACGCAAGGCTCGTTAAGTAATTCTGTACGTAATAAAGAATGAATGAAATGCATAGACGAATTTATTTTCTAATACGAACTCTTACATTTGACTTTTCGAATGGGGCCCCACAATGCTTAAGTCCGGCCCTGCTATTTAGTGTTTGTAAAATGTTTTACATATTTCGGATGTTCCTTCAGAGTTGACGATAGTTTACTTCCTAGTCCAAACCTCCCGCATGG
This sequence comes from Biomphalaria pfeifferi, assembly GCA_030265305.1. NCBI lineage: Eukaryota > Metazoa > Mollusca > Gastropoda > Planorbidae > Biomphalaria > Biomphalaria pfeifferi. Next base: position 419,641 of record JASAOG010000125.1, on the reverse strand, counting down.
GATGGGAGCGGGCAGGGTTTGACAGTCCAGCGCGCAGCCATCCGTAGAGAGCTGTGAAAACGTGTTCTCCCCTCCCCCCTTGTTTTTTTTCGTGGGGTGACTATCCGTAGAAATAAGAGAGTGATCTTTCCTTTACTTCTTGTTTGACCTGTAAAGGGAAGAAGAGAACTATATATATAGATGATTATGTAAAATCCTTTTTTGATATTAATAAAATGTTACTAATGCGTTTATAGTGTTTCCTCTTCCACTTTACATTCTTGATCAGATATCTTATAATATATTTTAAATCTGGGTGTGTACTCAGCTATATCGCTTCTATTGGATGTGGGGGATGTAATGTTATAATATTATCCTACGCATGACGTAATGACCAAAGGCCAAGGTTTGGTGGAATTAGTAAAAATCATTTGAGAGATAGAACTGCGATTAGAATAATTATGACCATGAAGCTAATAACTTATCATCACAGGCCAAGGTGTGGTGGAAGTACGACCATGTTTCACTTTATTTTATTTTTCAATCGCTCTTTCTTGAAAATGGGTGCGTCATTTTTAGCCTTAAAATAAGGTTGTTTTTTTTTTTTCTAAAAACACACCCAAGATAACCCGGAAGTGACCTTACACGCCTCCCGCTCCAAAAACTCACCCAAGATAACCCGGAAGTGGCCTTACACGCCTCCCATTCCTAAAACTCACCCAAGATAACCCGGAAGTGGTCTTACACGCCTCTCATTCCTAAAACTCACCCAAGATAACCCGGAAGTGGCTTATACGCCTCCCGTTCCTAGCCTTTGTTTTTTAATCAGACATTTTATTAGTTATTAAGAGAAACACAATCGCTCTATAAGTTGTATAGAGGAGGTATTAAAAATTAAAAAAAAAGGTATTATCTCTTTAAAAAAGTATTTTTAATGTTTCTTCCTTGTATCGGCATATAATTTGTTAAGAGAGATTGAAATGGTAAAGATTTAGCTTGCTAAAGCAAAGATTGGAAATACAAATCCTGATGACGTAATTTATGATGTAACAGAAAGCCTCGGGCTTAAACCACCTCACCACACTCAGCCAGCTTGGCTGTTTGATACAGTGGTCGCGTGGCACACCAATTAACCAGTGTTAACAGAATCATGCTGTTTTGTTTGTCTTATGGAGCGAGAGATCTTTAAAACAGTCCTTAAACCCAAGCCAATAAGTGACACATTTTTAAATATAAATAAAACTAAATAAATAAAAAAAACTATTAAAAAAAAAAACTAAAACATATTAATTCCACTTATCTTATTCACGGCAAACCAGTAACACAGACTAAAAACGCAAAATACCTAGGTGTTATAATAAATGAAAAACTGTCATGGAATCCACATATTGATGAAACTATTAAAAAAATCAAACAAAGCATTAGGGTTTATTAAAAGAAATTTCTATAAATCAAATAAGAACATAAAGCTAAAATGTTATTTAACCTTGGTTAGGCCAATAAAAGAATATGCATCCTCCGTTTGGGACCCTTCAATTCAAGAAAACATTAAGAAACTGGAACATACACAAAATAGAGCAGTGAGATTCATAACAAACAAATAATCACATTTGACAAGAGTAACACTTATAGTAAAATCACTAAATTTAGAAAACCTTCAAGACAGAAGACTCAAAAGTAAAGTAGCATTTATACATAATACACTGAACCATAATCTTCAAATACAAAAACAAAATTTAATAAAATACTCTGAAAGATACAAAGATAAAGGCACATTCCAGGTCCCATATGCTCCTTCTTCCCTAGTGCTATTAGAGCATGGAATGGGTTGCCTGAGCTAGCCAGGAAAACCAGTGACTTGGCAGAATTTAAGTCATTGATAAATTTGCATGACTAAATGCATGACGCGTAGGACGTAATCATCTTCTTTTTTGAAGTAACATCTGTATTATATAAGATAAGATAAGATATTTTATGCCTTTTTTTTTACATTAACACATTAACTAACAATCTTTTCTTTTATTCAAAAAGTTGGATGGAAAAAGTTAAATATCGAAAACGGCTCTAATCAACTACCTTCAAAATTGTACAGTTCTGTATGTCTTTAAAAATATCACTAGCTACTTGACCACACGGAGAAAAGAAGACACATTACGTCACACGGTTTCAGCGGGAAAACGCCTTGCAGCAATGTAGTACAACATAAATGTTATACAATGAGTAACCGTGGATCAACCTTCATAACACCTTCTAAAATGTATTTTATTGAAAAAAAAAAAAAAAAAGGTGTACGACTTGAGTTCGAATTTGAGGGAGCAATCCCTCTCAAGCCAATCTAATAACCACTGTGCCAAAGCTATCTATTGTTAGTTTCTACCTTTTTAACTCTTTCTCTCCGTAATTATTTGTCCACGTTTCGACGGAATTCTTCATATTGCTCATTACTATTAAACTACCCCCTGTTATGATTGGGCTTCAATAGGTTTGTTGCTTGTTATCATAAAATATTTTATTTGGTATAGAATTAAAGGGGAATGCCTGCTCTTTTCATATAACACAAAAAGTTTAATCGTCGATTAGGAGAGAAAGAGTAAAAGAGACAAAGAATAAAGGGGACTAATTTAAAATAATACCGCCATATCAGTCAACTACTACTCCTTTCCCTTGTTCGATACAAAAAAAAATAATTTTCCAATAACTAATTGACTGATTCGTTTTTAGCAAGACTCGTCTAGGTCCCCAACAAAATGGGGGCCCCTTCAGGCTTTTAATAAGCAGTGCTAGTTGAAGGTTTAGAGTTGTTCTCACACGAAGTTGCAATGGTAATATGGACTCCACTACCAATAAAATGTTTCGAATGGTGCGCATCTCAACTACTCTCTTACAGCCAGTCCAACTCCTGGCCTGGTTCAGATATTGAGTCCGACGGAACTTTTTTCACTAACAGCAGAAGATGCAAAAAGCGAGTCACCTACGCCTAAACCAGTAAGCTTAGGGCAGGGGGGGGGGGGGGGGACTGATGAGTAGCAACATTTTTCCGACCACACCTAAAGCTCAGAAATTCACCACATTTCTATGAGATGATTTTGTCGCTTAGTGGGAGATGGACGCCATAAAAAGTTGGACGGGCCTGACTGCATTATAAATGGCTAAATCTAGAGATAAATCTAAATATATAGTTGGTTGGGCCACATCGCATTATAAAAGGCTAAATCTAGAGATAAATCTAAAGAAAAAATCTTCATACAAACTAACAACCTTATCACACTCTTCCACCATCTTAAAAATATATTTTTTTTAAAGTAAAGTTCCTCCTTTCAGACCTTTAGATCAATAGGGCAGATGATGTATAGGTCATCTGTTTCTATGGCCAACTGTTAATGAGGGTGTAATGTAGCCAAGGCAACGACCTACTTTATGGTCAGGTACCCATTACAGTTGAATAAATTCAGGGTTAACTTATTGCAAAATGCCAGTATTCACCGAGATTCGAACCCGAGATCATTCGGTTTAAAAGCCAAGCGACTTAGCATTCTGCTACCAAGTCCAACATCAATATGTATTACAACTTTTTTTTAAAACTCAAGGGCACAATCTGAGATTGAATATACTTTTTAAAAATAAAGTAGTTATTTTTAATGTAGTGTTCCTTCTCTTGTTTGTAAGCGTACACAAAAGCTGACACTATATATATATATAGTGTGTCTAGATATCCTACCTCTATACTCTAAGCAGTATAATATTCTATTTTGTTTTTTTTATTTTTTAAATCTAACATTTAAAATATATTCATTACAAATTAAAAGTTGGAATTGAATGTGAAGGAAACGAACCCGAGAATTTACGATCCTATTTGTATTGTTCTTTTTTTAAATTTAAAAACATTAACTAGTTTTTGTTTAAAAAAAATTTTATGTGTAGATGGCTAAAGGTAATATTAACTTTATTAATATTTCAAATATTACTTATTGAGCAAAAAAAAAAGGGATTTAATTATGATTGGGTGTAATTTCACCAATAAACCGGAAGTCATTCGACCTTTTAATCCGACAGTGATTTTAAAAAAATAAAAACAAAAATTAAATAAATAATAAAAAGAAACAAAACAAACCAGACGCGTTACAGTTGTGTCACGTGACTCTAGACAAAGACAGCTCTCAGACCACACACACACACACATGACACCCCCCCCCCCCCCCAATCCCTCTTTCTTTGTCTGTCCTTCCAGCGACACATGAAGAGCTCTCGCGGAGAAAACTGAGTACAAATCTTTGGGTCTATACTCACGAGGACGTGGCTTTGAGTCTTCGATTTCAACAACTGAAATTCAGAGCGAAGGTCATGTGGGGCCAAAGTCAATTTGATTCCTGGTGTTGTTTTTTTTAATTATTCGCCCTCGAAAGGGGAAAAGCCACAATTAATTTTGTGCAGTCTGTCTGTCTGTTCGTCCGACAATCCCACCGTTTTTCACGTTTACATCTGAAAAATTATAATCTATTTTATAAATCCGATATGAAGAATGTAACGATATTTATATTTTAGTGCTAGATGTAATGATGCCTTGGAGTTACGATGAAATTGTGCTGATCAGACAGTTCGTTTCTGATATTATAATTTATTATAGATTTCTTCTTTTAAACACTTACTGAACACTCAAACAAAATCGCTATGCAGGAGATTCAAATGTAAACTATTAATTTAAAACAACTGAGATCCTTGGACAATGAATACAAAGCTTTAACTCTGGAAGTAGTTTAATAATATACACACTGTACAATACAGTTTAATTGTAAAAATTTACTGTCGTCGTTCAAGCTCCCGACTAACTCCATCCTTTAAATACTTTTTAACATCTATCTTTTTATATACTTAAACAATCCACTTCGATCCTATTATGGTCTCGAATTAACTTGCCGCCGTGGTGCAGATGGACTTGCACGCTTCTGTTCCGTGAAGCTTTGTCAATAACATAACCATGACCTTGCGCTGCAGACGCTGCAGAAATCTAAAAATAAATTTAACGCAACAGCTGCTTCCTGCAACGTGACAATGCTATTTCATATCTTGCAATTTTTATGGTGTAGCAGCTGCTCTAATTAAATCCATCCGTTAGGCCAGGCTCGTAACAAGCAATTCATTGAATAATTATGAATATTAACAATGTTATAATAATAATCCGCCCCCCCCCCCCCCCAAAAAAAAAAAAAACTACTAAGATGGCAACACTTTTGTTCGCACATGTCTATTTTGTATGGAGATACGTAGGATTGTCATTCTTGATAGCGTTTACTTCGTAGCTTCTGGCATTATATTGCTGAAAATATGCAGACTTGTCATTTTATTTGCCTTGCTAAAAAAAATGTTGACCCACATGGGCCCCATCTGACTCTGTTGTACTTGTTAAATGAATTTTCTAAAACTCGCGCAGAGACGGGCATGATTATGTATAGAAAGGAATAGAAGAAGACGCTAGGCAACAATCAGTCAACACAGTGGCCTAGTTGGAAATGTTTTAATATTAGAGGGCCTGGGTAGCTGGACCTCTGTAGGGGCCCATGCATTTTGAAATTCCACATCATGACATGAGATAATGACGTAATATTTAGTGGAAAAAACTTTTTTCCGAACACTCATTTGGGGCTCCCCTCAAGTGGGGGCCCAGGGAAATTTTCGAAATCCCCTCGTTTATCCTCGCTCCATAGCTACGCCACGGAGTCAACTTGATCGAAGGAGAGCTATGGTAGAGACTATATGATGTTAAATTTTAATTTTTATTTTTCGTGTTTTATGCGTGTCTCTACTACTGTTTACGAAGTCTGAGAGCACACAGTAGAAACTATTCCAGTTACACTTCAGCGGAGTGTATAGTATAGCAGTTCATTTATTGACTTCAGTTTACCATTTCTTTGATATCAACGTATATTTACTCAGTTTACACACAAACACAGTAGAGGTCTTTGTACTGGTTATGATTTGGACTTAGTAGTACCTTTTGCGCTAGTTAAGACTTGGACTTAGTAGTGGTCATTGCAATGGTTATGACTTGGACTTAGTAGTGGTCTTTGCACTAGTTATGACTTGGACTTAGTAGTGGTACTTTGCATTGGTTATGACTTGGACTTAGTATTGGTCTTAGCAATAGTTATGACTTGGACATAAAGTGTGTGTGTGTGTGTGTGGAAGGTCTTTGCACTGGTTATGACTTAGAAATAACAGTGATTTTTTTTTAACTTGATGTAAATGGTACTTACTGGTTTTATTTACTGAAGAACTTTAATAACTATTTCAATAGTTTAAAAAACAACATAAAAACAGAAAGAAAAAAGTTTAGTTTCATGTATCATTTCTCTGATTAATTTTGTCTCGTATAGGGTCGCGATGGTTTCAAGTTCCAATCCCGCCTACCCATGTTCTCCAGCTGGAGGAATAGGATGGGACGTGATTATTTGTATTGGGACGTCTCTGAAAAAGATACGACGTCAGCGCCATTATCCCCCCAACCTCATCCTCCATGTCATCCCCCACCCACGTCATGCCCGCAACTTCATCCTACATGTCATCCCCCCCGACGTCATGCCCCCAACTTCATCCTCCATGTCATCCCCCCCGACGTCATGCCCCCAACTTCATCCTCCATGTCATCCCCTCCCGACGTCATGCCCCCAACTTCATCCTCCATGTCATCCCCCCTCCGACGTCATGCCCCCAACTTCATCCTCCATGTCACCCCCCCCCCCCGACGTCATGCCCACAACTTCATCCTCCATGTCATCCCCCCCGACGTCGTGCCCACAACTTCATCCTCCATGTCATCCCCCCCCCCCCACGTCATGCCCACAACTTCATCCTCCATGTCATCACCCCCGACGTCATGCCCCCAACTTCATCCTCCATGTCATCCCCTCCCCCGACGTCATGCCCCCAACATCCTCCTCCATGTCATTCCCCCCCCCCAACGTCATGCCCACAACTTCATCCTCCAGGTCATCCCCCCCGACGTTATGCCCCCTGAACTGGATTAGTAGGCTTTGGGTGCTGCTGCATTGAGTCGTGACCTTGTGACCCCATGTCATATCGAATCGCCGAATGAGTGCGTTGGTTTCTAGGGTCACGGTGTAGCCACTCCAAGCCAAGGGAAGCTACCCGGTGTTCACCTATCCGTTTTCACTTACGGACATTTTTACCAAAGGCGCCTCATTTGCGCGCCGGAAGCTGGAATCCCTTGTTGTTTTTTTTTGAAGACCAGATCCTAGTTGATTCGACAACCCTGTTCTATGCTCTATGGCACTAGGGAAGAAAGAGCATTGATAAGAATACATCCAGCAATAAGAAAAAAGAAATGTGTTTTTAGCTGCCCCCGAAAGGGGAAAAGACGCTATTAGTTTTGTGTGGTTTGTCTGTCCATCCGTCCCGTTTAGATCCTCTAAACTAGAAGAGATAGTGGAAATCCGACATCATAGTATTTTAGGCCATTCCATGTTCTGATGCAACGGCTACTTTTTTCTTTTCTGAAAACTAAAAATCTAATTTTAAAAATCAATTATGCAAGCAGTTTTTTTTTCATAAAAATACACCATTTTTACAGCTATTTACTATTAATAGTAGCAAACACTTGAGGCTATTTAGTAAAGGAGATAGCTATTTACCATATTTTAAACAAATGTATGCAAACGGCTTCAGATTTATTTTTAAATATTTTTTTACAATGGTATTGCTAAGTTATATAAGTTCTGCCATACTAGCTACTACATTTACAAAAAAAATGTTTACATGTTTTTAAAGAACAAAAATCTATTTAGTATGCATATATGTGGAACATAATTTATAACAACAATTAATATGTAGTTTTTCCATTATATCGCGTAAACGAGAGAGCCACAAAAGCACGATATATCACGTAACTATAGGATTTTTTTTTTTGCAAAAAAAAATTTTCTTGAGATTTTGAATAAGAGATTGACCCTTTACAAAACATTAGATAATCATTAAAAGACATCAGTAAAGCCATGTTCATATCAAGCTTCACATTCACTTTCACCTATCTCTTTTTCTGCTGAACCCTTGGGGGCACCGTATAAGATCTGTCAACCTTCTTTCTCCATTCTTCTCTGTCATTTGCCATTGATATAATTTCATTCTGATATTCTTTCTGAAATTTTTTAAACCTGCCTTTTTACCGGCTCTGGTGGGCCCCTACTTTGGCCGATTTTGAGTTTGTATTTCAACACAAACTGTCTTTGTAATCTTTGTGTTTTTCTGAGAATTTTATAAGTTTGTGTTGTTGTTTTTTTGTACTTACATGTTATGTTTCATGATTTATAGAAACCTTTTATAGCACCTATACTATTTAATTTTCTGACCTGGAATCTTTATAAGATCTAAGTTGACTTTATTGTGTGTAGTCTGTATGTGGTATGGTGCGCGGTGGCTGAGGGTTAAGCGCTTGGTTTCTGAACCTGAACTCCTGGCTTCGAATCTCGGTGAAGACTGGAATATTTATATTTTGGGATTTCTTTGGGGGCGCTTCTGAGTCCATCAAACTCTAATGGGTACCTGACTTTACTTGGGGGAAAGTTAAGTCTTTGTGCTGGCCACATGACACCCTGCTCGTTAACCTTTGACCAACAAAACAGAAGACCTTTACATCATTAGCTCTATAGATCGAAAGGTCTGAAAGACGGTACATTTAGTCTATACATTGGGAGTAGTGTGTGTGGTATTTAGTCGAATATTTGTGTGATAAGTTTCTGTTATTTAATCTGTGTGTGTGTGGTAGTTAATCTGATGCGTTTATTGTTTAGCCTGACCTGTGTTGTAATACGTCTGATGTATGTGTGCAGGACCGGTCTTAGGGCACTGCAACCTATGCGACGCAGTGGGCCCCGCACTTTCATAGGCCCACCAGTTGTAAATTATTAAACTAAACCTTTATAACTTATAACAGGGTTTCCGTGGCCTCCTGATTACCCAGGAGCTCCTGGAAATCTCCTGAAATTGCAAAGTATACGAAAAAAATGTCATGAAAATCTCCTGAAATTATTAAATTATCCTGAAAATTCATAAAATGTCCTGAAAAATAGACACAATTATCATTATGGGGTGTTTGTGTTGTGTGTCCAGCATTTTTCTTTTACTGACCTGGCCTTTTGTTCATGTATTTGGTTCAATGTTGAGTGGAAAGGCTTAAACATATCTCCTTATAAAACAGCTTAATCAAGACATTTAAAAGTAAGTCTTATTCTTATATACAGTACAGAGCTTTTGTAAAAAAAAATAATATATTAATAAAAAAATCTGTATTATCCATAAGGAAATTTGTCTTACACCAAACAGAACATTGTAACTATAAAAAAGCTTTAGTTAAACATAATCTAATTAACTTTCAATGTTCTGAGAAAAAAGGTACGTAGAAAGAGTTAAATTCTACGGATGATACGGGTCATAACATAGTCACTATAAAGAACAAAACAGTTACGTAGAAAGGGTTAAATTCTACGGATGATACGGGTCATAACATAGTCACTATAAAGAACAAAACAGTTACGTAGAAAGGGTTAAATTCTATGTATGATATACGGATCACAACATAGTCACTATAAAGAACAAAAAAGCTACGTAAAAAGGGTTAAATTCTACGGATGATACGGGGGCATAAAATATTTGCTATAAAGAGCAGTTCTTCTCTTTGAAGTACTCTGATTCAGAAGCTGTTCGTTATTTAGACCTGCGTGTTAATGCTAGTCTGACGATGACATGTTTCCAAACAATCCTTGTGTCTGCTCCACTGATCGTGGTTCAATCGATAAGCTACACAATAGCAACTCAGCACAGCGGATCGATAAATCATGGCCGCCAGGCAAAGCACCGTTTTTTCTTTTCCTCAGAGAAGAACGCACCGGAAATATCATTGTTATGAAATGAAAGCAACCCTGTCTAATCTATAGTCTGGCACGATGCCTGGAATGAACAGGCTCTGTCTTCAGTCTAACATTTGGACTGACTTAAAAGAAAGGCAGATATTCAAATTCTGGCAGGGGGAAAATAGTTTGTACAATGTCTGTGCTTGGCGTGGATGTTATGTGGCTTGCACAAAGTCCGATTGCTTCTTTGCTGTCATATACCTTGTAGATTTGGGGGAAAATTAAATACGCATACGATATTTGATGAGAAATAAGTCCTCAAGAGCATAATCTTTAATAAGTCTAAGTGATATTTATGCTTTTCAATAACATCTATATGCAGAGGCGAAGCTAGGATGGGGGGATAGAGGGGGAGAATTCGAAAATCCCCCGGGCCCCCAAATGAGAGTTTTTTACAATAAATATTACATATTACGCACAATGCAAGGCCCCCACCCCAAAGAGGTCAAGCCCTCGCGGGCCATAAATTATGGGAAAATTCCTAGGTACGCCACTCTCTATATGACACATCTATCTCGAAAATACCACTATTCTCTCTAACTCTCTCTCTAACAAATTTTGTGATAGTTTTCTACAAAATGATAATTTGAAAACAACAAATGAACTAGTAGCTACTTCTTCATACATTATCTTCATAGCTACTTTTGACTAAACAATAAAAGTGATGCCTACACACATATACTTAGTCCATCTACCATATGACTACAACTTTATATCCCACACCTACTCACTAAACACACTTTTTTCACACATACTTACCACACTTTTTCACATTTACTAGAGTAAAGTTCTCTTGCAGACCTTGCGATCTATGGAGCAGATGATGTCAATGTCATCTGTTTCAATGGCCCACGGTTAACGAGGGTGTCGTGTGACCAGCATTGCGACCAACCGCCTTGACTTTTCCCCAACTAATGTCAAGTACCCTTGAGAGCTTGGGTGATGGATTCAGAGGCGCCCAAATATTCCGAAATTAAAAATCATAGTCTTCACCAGAATTCGAACCCGGAACACCAGTTCTCACACACCTACTGTTACAATGTAATTGTGTGGGTAAGACATCTTTACCTATTACAATTTACTACACTTCAAACACACATCTTCCACACTTTTGGCAAACTTTTAGCACACTTTAAGCATACTTTTAGCACACTTTAAGCACACTTTTAGCACACTTTTAGCGAACTTTTAGCACACTTTAAGTACACTTTTAGCACACTTTTAGCACACCTTTAGCACACTTTTAGCACAATTTTAGCACAATTTTACCACACATCTTTCATTTTTATTCCTCACATTCGCCGAACACCAGCATCTTAGTTACCACACATTCTTTAGCATTCTTTCATAAGTTATCGAACCAGTAGTTCTCATGTAGGTCATTCTACACTAGATCTGAGACGTCACTCTTTAACTAATAGTAACGTCCTTCCCACAACGTCATTCTCACTCCCCCCCCCCCCCACTCCTTCTTTTGCTTGCTATGAAAAACAAAAAAAGGCTTGACAAGCAGAAAAAATACTTTTTTTTAAACAAAGCTTTTAAAAATGGGAAAGCACCGCACAATCACTGCCATATCGCTCAATACTGCAAGGTTTACCTCCCCTTTTAAAAATTGATGGCGACTAAGTGATTAACTAATTGGTTAATTTTCTGATTAGTTCATGTATTGTCTTCGACAATGAATGATTGTGCGAAGTTTGAATTTCATTCTAGAAAAGGAAGAGGGAGAGGTGACGTTTCAAAGAATCTATCCAGACAGAAAGAGTTAATATTAGCTTTGTGAAAAACAAGATTTTCTTTCTCAGCCACATACAACGATCAGACTAACACCTCCAGGGATATTCTCTCAGTAAATAAGAATATGCATTAAACAAATCACAAACACAATATCTTGTTAGGTCTTTGTTTATGAATGTGTGTGAATTTCATTCTTTAGTTGTTTTCATATTTTTTTTCTTTGAGATAACCTGTTTCTGCAAGAGTCGAACCCTAACCCTCTCACAGCACTATCGGTGTCAACCTCTGTGTCTCTCATTTTACCTTGAAGCGAGTCACCCACTTCATTTATTTACTACTACAAATATTTCACAAAATGTAAATTAAAATAGAATTGTAGATTTGTTATCGTTTGGACCATGTAAAATCAGTTACGAAATAGAAAAACATATCTGTAGACTTGCTAATGTATGTACATGTTTATGGGGCCGTGGTGACTGAGTAGTTATGAGCTTGGCTGAGGTCCTGGGTTCGAATCTCGGTGAAGACTTTGATTTTGAATTTCGTGATTTTTAGGGCGCCCCTGAGTGCACCCCCAGCTCTAATGGGCACCGGATTCCTTTCGGAGAAAGTAAAAGCCGATAGTCGTTGTGCTGGCCACATGACACCTTTATCGTTAACCGTTGACCATAGAAACAGATGACCTTAACATCTTCTGCCCCGTAGATAGCAAGGTCTGAAAGGGGAAACTTTACATACTTTAACTTACCATATGTTTTACATCAATGATGCATTCACAGCGAGTTTCTATTTTGTTGGTCTATTAGGAGAAGGATCAGACGGACAGACACATCTCGGAGCTGATCAATTTATCCCCGAATGTGAGATTTTTAAAAGCTCTAACGCTTAAAGAAACTCCAGGCCGTATAAATGGAGTTGGACTTGCATAAAAACAACAATTTATCAAATTCTTTCAAGGACAATTGATCGCCTCGCTGACGTTATGAAAACATAATTCAAAGACGCTTGGCTTGCGTGCATCTGCCGTAATTCAACCAAGCTAATGGGCAAATTGCGTGGCCTGGGGGGGATACGACCGTCTGAAAGAACAGAAACTGAGTTTTTGTTGGGGAAACGTGACCTGTAATATTCTTTTGCACACATAGTAAACATTATTTTGAACTCTCATAGGATAGTCTTAGCGTGTAAACCTGATTTCTTTTTCATTTTTGAAATATCTAATATATAAAGTAAAGTGTGGTTTGTGTAGCCTATATATTAGTTACACAATGAAATAAGGTTTTAAATATCATAAAAATTCCCAATATAACCACAGTCCAGATAGAATATGTTAGGAGCCCACTGGTTATTCTCAAAAATCTTTGTTTTCCCGATCCTCTCTTTCTCTCTCTCTGTCTCTCTCTCTGTCTCTCTCTCTCTCTGTCTCTCTCTCTGTCTCTCTCTCTTTGTCTCTCTCTCTCTCTTTGTCTCTCTCTCTCTCTGTCTCTCTCTCTCTCTCTACTCTTCTTCCACTTCCATCTGCTAATTTCTCCTCTACCTTTTCACACTATATTCTTATTAACTCTTATCTGTCCTCTTTACCTCTCTTGTCTACCTCTTCTCTACAAATCTCTACCTCTTCGATCTAAATACTTTACTCTTCTCCAATTCCTTTCTTCCTATTCCCCTATACCTTTATTTGTTTCCTTCAATCGTTCCTAACTTTTCTAGTGCATACAAACACGAACTTCTTCCACTGGTAAAAGATTGTCATTGGTTTTCATCTTGCTTACCAATTCCTATTCTGAAACCTGAGCACCTTGCAATTCCCTTGCAGCCTTTAAAGTCAAACTGTACGGTAAACTGCCTGACCTGGAAACCGAGTCATATCAACTATAGCAGACGTCTTTTGACATCTTTAACACGTAGAATGCGAGCGAAGAAGAAGAAACAGATTTCATTTTTATAACAAATATCCGTCGTTTCTATATTAAAAATTAATAGGAATAGTCGCTGCTGGTTGTTTGGTTAACGCGCTTGACTTCCAAACCGATTTGTCTCGAGTTTAAATCCTAGAGAAGACTGTTTGGGGGGTTATGAATTTCTGTTTACAAGGACCCCCCTGAGTCCACCCAACTCTAATGTGTACCTGGCATACGTAGCGGAAGAGAAGGCAGTTGGTTTTCGTGATGGCCACATGAGGCCCTCAATAATCTTCAGCCTTAGAAACAGATAAGTTTTACATAATCTGCGCCTAATGATGAGAAGGGTTCAGCGATAAAGCATCAAATTCCAAGCTCAACTTTTTATAACTAAAACCTTTGTGCTGAATAGAGGAATCTTCACATTTTTTGTAGTCGCTTCTTGTTTATACATTTCTCATGAAGACTGGTTAAAGTACATGCAGATCACCTTGCTACTTGTATCTATATATGATAGGATGTAGAGAACACGCCAGACAGATAGAGTCTCATCAATATCACTTTATTTTTAATGTTATTTCAACCGACCGATCACTGCTTTTTGATCCCTATAGAGCGAGATGAACTGAATGCAACATGATAAATCTGCGCTGGCTCGTTTCGGCTGATAGAATAATCAATCAATCTGATATTTCTCTGGGGCTAACCGTCCGTTAAAGTCTTTAAAGGACAGCAACTTCCAATAAAGAACCAATCTCATTAACGCAAGTTATCTCCCTTGTGGCATTAAAAAGAAAAGATTCTGAGCTGGCCCTCTTTGCCTTTGTTGTTTTCTTTGCAAATCGGGACTTTAAAAGGAGTCTCTATTCAGAGAGCATTTGCTAATGTTCATGCGACTGAATATTCTATTCTGTTTTTTTTTTTCCTTTATTTTATTCCCGTTCGATATTCTCATTCGAGATTTTCATAAATGGCGAAAAACCTTTAAATAACAAAGCTTTTTTTGTGTATCCGGTGTACAAAACTAAAGAACGTGGTGATGAGCTATTTTTATATCAAAGCTATGTGCAAATTTTGTTTCATATTATTTAGCACTTGCAGAATCCAATTTTTTAAGATCTTCCATTTGTAACAACTATTTAGTAGACGATTTTAAAGTTTAATTAAGCGTCCTTGACCTTGCATAGTTTATCGTGGATATCTCCAACACGCGTTGAAAGACCAGGGAATATATTGTGTTTAATTTTGTGTTTAAGATAATTACGGCCCTACAGAGTTATGCGTGTTGTTTTAATAACTTCTGGAAAAAAAATTGACAAAATTGTTTGATAGATCGATTGAATTTTTCTGATTTCCTCTTCGCGTTTCAGGTCTGTTCGACATGGCAACGAGCTATTGGTCACAGTTTGTGACGTTGCACGTCAGTGTTGAGGCCTTCTAGAACGAATATTTGTAAAAAAAAATGTTTGTAAAAAAAAAATTTTGTAAAAAAAATGTTTGTAAAAAAAATGTTTGTAAAAAATGTTTGTAAAAAAAATGTTTGTAAAAAAAATGTTTTTAAAAATATGTTTGTAAAATGTTTGACATGTTTCGGATGTTCCTTCAGAGTTGAAGATAGTTGACTTCCTATTCGAAACCTCCCGCAGGACGACGGTGGATGGGATCGGGCACGGTTTGAATCCTCGACCGTCGATAAATCCGAACGACAGTCCAGCGCGCAAACCGCACGAACAGGCAGCCATCCGGGCTCGATAAAGCACAGTATCTCAACAGTTCGGTCATCCAACTAATTACAAGAAAGGTTGACCCAGTTTATCGATACACAGTGACACACAAAACCACTAATGATAACTCAAAACAAGCACACTTGCTTTCTTCACTTCACTTCACTTCACGTATGAAAAATGTCCACTAAGAATGGGTGAGGGAGGGGGGGGGCGCCCTAGAAACGTCTCGAAATGTAATACTCAGGGAAAAGTACGCGAGTCCCATAGCTTAGAAGCTAAAGCCCTAACAACTCGACCACTTTGAGGAATGATTGCCTTGACTGCGAGAGATTACAATGGACCTCATTCACCAATCGTAAACAAACATTTAGCCACGTGATAATATTGATAAAACAACGGGGAAAAAAAACGTATTACGTAACAGCCTGTGAATATTACGCAATTTGTATAGAAGATATAGAGAATCACGTGGCTGAATGTTGTTTATTTATGATTGGTGAATGAGGTCCATTTAAATTCCTCAATGTAAGTTCAGACTTCAGACACAGGTAAATAATTGAATCAATGATGTCACGTGACCTTTTTGTTTTTCATGTAAGTCTAACATGGTGACCAGACACTGCATCTAAACTACAGTTGCAAGAGAAAAAAAAAAGTTGAATCTTAAACTCGCTCGAAAACGTTATGAATATAAAACGAAACATTAGTTTGAATGCGTTGACCTCTAGTGCTTCGTATCACTCGAGTTCCGTATGCTCTAAAGTCGTCTGCTACCACTTACTTTGCATACATGAGAGTATGATCACATACATATTCATGAAGCGAAAACATCTTGGGTCATAAGATTTCCCAGCGCAAACCTCGCGAACCCCAGATAACTCTTATTATCTGTTCTAACCTTACACTGCACAGAGCATGATTTTGACTTGCAGAGACGACAATGTCTTCCATCTTGGTAAAGGAATGCTGGGATAACCCAAAGCAGCAGTGTCAATAAATATTTATGCTCTGTTTAAGTATTGGAATAAAGCGTTCTGTATTCAGTGTGAACAATCTATAATAATCATTTTAGAATGATATAGGGTGAGCCGCAATTTTTTGGAAAGATGTAGGGTAAGCGGCAATCTTTTGAATGATATAAGGGAAGCAAGCAATTTTAGAATGACATAGGGTAAGCAGCAATCTTTAGAATGATATAGGGTTAGCAGAAATCTTTAGAATGATATAGGGTTAGCAGAAATCTTTAGAATAACATAGGGTAAGCAGAAAAGTTTTAGATGGATATAGGGTAAGCAGCAATTTATAGAATGATTAAGCAGCAATCTTTAGAATGACATAGGGTAGCAGCAATCTTTAGAATGATATAGGGTAAGCAGCAATTTTAGAATGATATAGGGTAAGCAGCAATTTTAGAATGATATAGGGTAAGCAGCAATTTTTAGAATGACATAGGTTAAGCAGAAATTTATAGAATGATTAAACAAGAATCTTTAGAATGATATCGGGTATGCAGCACTCTTTAGAGTGCTATAGGGTAAGCAGCAATCTTTAGAATGATATCGGGGTATGCAGCAATCTTTAGAGTGTTATAGTGTAAGCAGCAATCTTTAGAGTGTTATAGTGTAAGCAGCAATCTTTAGAATGAAATAGGGTGAGCAGCAATCTTTAGAATGATATAGGTTAAGCAGCAATCTTTAGAATGATATAGGTTAAGCAGCAATCTTTAGAATGATATAGGTTAAGCAGCAATCTTTAGAATGATATAGGGTAAGCAGCAATCTTTAGAATGATATAGGGTAAGCAGCAATCTTTAGAATGATATAGGGTGAGCAGCAATCTTTAGAATGATATAGGGTAAGCAGCAATCTTTAGAATGATATAGGGTGAGCAGCAATCTTTAGAATGATATAGGGTAAGCAGCAATCTTTAGAATGATATAGGGTGAGCAGCAATCTTTAGAATGATATAGGTTAAGCAGCAATCTTTAGAATGATATAGGTTAAGCAGCAATCTTTAGAATGATATAGGTTAAGCAGCAATCTTTAGAATGATATAGGTTAAGCAGCAATCTTTAGAATGATATAGGGTAAGCAGCAATCTTTAGAATGATATAGGGTGAGCAGCAATCTTTAGAATGATATAGGTTAAGCAGCAATCTTTAGAATGATATAGGTTAAGCAGCAATCTTTAGAATGATATAGGTTAAGCAGCAATCTTTAGAATGATATAGGGTAAGCAGCAATCTTTAGAATGATATAGGGTGAGCAGCAATCTTTATAATGATATAGGGTAAGCAGCAATCTTTAGAATGATTTAGGGTAAGCAGCAATCTTTAGAATGATTTAGGGTAAGCAGCAATATTTAGAATGATATAGGGTAAGCAGCAATCTTACATAAAACGATATATTGAAATGTTGTGGACTGCAGATATTGCTTTATCATGGACGCATATAAATATTTTTTAATAATTTAAAAAACACCAAGGATTAATTCAGAATATATATTTTTTAAAAAAGCAACAAGAACAAGTTGTAAATTTAAACAACGCCAACAAAATGCTGGACTATTAGAGATAGAACAGACTATGAAACTGCCTTCTACCTTAATTCTACAATTTAGTCTTACAGCTCAGGAAGCTAAAAAAAAAAAACCGAACATGTCAAGGCTCTTTTAATAGACCAATGCAATCACAACAAATAAACCTAGAATTAGTCATAGCTTACAACCAAGTTTTTATCCACTATTTACAATACTATTGGCAATTACATCATGACAGCTACTTTAAAAACGCGATCGGAGTTGACAACTAGATGACATTGATTAAAAGGTCAAGTTCAAGGGAATAGAGCAGTGGGTCCCAAACCTTTTTCAGCTTGGGCGCCATACAAAGTTCAAGCGCATGTGTAAACTAAAAACAAATTGTCGCGTCTAACGGACTCGATACAGCTTCGTTATGCCCAAGACAACTACTCCAGTCTACAATTCAGGAAGGCTGCCTGGTCGTGCGGTATGCGCTCTGGACTGTTGTGCGGTCGTCTCGATGGTGCCAAGTTAATACCTTACCTCCTACGGGAAGTTCGGACTAGGATGTAGATTATATTAAACTTCTCAACGAACATCCGAAACATGTAAACCATTTTACAAACAAACAAAAAAACATTTTTTATCTAAAATCTCATAAGACACTAAAATTGAAATAAAAGCTAGATATCCTTCTTTAAATATAAAATACATTGAATTTTTACACACAAATATCCACGGACTTCTAATATACTGTTACGTGTAGGAATATACAAAATATAAATTTGAACACAAGATGTCAAATTATCCTTCAACTCACTCAAGTCTATTTTCAATTTATTTATTTTTTATTTCATTGGACATTGCCTCCTGTATATACAACGCAAAATAGTTTTGAAAATAACCAAATGTAATTCATCTTTTTTTCAGAAAATAGATCTTAATAATAATAATGATAATAATAATAATAATATAATATTTATTGTCCGTATGGAAATTTGTCTTACAATTTGAGCATTACACCAAACAAAACATTATTAATATAAAAAAAATAATAATAAAATGTACATTCACACCAGACTCACTCATAATTTACATGTGAAAAGTTTATCTCGGATAGTTTCTATTTAATGATTTGATTGCCAGGGCAACTAAAGAGTTTTTGTGTCTGTTTGTCTTTGCTATCAGTGTCTTGTATCACTTTTGTAATAGCAACATCACAAAAGGGGATTTTTTATTTCTAGAATCTTTTTAGCTTTTTTTGGATGTTTTTCTTAGTTCATACTTTAAAATCAGTCTGTACACGCACGCACGCACACACACACACACATTCCATAAGTTTTGATTTCCCAACAGAACTTCATTCTAAAACGAAAATCAATTCGGTGAATTCTAGACGTGACGGAACTCACTAACGCCTCGGAATGTTGGGAACTAAATCTTTACTAATTACTTCCCTTTTTCAAGATTTGAGCTAATCAGCCGAACGGATGATGATTTAGCTTGATTAGAGGCAGACCTTCCGTGAGAAAGACAGAGTGATTTGATTGTCTGGGTTGTGACGATACGAAACTTGCATGCAAAAGTTCATTTGAGTTTTTCCCAGCAAACCGTGAGAAACTTTTAAATTTTAACTTTATCATTATTTTCATGTCCAGCCATACTTAATTTCTTGTAGGATTTATCTCCCCTCGCACGGTTTCTCACGGGACGAATCTCGACGTAAAACATTAACTAGCCTCTCTAGGGCTAACTTTTAATTTTTGACCGCTGGACAGCTGACCAGCACACAATGGTCGCGGCACCAGCGCTACACGCAGCGGCTTAATAACTTTTCACACCCATCCCCCCCTCCTCCCCCCCCCCCCCCCCCCCCGCAGGATACGCACAGCTCTAAGAATAGCGTTGCACTCGGACTGGACAAATGCATATTCGCCTTAGTCCCTACTCGCACGGTACAGGCCATAAATCTGACCTGACGCCTGACATCTCCGGTACATCAATACAGGTGAGAAAATCAGCTAGATTTCTTCCCCACCCGCTAAACAAAATGCCCCAACTATATATAGAGAGAGACCCAAGCATTCTAAGTTAGGCCCTCTAGGATTCATACAGTCTCCTCTGTTAGGAAGTTTAGTTGTGAGGTTTCATTAGGGACAAACGGCCTGGTTGCTACCCCTGATTGCTACGCACGATTGCTACACCCGATTGCTACAACTACTAGATCTCCACCCAAAGCTGTAACCGGAGCAGACCACACCAGATACACCCCCCCCCCCCCCAATTATATACCTGTTAGTAAGAAGGCATTGCCTAATGTCCTTGGCCTTAACATATTGCCCAGTATCAACAGTGCCTTATACTGCCCAGTTTCATCTGCCCAGTATCCGGCCCAAACTGTCCACTGCCCAATAGCTAGTGCCTAATGCCGACTGATTAGGGCAACCTTCGCTACAGAAGATAAACTGGTGTTGAGTTAGCACGGCTCTCTAAGAGCTAGAGATCACAGCTGAGAGATCACCCCACTACAACTTAGTCTGCAGCACCAACCCTCTCTACTGCTAAACAGGCAGAGGCCTCACCCTAGAGCCAGCTTGCCTACAGCATAGAGACTATCCCGAGCCGACGTCCTAAGACAGAGCCGGATGACTCATCCTTCTGAGTGCCAGTCCTTCGACCGCCAGAAGACGACCCACGACCCACGGGCTAGCAGCTAAGAAAATAAGTAGCCAGACCTAGGAACACTCTTCTCCTCCAACCACTCACCAATCCATGATGAGCAGTTATGTTAGACATTAGCACCTTCATTTCATTTCTTAATTATAATTTTATTTGATCATTTATCTTTTGTAAACTTTCACTTATTAAATTATTTATTTATAAACTTATAATATTGGCCTGTTCTTACTGTTAGTTGCGGTGTGCCTGTACAAAATCTTATATGTGAGCGGGATAAAATTAATAAAATCTCCCTTAGACTTAACTAAACTAGCCAACTATTAACAAATTAAACATCTCGTCACATGGGTCTGCTTTTTACGCATGTAGAGAGCCTGTCGTAGTGTTGGGCGCCTTGAAAGTTAATCAGACTTGCTACACCTTATCACTACGTGATGGAGGCTTTCGAGAGTGCAACAGTCCTGACTGAATGTTTTACAGTATCTTATTCATGGGGTACAAACGTTTTTACTTAATCACAATTGTTCAGACAGTTCTTTGTTGATCAAACATTTTAACTCAGTTCACATTTAAATATAAAAATCCTTTTTTTTTAAAAAAAAAAAAAAAAAAAAAAAAAAAACCTTATGTAAAGGGAAAGAGCTACGTTTTTAAAATTATATCTACCAATGACTTACAAGTTATTTCCCTTATACGATATCAAACAAAGGAATCAATTAACAATAATTAATTGACTAATTGAGTTTTTTTTTTTTATTGATTTATGTTTTGTTTGGTGCAATAAATAATTGCTCAAAGCATCCACTTGATCGGAGAATGCGAGAAGAAGAAATAGCGTTAACAATTATTTGAGGGGACTAAACCCAACACATTTAGACATATCTGTGAATTTCCCTTGTCGCTATTAAACAAAATAATAAATTACGAGTAATTAATTTTTTTATTGCGTCATATGTTGTCTATGTCAATGAATAATTGTGCGAAGTTTCAGCTTGATCCGAGAATGGGTGTGGGAGAAAGAACGCGTACACACTTTTTACCAGAGAGACAAGAGCGAGTTGATGTAAGCTTTGAAAAAAAACACTTACACTAGTCCAAGGAGTCAGTGTTCACCCAATCACATTTGTTTTTACTTCTAAGAATTGATTTCAAATATTTCCGTTTCCTGTTTCTTCAACTTCTATCCTCACTCGGCCCACTATGCTCTAGCTCTGCTGAAGGCTTTCCTTTCCAGAACGTTCCAGAACTTTTTTACAGTCTTCGTCCAACTTCATCTTGACAACGACACATTTTAACCCTTAACGTGCTGAGCTGTTTTACAATGAGTGCATACAAAATGGAATTACAATTCTGATTTTTAGAGGTCAAAATACCCCACGCGTTGTAAGAGTTAAATACCTTCTTCTTATCTTCAAAAAAGAAGATGATTACGTCCTACGCGTCATGCATTTAGTCATGCATATTAACCAATGACCTAAATTCTGCCGAGTCACTGGTTTTCCTGGCTAGCTCAGGCAACCCATTCCATGCTCTAATAGCACTAGGGAAGAAGGAGGATTTGTACAAATTTGTCCTAGCATATAGGACGAGGAATGTGCCGTTATCTTTGTGTCTTTCAGAGTATTTTATTAAATTTTGTTTTTGTATTTGAAGATTATGGTTCAGTGTTTTATGTATAATTGCTACTTTACTTTTGAGTCTTCTGTCCTGAAGGCTTTCTAAATTTAGTGATTTTACTAAAAGGTGTTACTCTAGTCAAATGTGAATATTCGTTTGTTAGGTTATCCTCAATCTTGATGTGATGACTTCACTTTTTAAATATATTTGTATGTTGCTTTTTCATCTTCTTTTCATTAAACAAAACAAAAAAAAAGGAAACCTCAGTATTTGCGGTATTCAATTAAAGCTTTGTCATCATAGGAATCATTGGGTTTCTCTATTTTCTTTTTGTGTTATCTAGTCGATTTCAAATAATTATTTTAGTGCAAAAGTATAATTATTGAAAACTACGGCACCACCCACAAGGTAAATAAAATGGTTGCAATAAGTAAATAAAATCGTTGCAATAATAATAATGGTGTACAACACTATGCATTATTATACATTAACGTTTATTATTGCATGTAATTATTTATCATAGTACATCAATGTAAATTATTACCAATTGTGTACCAATGATTATGAAAATGTTGCTTTTTTTAAAAAAATATTTCCAAATGTTTGTTATTTGTGTTTGTGTCTCTAGGTGACTGCTGAGACTGGCCGTGAAATGTTAGACGAAACTTGTAACCAAACTTCTTTATGATCGCAGTCATGAGGACACTAACCACGATATTTATCTACTGCAGTTGTATCTGGACTTGCCAAGGTAAATTGAAGACCTCATCGCAATCCACATTGATAGTCATCGTCTCACCTTTGAGATTCTTATCTTATCTTATCTATCTTATATAATACAGACGTTACTTTTTAACCAATGACCTAAATTCTCCTGTCACTGGTTTTCCTGGATAGCTCAGGCAACCCATTTTTCCTTAACGGAACACATCGCACATTTCTGAGTATATAGCGAGACACTTTGCTAATTATTTAGAGAGATTAATTCACCTCGTCGCCTACTAGTTAAGTATTCCAGTAGTTTGCGGAACACCTATTCAGGCCTCGCGGAACAACATGGAACAGTTTGGGAAACACTGTACTAGTTTTTCGCCATGTTCGGGTTTTTCTCTGCGTGTTGTGCCCTTGTGGGTGCAACCTTAAGCCCTGTCTAGCTCTGTTCTTGACATCTTTTCTTAAAGTGTGACCAATCCATCTCCTCAATCTGAGACTTGTTTAGCTTTGTTGCTGGCATCTTTTCTTAAGGTTTGACCAATACATCTTCAAAAGCTAAGGTCTGTCTATCTCTGATGTAGGCATCTTGTTTAACTAGTGACCAATCTTCCTTTTTTTCCCCAAGATCTGCACCTCTATACAGCGGCGTAGCTAGGGTGGGGGAGGAGGGGGGAAATTTGAAAATCCCCCAGATCCCCACTTGAAGGGGGCCACCAAATTATCGTTTTTTACATTAAATAATAAATATTACGGAGGCGCAGTGGCTGAGCAGTAAAGCGCTTGACTTCCAAACCGGGGTCCGGGGTTCGAATCCTGGTAAAGACTGGGATTTCTAATCTAGCTCTAATGAGTACCTGACATTAGTTGGGAAACGTAAAGGCGATTGGTCGTTGTGCTGGCCACATGACACCCTCTTTAACCGTTGACCATAGAATCAGATGACCTTTACACCAACTGCCCTATAGACCACAAGTTCTGAAAGAGTAGCTTTACTTTACTTATTAAATTTTACGCAAAATGCAGAGACCCCCAAAGAGGTCAAGCCCCACTCCCAGGTCCCTAAATGATGAAAAATTTCTAAGTCCCTGCCTCTATATTTCTCTGTCCCTATCTCTCAGACTTCGGTGTTTTCTTCTTTTTCATACTACTGTTAGTTCAAGCTAAAAGGTGGTCGACGTAACAGTGGCGCCCACCGAAATGCTTCAAAGACCAGCTTAGGCGCCAACTTGCCTTAGCTGACATAGAAGAGAGCACCTGGTTGCATGCGGCCTCAGAACGAGACAGCTGGAGGACACTCACAAGGCAGCGGGATACAGATTTGTGACAAAAGAAAATCCGCTGCCGAGGACAGACGCAGACGGCGAAAAGAAAATTTAAATCGACTACCTGCGTACAATGGTTATGCTTGCCATGATTGTGGCAAAATATGTAGGTCACAGCTGGGTCTGCCCAGCCACGGGAAATACTGCATTCCTCACTAATCTTCGGACTCGAAGACAAGCCTTATCATTATGTTCAAGTAATTTCTCAAACATTTACTGTAGATGCTTCAATATTTTTTAAAGTTTATACATTTATTTTCTTTACTGGGAATCTCTAGCTGTCTAGCGGATCATCTCATTTATTAGAGAAAGTATTTTTCGTTTGCTCCCTCTCTATAGCTCCAGACAATGCCTACAGAGCTAGTTGGTGACACAGGGCAGTGCCCCGTGGGAGTCAGTTTGTCTATATCACATCCTGGAGACTGATCAGGAAACCCTAACGACGAGTGCGCAAATAAGCCTCGTTTAATGTCGACGTTACAGAGAGACTAGCCCCATGTATCGATTGTTTCCCCCCGACACTGTGGTGAGGCTTTAATAGAGAGATTAGAGGAGCTTGATAGAGCCAGGGGGTGGGGGAGGAGCTTGATACAACCACGGGAAGGGGAGGAGAAAGGTAGGGGGGAATGACATCTCCATGTTAATTAGAAGTGGATTGGTGGATTAATGACATAGGACTGGATTAAGTGGAACATAGTAAGGAACAATATCGATGGAGCATAGAGCATTAGTATAACTGGATTAATGGGCCATAGCGTTTAGTGGATCATGGAGTATAACTAAATCAGTGGATCATGGAATATACCTGAATCAATATCATGGAAAATAACTCTGGATTAGTTAAGCCCGTGATGAGAATGGGTAGTGGTTCTTATTGTGCAAAGGATCTCCATAGGTTGAGAACAAAGGAACATTCAGAATAAGGCCTACATATATGACTATTACATTCAGAACAGGGCCTACATACATGACTATTACATTCAGAACAGGGCCTACATACATGACTATTACATTTAGAACAGAGGCTACATACTTGACTATTACATTCAGAACAGAGGCTACATACTTAACTATTACATTCAGAACAGAGGCTACATATATGACCACGATGCATATCGTAGGAAAAAGAATTAGATCTGCAAGCTCGTTGGCCAAACTTTAGTTTGACCGTTATAATCTTTCAAAGTATAAAATAAATAATATAAATTTGGCTAGAGGATTAGAAAATCTTTACCTTGAATATCTATTTCTTCGGGAATTTCCGGACGCAGGCATTGGGGAGTTTAATAAATTTATGTTCAGGAACAATTTGCTGCCGTCTTTGAAGTCTAGATCTAAAGGACTATCATTAGAATATTATAAATTTTAGTAGATCTATGCATTCGCTTAACCAGGATTTTTTTCGGAAAAGGGGGGGGGGGGGGGGGGGGGCAGCTGTGCGGCGTAAAAAAAAATTACACTTTAACAAACATTTCTAACATTCATTAGTTATTAAGAGTAAAATAATCGCTCTATAGATGTAATTGTATTTTCTTAATTTCACATTCTGTTCGACTTGAAATGAAACATAGTTCACGACATTCTCTCTAGTTTATCCTCATTTTTCAGGAATGATCCTAATCGATAAAATGTTTATGATCTATACTACCTTAGGCCGATAAGATTTGTAATTACTTAAATAAGCCTTTTGTGTAGAATAATGGCTTCAAAGTTTATCTCTTCAGAGTGGTTTAGTTTAGAGACAGATTCTGCCCAGATTCAAGGAGAACAAATCAACACATCAAATTATCTTTCCGCCATTATAATATTATTACTAATTGCTTTATATCGGTGTTCTTGTTTGTTTGTAAAATGTTTGACATGTTTCGGATGTTCCTTCAGTGCTGAAGATACTTTACTTCCTAGTCCAAACCTCAGGCAAGACGACGGAGATGGGAGCGGGCAGGGTTTGAGTCCAGGACCATCGATACGTCCAAACGATAGTCCAGCGAGCAAACCGCACGACCAGGCAGCCATCTGATCACGCTAATAGTATGCTCATTGCGCTATGGTCCAATATTTTTTTATTGACCAGTGTGGAGGGGGACGTACCTGGGAGAAGGTCTGCGTGCTGCCTGTAGGTGCTCAGCAACACAACTTGCGTCAAGTCAGGATTTGAACTCAAGCCCCCCATTAGGTGACCAAGCCGTAGCCAAGCGGTTTCGGCCTCTAAGCCACACATCTCACTTGTGGAGAGTTTTTAAAGATCAAGACATTATAAAAGTCTTATTGAGGCGCTAATTTTTTTTTTTAGACCACAGGGGAAACAAATCTTTGTTGCCTTTTTTTACTTCTGTACTGTATGAACTCCCCTTGTGACATACTCAAGTTGACAATATGAAGTTAATACGATCTGTTCCAAGACTGGTTCGACTTGGTCAACTAACTTAATTAAAGAAGTTGCGAAGAATTAGTTGGTTGCGGTCCTATGCTCCAAAATATATCAGAGCTGCACGAGTTTAAACAAATTTGTGGCCAACGGGAAAATGGCATTCTGGGAATATTTCGCAGGAACCGCCAGGAACATAGATCTACATGTATTCATCAACAAAATCTTTCCAAAGAAAATTATCTAGGTGGCACTATTCTGATGATAGGCTAGATATTGAAAGAAGCCTGGTCGGGATGGCTGCCTGGTCATGCGGTTTGCGCGCTGGACTGTCGTTCAGATTAATCGATGGTCCAGGGTTCAAACCCTGCCCGCTCCCATCCCCCGTCGTCCTGCGGAAGGTTTGGACTAGGAAGTAATTATCTTCAAATCTGAAGGAACATCCGAAACATATAAAACATTTTACAAGCCGGGGAAAGAAATATCTTTTACCGATGGCAGGGTCAACAAAGGGCAGGCAGGGGAGAGAATTAAAACATCAGTTTTGTTGTAATGACGAGCATACGTAGCCAGACCAACCAGAGTTATGCCAGTATCACGAATTCTATTATAAGTTATCAACATGTTGGCGTGTTTAGATAAACATCTGTTGCTCTCTAATACCAGTACTAGGGTCTATAAATCAAATATAGATCAATATAAATAATAAAATGCATCTTATAAGTTCTGTTGTAGATTCAGTACGTAGCAAAATATGTAACATTATAAATGTTGCATTTTAGCAACAATCATAAGAAAATGAGCATATGTTATAAGCTTATAGACCCTATATCAGGGGTTCTCATTGACGATTTGCCTGGGGTCGCCTTTGACCATCGAAAATATGGATTGTTTGTGTTGTCACGTATTACGAATTGAATTCTATATCTATTCTAATTTTAATTGGCTTGCCTAAGGGATCGTGACAATAGAAAAAGCAGTTGTGTCACTTATCTTAAGTCTGAATTTAACCGAAGACTTACAATGAATAACAAAAAAAAATATGACACAAGAAATCGGAAGGTAAAATATCAACTTAATGTTTAATAAAATATAAATCAAATAGTACTTCTAAATGAATCACATAAAGTTACAAGCAAGAAAAACAAACATTTTCTCAATACAGAATTGATGGGTTGACCAAACCCTTTTACAAAAATGGCATGTAAAAATATTACCATTCAAGAGTTTTAAAATATAACTACCAATACAAGCAAGGCCTTGGAAAAGAAAAATCTTAACTTACTCTATCAATAGGTATACCACGCAGGGGTCACGCAATGTCTCCGCTATTCTGTCTCACGGCTGTCTCCGTATGTCTTGTCTTTCTCAACGTTACACGGGCGGTCTTGTAATAGTCTACCGCGCGTCGAGATCAAGACAAAATCATAGTCTCTAGACTACTACTCGAGAACAGAGCAAGTGATCAACCAGACAGAGCTAGAACCCTCTCTCCTTAACCAGAGGTACACACATAGGTCAAGGACCGGTCACACTGTCTGTGTTGCTTGACTCGACGCCGCTAATAAAATAAAAATAAATAAAAAAACTTATTACACAAAAGGGGCAGACAACCTCGGAAATTTTCTACCCGTCTCTCGACCGCAACAGGTCAAAAAAAAAAAACAATAGTAAATAGGTAACAATGCCTAGATACGTAACAGTGTCTATTCTTCTATTGCTGTATGTGTGGGGGGGGGGGGGGGGGGCGGCAGAATGGGAGATTGTAAAAGGGGTCGCCGAGCATTAAAGGTTGAGAACCGCTGTGGCCTATATGCTGACAAATATTCAATATTATTTTTATAATTGTTTCTTTCTTTTTTTTATGTGTTTCGAAATGTTTGCTATAAACACTAAAACTGCCTTTCAAAAAGTTTTCTAAAAATGTGTAAAATTGTTAATAAATGCAAGAATTTGATATCTCGAACACTAAAGACTTACTTCCTGAAGTACTAACGGCAAGTTTCAATATTTTGGTACTATGTTGTGCTGAGGCTCAAAATGATATCAGTCGAGGTTGAAAATAACTCTTTTGGACACTATACTATTGGCAGCATATCCTCTATCTATAAATATATAATTCTCTTCGTAGCCTGACCATGCGAGACACGCATAATGGAACGGTAACTGTATTTCTGCAAGTCGACTAGAGTTATCCCACGTAACTTTCGAGGCGGAAAAAAAAAGAGGTTGGGGAGGACAAGAAATCTACTCTGTACTCACTCACTCTGTTATAAGTTATAAAATGATTTAACTTAATAATTTACACCTAGAATTAACGCGGGTCCTATGAAAGTGCGGGGGCCCACTGCGGTTGCATAGGTTGCATTCGCTGAAGCCTGAAGGTCGCCTAGTAATTGTCACTAGTACGTGATAATACGTCTGCTTGATAGGAAACATCGAAAATTTGGAATTTTTTGTGTCGATTCTAAAGTGTAAAACTTGACACATACAAAATTTTCATTGTTAGATGTTGCAAACAACTGAATCAGAATTGATTTCATACATTTTAATTGTCGCAGCAAAAACAGTTTAACACTATAAGTTAATGCACAGAATGCACATCAATGCATACCGTATCGTAACGCTTGGTCATGTTTTTTTTTAAAGCTCTGAACTGTAAGGTCAAGAGTCAGTGTTAATATTAAGGTTCTTTTTTTCCTTTCTTTCTTATTTCCTTTTTTTCTTTCTTTTTCCTTTCTTTTTTCTATTTTTCCTTTCTTTTTTTCTTTCTTTTTCCCTTTTTTCTTTCTTTTTTCTTTCTTTTTCCTTTCTTTTTTCCTTTTTTTTCTTTCTTTTTTCCTTTTTTTCCTTCTTTTTTCCTTTTTTTCATTCTTTTTTCCTTTTTTTTCCTTTATTTTTTCCTTTTTTTCTTTCTTTTTTCCTTTTTTTCTTTCTTTTTCCTTTCTTTTTTCCTTTTTTTTCTTTCTTTCTTTTTTCCTTTCTTTTTTCCTTTTTTCCTTTCTTTTTTCCTTTTTTTCTTTCTCTTTTCCATCTTTTTTCCTTTTTTTTCTTTCCTTTTTCTTTCTTTTTGTTTTTACTATACCTCAGACGAAAGCACAGTTACTTACACTCATGAATGAAAATAATTTACTGTTTGGAGGGGGGGGGGGTCGCTGCGTAGTGAGAAATTGTAAAAAGGGGTCGCCGAGCAAAAAGGTTGAGAACCGCTAAAATAAATAGTCCAGTTTGACATGAACTAGGATCAGGAAGCTATCCAGTTTTTTCTTCTAAATGGAAGTTATGACTAAGAAGTGTTTTCGATTCATCTTATTTCACTAATTTTGACCACTACACTATGGTTACTGACCCTTGACCACTAGACTATGGTCACTGAGCCTTGACCACTGGGTTATGGTCACTTGTCTCGACGGCAAAGTTTCAGGATGTTATCCTAGGTTGCAGCCACTTTTAACAGTGAATCAATACTGTAATTGTTTGTACATTCGATCGATGGCTTCAGATCGTGTGTGTTTGTGTGTGTGTGCGTGCGTCTCTCTCTCTCTTTGTGTATGTCTATGTGTATGTGTGTGTGTCTATGTGTGTATGTGTGTGCGTCTATGTGTGTGCGTCTATGTGTGTGTGTGTGTGTCTACCTGTTTGAAGGTCGATGCGTCTTGCAGTTGCCGCAGGAAATAATTTATTAGGAGTAGAATAAATGTATGACAAGGGATCAGAGGAGAGACAGTAACGGTTAAAACCTACCCAGAAAAAAACAAAATATGACGTGGTCTGTGACCGTAAGTAGCCAATCAAATCTGCTAAAGATTTCACTTAATGTGGATGTCAACCTGTGCGATGTTTGCCAGCTAATGCGCTTCTCTTCTGCTGTCGTCTGTTTAAAAAGGATATTTAGTAAAATGTAATTTCGTATAAAGAATAAACGGTTTCAAAAAGTTAACAAATGTAGGCGTCTAAAGACAAATCGTTGATCCTCCGGGGGGGGGGGGGTGTTTTAAGTTCTCTTGTTTTGTACCTGCTCCTTCCTTTGACAAGGGCCCTTTCTTTGGGTCTCAAACGTCTAGAGGCAAATCTGCTGCCAACTCCTATCCGTTGTGTAAGTGAGGGCGAAATGTGTATAGCATTTCTGGAGTGGAGGCACTTCCTTTACGCCGTCTTCCTTTACGCCCGCCAAAAAAAAACAGATCCCCTTTATGCATGCGGTTATCCCCCCTACGGTATAGGTGCCCAACCCAACCCTGCCTCTAGCAGAACCGGTTATCCCCCATACGGTATAGGTGCCCAACCCAACCCTGCCTCTAGCAGAACCGGTTATCCCCCATACGGTATAGGTGCCCAACCCAACCCTGCCTCTAGCAGAACCGGTTATCCCCCATACGGTATAGGTGCCCAACCCAACCCTGCCTCTAGCAGAACCGGTTATCCCCCATACGGTATAGGTGCCCAACCCAACCCTGCCTCTAGCAGAACCGGTTATCCCCCCTACAGTATAGGTGCCCAACCCAACCCTGCCTCTAGCAGAACCGGTTATCCCCCCTACGGTATAGTTGCCCAAACCCAACCCTGCCTCTAGCAGAACCGGTTATCCCCCATACGGTATAGGTGCCCAACCCAACCCTGCCTCTAGCAGAACCGGTTATCCCCCATACGGTATAGGTGCCCAACCCGACTCTTCTTTTAGAAGAATATGGTTACTTGTCGTTATCCTGCATTTTTAAGAACATTTCAGCAGACTTTAAGCGTGAACAGCTTTTTGAATATGAAAGACTGCATCCCCTTCAATGTGTAGGCCAATACCACTCTTTACATTACTACTCTTTACAATACCACTCTTTACAATACCACTCTTTACAATACCACTCTTTACAATACCACTCTTTACAATACCACTCTTTACAATACTACTCTCTCTTTACATTACTACTATTTACAATACCACTATTTACAATACCACTCTTTACAATACCACTCTTTACAATACCACTCTTTACATTACTACTCTTTACACTAACACTATTTACAATACCACTCTTTACAATAACACTCTTTACATTACGTCTCTTTACACTAACACTATTTACAATACCACTCTTTACAATACCACTCTTTACAATACCACTCTTTACACTAAACGTAGTTTACCATCACTGCAAGGTCTGATGAAGCAGGTTGCCGTAATCCCATATACTATAAGTACTACTTTCAGGCCGTGCGATCTATGGGGCAGATGATGTAAAGTTCATCTATTTTTTGTGGCCCACGGTTAATGAGAGTGTCATGTGGCCATCACAATAATCAACTGCCTTTACTTTTCCCCAACTAATGTCAATGGGATGTTCTAATGAGTGTACGAGGTGTCCTAATTAGTATGTTGGTTGTCCTTATTAGTGTATGGGATGTCCTTGTAAGTATGTGGGGTGTCTTTATTATTGTATGGGATGTCCTAATAAGTATTCGGGGTGTCTTTATGAGTGTATGGGATGTCCTAATAAGTATGTGGGGTGTCCTTATAAGTGTATGGGATGTCCAAATGAGTATGTGGGGTGTCTTAATGAGGATCTTTAGAGTTTTTGATACTGTCGTGAAATTAGTAAGCATTTTTGTTATGTGTGAACTAGATGGTTAAAACATGGTTTAACAGGTCAAACGAGATTTCCATCATAAAGTTGTTCTAAACATCATAAATATAAAGGTTTTTAATTTCTATCTGATTTCTTCCGCGCAGGCTTCAACTGCAAGTTTCCCAATGAGGGTTGCCATGACAACAGCGAATGCTGCAGCGGGAAATGTATTCATGCACATCCGGGCACCAATCCACGTTGCACAAGGCTAAGGTAAAAAAAATAAAAACATAAATCTAAGAGCTTAAAGAACGAAACAAAAAATGTTTATACCTTTTAAGTTAAGTGGAAGTTATTGATTTTTTTATGACGCAATGAAAATGTTTTGATTCATGAAAAAAGACTTCAGGTGAAATTTCAAGTTTTTAAAGTCGGATTACTAATATTGCGAACTTTTTTCACTTGGGAATTTAGAAGACAGGGAAATTTTACACCGTGATTTAAAATTCTCCAATTGAAGTTTTAATCTTCCCTTACAGATTATGACGTCAGCTTCTGTTCTGTCCAATAAAAAAAGTTAACTGTTAATAAAATAATAATAAAGTATGAATAATAATAATAAGGCTAGTCTTCGAGTCCGAAGATAAGTGAGGAATGCGGTATTTCCCGTGGCTTCGCAGTCCCAGCTATGACCTACATATTTTGCCACATCCATGGCAAGAATGAATAGAGGCGACTTTATATATTTAGGAGTAGAGATTAAAGCTCACATCCTATCAAGCAGTTCTCTCGAAGCAACAATAAACAATGACGTTATATAATTAACCACCCCAATTTGGGCTTAGCTGTCTATGGGATGATGGTTAGCTCATCTGTTTTAATCGCCGACTGCTAGCAAGGGTGTCATGTGGACAGCACAACGACCAACCGCTTTTAGGACTCAGGACTAAGTAAAGAAAAATAAACTAGGATATGATGGGCCCAGTACGCAAATTTGTTAACTTCGAAGGCTTGATCTTGTTCCCAAAATAAACACTTCCATTGGGTCAATGCTTGATTGGTAACGTCTGCAATTATTGTCAGACGTTATGAGGTGGCGGGAGTTTAAATTTACTTTTGTACTAAATACAAAATGGGGGCGGGAAGAAGACAGTACATCAGAAAAGGTGTTGTGGTTTCAATTTTAATATACCAGAGATCTTAGGACGACAGCACAAAGACTAGACAATTTAAATTTTCCAAATGGTTTCCTTAACTGAATTAAATTCATTTATTTAAAACCAAAAATTTGTTTCATTATTATCTTACAAGTAGATTCAAGTTGAAAATATAAATATACCGAAATTCTTAAAATTTTTTTTTTTTTTTTTTTTTTTGAAGTAAAAATGTTCCTAACATAAAAAATATTGCCTAGTAACAATGAACTATAGTAACAATAGTGATCCCTAAATAATTGTATCTTGTTAAAACATTTGGTCTGCATTCTCGGTAAACATCACATCGATTCATGTTATTGCGTGTTTTTTTGTGTGTGGTATAGTCTATAAATAATGCAAAAATCTTGGTATAAAAATATACTAATAAATAACCTAACAAAAAAATAAAGGCTCGTATTTAGGACCAAGACTGTGAAGAAAGCAGCCCTCTTGTAATCTCGTGTCATCTGTCCCTAGACGTTCGTAGTGGACGTGCTGCGACTGTTCGCGTAACCAACGTAACTCCATTATTTTCAGTCAGCAGCTGTTAGCACGATATCAACAGAGTGTTTGTTTGGTTTTGTTTTAGCGGCTCCCGAAAGGGGAACCATAATCTTCAAATACAAAAACA
Organism: Biomphalaria pfeifferi; assembly: GCA_030265305.1. Lineage (NCBI taxonomy): Eukaryota > Metazoa > Mollusca > Gastropoda > Planorbidae > Biomphalaria > Biomphalaria pfeifferi. Next base: position 385,766 of record JASAOG010000125.1, on the reverse strand, counting down.
AAATGTGTACACTTAACTAAAGGAAGGGGAGAAGCACCACACAAGATCGGTCAACCTTCTTTCTCCATTCTTCTCTGTCCATTAGCCTTTGATAGAATTTCATTCTGATGTTCTTTCTGAAAATATTGAGACCTGCCTTTTTACCTGCCTGGGTGGACCACTTCGGAGGCCGATTTTGAGTTTGTGTTCCCACGCAAATTGTCTATGTAACCTTGTTAAATGACTTAATTGATTCATACAAACAAACATGTATGTGAAGAAAATTGGTATTATTCCCAGCAAGAAGGTAAGGAATAACATTGCAGGATTTGTGGCACATTTGATGAAACGGACCCAAAAGGAACCTGTGAGGAATATATCCATCAAGCTAGTAGAGGGTGTGCATGTTCCAGAGTTCTCTGCTCTTAAAATGGGATTTCTTCAACTAGATCCCGGGCTCAGTTTGGAACAGTATTTGAACAGGTCAAACGAGATTGCCATCATAAACATTGGCGCAAGAAAGGTGCCTGGTCTTGTGGTATACGCTCTGGACTGTCATCTCGATGGCCCCTGGTTCGAACCATGTCATCTTCCGTCGTCCTGCAGGAGATTCGGGCTAGGATATAATAATCTTAAATCTGAAGGGACATCCTAAACAAATACGGACAAAAAACACACTAAGGAGATTATGAAGACTCTGGGTTAAACCATATCCTTTTTGAATGCCCCCTTCCTAATCCACATTAAGCAGACCCTACTATCACTCCAGTCCAAGATAACCACCACCCTGTACGGCAGTGCTGAACAACTGAAGAAAACAGCACACTCTTTTTCCTTGGCACAGTCTACAAAAGAGCACACAGCTCAGCAGCAAAAAATCTGGCTAGAAGAAGAGAAGACTCTGGGTTTTGCTAACCTGCCACATTTTCAAGTGACGCAGCCATCTCCTACTTTTCCTGAAAGAGCCTCCACCTTCTGGTCTTGGAACAAAATCATTCTCACTTGCTCTCAATAAAAATGTCAAACCTAAACAAACAAACAAAAAAGTTCTGAGCTTGTATTGAGTCATGACTTGGTCGATCAAAGCTTTTTTATTTCGTTTCTCACACTGGAAGTGTAACGGAGTGTGTGTTTATATGCTGACAGCCGGAGGAGGTTAGCGATTGGTTGTGAATGATGCAACATAGCTGGCATTGTCGTCATTGGGTCTTAGTTAGGGGAGACGACTTCAGTACGTGAGACAGAAAGGTTGTGTTTTTTTGTAGTGAGTTACCTTTTGTTACAGAAGATTATTACTAGTGTCTACTACAGTTATTTTATCTCATTTCAACTTTTTGATTTTGTTTATATTATATATAAAGTGTTATTTAGTTTTGTTCACAAAAGGAAGTTATTTGAAGTTTTATTAGTTAAGATACATTACGCCCACTACGGTTTAGTTGTCTGCTAGCAGTTTGGTGCTACAAGTCAACGACCGGTAACAACAACCAGGAATGATTTATCCAATGTCTATGTTTTCTGTTTCAGTATGCACAAACCGTGTCTATACACGTACCAGTGTGAGGACCGCTTGAAGTGTGGCTCAAGCAACAAGTGCTGTGCCAAGTATTGGGGAGTTTGTACTGAGAACAGGGACTGCTGTGATGACTTGCAGCTTTGTCTAGAGGTAGCCACACACATAGCCAGTGGTAGCCACGCATAGACATAGATAGACAGACAGATAGATAGATAGATAGATAGATAGATAGATAGATAGATAGACAGACAGACAGACAGACTGAAAGACTGACTGATAGACTGAGTGACAGACTGACTGACTGGCTGACTGACAGACTGACTGACTGACTGACAGACTGACAGACTGACTGACTGACAGACTGAAAGACAGACTGAAAGACAGACAGACTGAAAGACAAAAAGACAGACTGAAAGACGGACAGAGAGACTTAGTGACTGACTGACTGACGGATTGATTGACTTGCAGCTTTGTCTAGAGGTAACCACACACATAGCCTGTGGTAGCCACGCATTAGCATAGATAGACAAACAGACAGATTAGATAGATAGATAGATAGATAGATAGATAGATAGATAGATAGATAGATAGATAGATAGATAGATAGATAGATATTTAGGCAGACAGGCAGGCAGACTGATTGATTGATTTAATCATTCATTGATTAAAAACGTTATCCATCTGGTTTCAGGTGGAAGGATTCTACTACAAGAGATGTCTGTATACCAACAATCTAAACAGCGGTCACAGAAACCAGTTCTCAATCCTGAGCCTATTTTTTGCCTGTGTTTTTCTCTGGAGCTGACATTCAGTACATCGACTCAAAGAACCAATCAAAAAAAAGAAACTTAAAACTACTGAGAACTTTAACAAGTGTGTACAAACAGGCATTCAACACTATAAAGAACTATTGCAGGTCATACAGACGCAATGGGGATAGAAGAATAGACTAATGTTTCAGCTAATCTGTTCAGAGGCGTCGCCAGGATTAGTGTCTCCCGGTGCGGTTAGCTAATGGTGCCTCTCTAAAACTCAGTTACCCCAAAATAAATTTTTTACAAAAAAAAAAAAAAAGCTTAGCATTTTTGTTAAACAGGCTGAAGCTTAAGTATTTAGTTAATGCCAATTACTTTGGAAAAAAAAAAGGTTTGGAGGCAAGATGGTAAAGCGCTTGGCTTTGTAACTGAGGAGTCTCGCGTTCAAATCTCGGTGAAACAGGGATATTGAATTTACAGGACAATCCTGAGTTTACTCAACTCTATTGGGTACCAGACATACGTTGGGGACAAAGGATGTTTGTCATTGTGCTGGCCTCATGAAATCCTCGTTAACCGACGACCATAGAAACAGATGACCTTAACGTCATCTGATCGCAAGGCCTGAAAAGGGTATTATGCTTCTTTTTTTTTCAGTCTGCTAAAAAAAAATTTTTGACATTATGCTGTCCGCACTCTTGCACGCCCTTAGTGACGCCACTGAATGTATTATCGCCGTGACTGGCTTACTTCGTTAGGCTCCGTCTATTGATGTGAGACGGTGTCATAGAAAGTATTTTATGAACTATAAATAAAGCATGTTTTGGTCGGCGCAGCTACATAAGTAATAATAACTATCATCGAGCTTCTGTAGCAATAGATTCTAAACGACTGCCTCGTGGTAAGAGAAGCCTAAAAATAGCATCATTGAACATGTCAAACTAAAACCTTGGGTATTTCAACACGTTTCTATGTTGTTGTTGTTTTCAGCTTCTCTGTTTATATGTGTCTTATCTTATCTTATATAATACAGACGTTACTTCAAAAAAGAAGATGATTACGTCCTACGCGTCATGCATTTAGTCATGCATATTAACCAATGACTTAAATTCTGCCAAGTCACTGGTTTTCCTGGATAACTCAGGCAACCCATTCCATGCTCTAATAGCACTAGGGAAGAAGGAGTATTTGTATAAATTTGTCCTAGTGTCTGTGTGTTCCACGTGCGATGCTCACCTGGGCTGTGTCTTGCTTCTCATTATTGACATTTGGGAAGAACACTTTTGGGTTTATCTTGCCATTTTAACAGCTAAATCTAGATCTTTTTGTGGCATTTGTGTTTTATGTCCTCTACATTAACAGATTTGATGGACCTCGTTGGATGGCTGGCTGGTCGTGCGGTTTGCGCGCTGGACTGTCGTTTGGATTTATCGATGGTCCCGGGTTCAAATCCTGCCCGCTCCCATCCCCCGTCGTCCTGCGGGAGGTTTGGACTAGGAAGTAAACTATCTTCAACTCTGAAGGAACATCCGAAATATGTCAAACATTTGGCGAACAAACAACAAACGAATGGTTCAAATGAAACACCGAAAATAGTTACGTCATATCTATGTTTAATTCGAATTAGGTCGTCAAATGTATAGAAAAGATTGGAAATCACATGACTTAGAGGTGCTTGTTTACGATTGGTTAATGAGGTCCAATTTTGGTTGTGGTTCGCCCATTATGGTTCGGGGATGACCACTTTCGTCATCCATTGGGCTCAGGGTTTGCGCTGGGTTTGGTGCAAAATACAGAATAAAATGGAAAAAGATTAATTTCTTTGAGACATTAATTTAATTTCTTGCATATTTGTTAAGCTTCCTGTTCTTTTGTAATACAAAACAAGGTATATGTTATTATGTATATAAATGTTAATTGTTATTGGACTCTGTAGGAGTCGAACAAATGTGGTTCATCTCGTAGACAATGAAATTCTGGCAGTTCCACACAGCAGTTCCACGCAGCAATTCCACATAGTAGTTCCACACAGTAGTTCCATACAGCCGTTCTACATAGTAGTTCCACGCAGCAGTTCCAAACAGCCGTTCTACATAGTAGTTCCACACAGCAGTTCCACGCAGCCGTTCTACCTAGTAGTTCCATGCAGTAGTTCCACGCAGCAGTTCCAAACAGCCGTTCTAAATAGTAGTTCCACGCAGTAGTTCCACGCAGCAGTTCCAAACAGCCGTTCTAAATAGTAGTTCCACGCAGTAGTTCCACGAAGCAGTTCCAAACAGCCGTTCTACATAGTAGTTCCACGCTGCAGTTCAACACAGCCCTTCTATATAGTAATTCCACCCAGCAGTGCCACATAACACCCTGCTCGTCAACCGTTGACCATAGAAACAGATGACCTTAGCATCAACTGCCCTGTAGACCGCATGGTCTCAAAGGGGAACTTCACATTTTACAATCATATATTAAAACATAAAATATGTATGTCTATGTCACTTTATCAATTTTAAATGTGTTCACAATATAAGTGTGTGTTGTTGTTTTTTTTTGTTGTTTTATACGGTTTACTTTGATTTGAGCAGTGTCTTAGACTTGAGCTGTGTTTTAAAACCTAGCTGATTTTAGATCGAATTGTTCCCAGTTGGTGTCACAGAATTTGGCAATATAAAATAGCCTACAGTTCAGCAGCAAAAAAAAAAAAAATCTATGGTGACGTTTACTGGATATGCGCCCCCTATTTGTGCATACGTCCCTACACTCTTACGATATCTTTAGTATTAACCAGGGAAGACCACGGCTACGGCGGATCAATAATATTAAAACTAACAACCTGCCGTTCGTTGGTAGCAACTAAAAGTCCTGGATAACTATCCCCAAAACAAGTTTGTGGTCAATCAGGAAAATGACCTTATAGATTCCACATGGGGGCGAGGGGGGGTAGGACTAAATGTTAAATACTATTATTAAAATGATATTATCAGTAGTATTGGTATTTCAACTTTTTTTTATAAACATATTTCATAAATCATCTTTGTAACATAATTTTAAATGACAAGTTTTCACAATGTCAACATCTTTTATTTAATAACTATCAGTGCGTATTTATGTATTATATTTCTTTCATAATAAAATACTACAATGCTTTCGGGGTTATTTTGTTAATTTGTAAATTGCATACTGTATTTAAAAAAGAAGACAATTTCGTCCTACATATTTCATATTTTAATCAGCGATTTCAACTATACTAGGTCGTTGGTTTTCCTGGCTGATTCAGACAACCCTTGCCATGGTCAAACAAAGGAAGAAGGACCACTTAACAGCCATCTACTATTACGGTTTGGGTCGCCTGCCTTAGGAAAATCTATGGTACCATATAGGATGAAACAGGGTGGAGGACACGCACTAACCATGAGATATATCAATTGTACGAAGACCCACCAATAGTGACCGAAATTAAAAAAAGAACAGACTACGTTGGGGGCAGGTCACCTTGAAAGAATGTCAGACAACAGAGGAGCGAAAATCGTATACAGGCAAAAACCAAAAGGTGCTAACTGAAAGTACGATAAAATTCTTTAGTCATGCGTTGTCCTTAGTCTTAAAACTCTTATCTTATCTTATCTTATAAATTACAGACGTTACTTCGGACAAAAAAAAGAAGATAATTACGTCCTGTGTCAATCTAGTCATGCGTGGTAATCAATGACTTAAACTCTGCTAAGTCGTTGGTTTTCCTGGTTGATTCACGCGGCCGTTCCCGGATGCACTTGTACGAATTTTTTTTTCTAGCGTATGGAATAAGAAATGTTACAAAAAAGGTCATGACCCCTTTCCCTTTTAGGACCAACGATCCCTAGCACACACGCACGCACAAACACGAAGTCGAGGGAGGAGTTTATAAAAACAATGGGTGTATTGATTGCCAGGCAAGTGAAGCTTGGTCTGACTACTAACGAAGCTCTTAATTAATTATGCATAACCCGCGCGATATCCCGTGTCGCGTTTGGTGCGTGTTTGGTGCGAGAACTGCTAGTGTAAAGCTTGTTCTTGTTGTAGATAAAGCCTGTGTCGGTGCATGCGTCAGAGTGTATGTCAGGACATGTGTCAGTGCATGCGTCGGAGCGTGTCAAAATTGTGCGTTAGAACACGCGTCAGTGCAGATGTCTGAGTATGTGTCAGAGCGTGTGTCAGAAGGAGTGTCGGCGTGTGTCAGGGCTCGTGTTAGAACATGTGTCAGTGCATCTGACAGAGTGTGTGTCAGAAAGAGTGTCAGAGTATATGTCAGAGCGTGTGTCAGAGCTCGTGTTAGAATATGTCAGTGCACCTGTCAGAGCGTGTGTCAGAAAGAGTGTCATAGCGTGTGTCAGAGCTCGTGTTAGAACATGTGTCTGTCAGAGTGTGTGTCAGAAAGAGTGTCAGAGTATATGTCAGAGCGTGTGTCAGAGCTCGTGTTAGAATATGTCAGTGCACCTGTCAGAGCGTGTGTCAGAAAGAGTGTCATAGCGTGTGTCAGAGCTCGTGTTAGAACATGTGTCTGTCAGAGTGTGTGTCAGAAAGAGTGTCAGAGTATATGTCAGAGCGTGTGTCAGAGCTCGTGTTAGAACATGTCAGTGCATGTGTCAGATTATATGTAAGTTCATGTCCATTCCATTTTACTATTATCATTATAATTGTATATATCATATTCAAATTCAATGACTCTTGTAAACACGCCATGACATGGTCAGCTAACATGGTGTGTGATAATGAGATTTTGGAGTCAAAATTTTGTTTTTGAATTAGAATAGTTTTGGGAAAAGACGAAAGTTCCACCTGTTACTACTTACTATGTAGATCAGGGACTCTAAACCTGTGGGTCGCGACCCCCTTGGGGGTCGATTGACGATTTGCCAGGGGTCTTCTAAGACCATCGAAACTATGGATTGTTATTGTCTACTCTTCTAGTGCTGTATCTGTGCATCGGGGGGAGGGGGGTCGCCGCAGAATGAGGGATTGTAAAAAGGGGTCGCCGAGCATAAAAGGTTGAGAACCGCTGATTCAGATGGAACAACTAAGCACTGTTGACCATCAACAAATCCTCTTGTAATCAAATGAAGCTGTCTAACAATTGGCTCATCTTATCTCACTTGATTTCACATCTCACTTCCTTTTTAACTAATTGTTTCTCAAATAACTTGATCCGCCGATTGTTCTTTTTTTTTTTGTTGTTTAATTCCTGGTCAGAAAGATATAGAGTCTCTTAGCTTCATTTTAGCATCCATCTTTCCAAGCGTCACGTGACACGAAGCTTTCTAGTCATTAATTAAAAAACATTGTGATGAAGTACTTTGTTCTGGGTCTCCATAAAAATTGATTTGTTGTCATGGAGATGCCATATTGCCTCCCCCCCCCCCCCCCCCCAAGTACTGCCTCTTTAATTTTGACTCGCGACCGACGTGTAGCCCTTGAGGTATCTCTTGGCCTGGGGAGGGGGGGGGGGACAGTTTCTATCATTAGGTTGTCCGTGTATTTTTTATTGACAGTTGTGAACTGGAAAAAATGATATAATTGTGAACATTTCCTGTGTATGACCGAGACCAATCGTTATAGAGGGTCTATACTTCTATACTCTGACCTACAACGTCACAGCCTGTGGGCAGTTTAGACCAATGGCTCATAGCCACGCCTGTGACATGGCAACGAGCTATTGGTCTAAACTGCCCACAGGCTGTGACGTTACAGGTCAGTGTTGAGGCCTTCTATAAGAATCCTATATAGTATGGCCTCCCAGAAAAACATGTTAGTGTAAATCAATTGAAAGTATAGTTGAGAAAAAAAAAACAACGTTGTGCTCTAAATACATAAAAATGGCGAGAGTGAATATGTTACTTTGATATTTTGGTATGAGGTGATATCCCTTTGTTTAAGTACTCCCAGGTTATGAATGTGAATAGTCTTGCCGGTGTTATGAACTGAATGATTTAGTCTTCGTTGAATGTGCGAGAGTGTTAGTCAGTGAGGTCTTGTTCCCGGTCCAGGAAGGTTGGACGTTTGCTTCCTGGACTGGTGTTTGTATCATTTCTTGAGAGTGATATAATTGTGTGCTTTATTTGATATTAAAGTGTTTTGTTATTCACTGATAACGGGAGATAGACATTAAGTGTATTGACTATTTATTCTTCTTATTTAAGTAAACCCTTACAAGTCTAACAAGCCAAAGACAAATAGGTGCAATAGAAATGAAACCTGACAAAACCTACTTTGTTCATTTTTTTCAGATTGTTGATGGAATGTTATATTTGTATGAAGAGTTGTGCCCATGAACAGGGGAAACTACTCTAGTAATCAAGATGGCTGATTAAACTTGTTTGTGTTTACCTGAGATTGTTCTTATGTTAAGTGTATTTATATTTGAGTGTCCATCGTAACATGGTGGCAGCGGTTTACACATCTAATAAAGGTAAACGATAACCTAGAATATCTTGAGGAAAATATAAGAAATCAGTTGCTAAAATGGCAACTGCTAACAGATATTTCCCAGTACCGCAACCGCTATTGCAAACAGGCAATATGGCGGCCAATTGGAAACGATTCAGAAGAGACTGGGATAACTATGAAAAGGCCACGAAACTCACAACAGAGACAGAAGATATACGTGTAGCAACACTAATGACCATAATTGGAAGTGAGGCTGCAGACGGGTTTGATTCATTTTGAAAAGGGCAGGAGACAAAAATAAATGAGATTTTAAAGAGTTTTGAAGAGTTCTATGTTGGGAGAACCAACGAAACATATGAGAGATATGTCTTCAATACGAGAAGACAAGAAGAGGACGAGAACATTGACTCATACATAACTGCCCTGAAGAAACTGGCAAGCAGCTGCAATTTTGATAAACTAGAAGAGAGTCTGATTAGGGACCGAATTATCTTAGGGGTTAGAAGTGAACACTTAAAGATGAAGCTGTTGCAAGATGATAAACTAACCCTACAGAAATGCATAGATGTGTGTAGGATATATGAAAGTTCACAAAGGCAAATGAAGGATATCAGAGAAGGAAGAAATGAACCTTTGGACAAACCAACGATTGAAAGAATCTCAACATCTAAGTCAGGTCTGAAATACAGAAAGGAATATCAACAGAGTGACAAAGGGCCAAGACAAAGTAAAACTTGTAAATTTTGCAAGGGCAACCATGAATACATAAAGGAAAAATGTCCGGCCTGGGGAAAATCATGTCACATTTGTGGAGGCAGGAATCATTTTGCCTCAGTCTGCAAAAAAGAAAATATATAGCATCACTCAAGCAAAGGCACAGAGCAACATAGACTCAGACACAGAAGAAGAAGAAGAAGTTACACTCCAAACTGAATGGGTAATGGCAATGAATGGCCCCAAAAAGCATAGGATGACGGCCGTCATGATGATCAACAACCAAAGAGTCAGATTTCAAGTGGACAGTGCCGCCGACGTCAATACCATAAACGAAAAGTATGTGTGCCCAGACCAGATAGTACCGACGTCTCAGAGATTAACAATGTGGAATAAGACGGTAATGGAGCCAAAAGGAAAAGCTACGTTGGTAACCACCAATCTAAAGACCAATGAGAAATTCAATGTAGAGTATGTGGTAGTACCAAATGATCTAACATGCCTGCTAGGATTATCAACACTGAGGAAGATGGAACTCATTCACATTAATGAAGACCGATTTATTGCCAAAGTGGAAGCCACAGGAAACAAACACCAAAACATTGACGCACTTGGTGATTTGGGCGTGGCTACATTGAAAATAGACAAGACAGTGAAGCCCAAAGTCCTACCATGTAGAAGAATTCCTATAGCATTAAAAGAGAAAGTCAGAGCCGAACTAAACTCATTAGTTCAACGAGGAATTCTGGAAAAAATAACTGAGCCCACAGAGTGGGTTAGTCAAATGGCATTGGTAGAGAAATCAGATGGCAGTATCAGAATCTGTATTGATCCTCAACCCTTGAACAAGGCACTTCTGAGGGAGCACTACAACCTAACAACACTAGAAGACATTTTGGCTGAAATGGGTAACGCCAAGATATTTAGCAAAGTCGACATCCAGGAAGCTTTTTGGCATATCAAACTAGACCCAGGCTCATCAGGTCTCACTGCAATGGCGACCCCATTCGGTAGATACAAATGGAATAGACTTCCTTTTGGTCTCAAAGTAAGCTCGGAAGTTTTTCAAAGACATTTGAATGATGCGTTGGAGGGACTAACAGGATGTTTTAACGTGGTGGATGATATAATGGTAATTGGAAAGGGGGACACAGTAGAAGAGGCTCGCAAAAATCATGACGAAAACCTATCAAAATTACTCAATAGGCTAAAGGAAAAGAACATCAGACTAAATGAAAAGAAGTCAGCATTCCGAAAGTCAGAAATCGTGTTTTTGGGACACATTATTTCCCAGTCAGGAATAAAACCAGACCCAAACAAGGTGAGAGCCATAACAAATCTAAAAACCCCTGAAGACATTACATCGGTTCGTAGATTTTGTGTAATGATACAATATCTATCAAGATTCATCCCAGGTCTTTCAGCAGACCTACAACCAATAACAGAACTGACAAAGAAACACAAGCTATTCGTGTAGTCGAATGACTGTGAGAAAGCATTTAATAGTGTCAAACAGAAGATATCCAATCATGGAACCCTAAGTTATTTCGACCCGGAGAAGAAAGTAACTATTCAGGCGGACAGCAGTCAAAATGGCCTAGGAGCTGTACTACTACAAGATGACAAACCCATAGCATACACATCAAGATCACTCACAGAGCCTCAGAAAAAGTGGGCTCAAATCGAAAAAGAACTCTTGGCTGTAGTAGTAGCTCTAGAAAAATTTGATCAGTACACGTACGGCAGAACAATAATAATGCAGAATGATCATAAACCTTTGGAAAATATACTCAATAAACCCCTCAGTTGTGCACCTAAAAGGCTTCAAAGCTTAATGATGCGCTTGTACCGATACGATGTTCAGTACCAGTATACCAAAGGAAACAGATTACAGATTGCTGACACGCTAAGCAGAGACCCTTTGCCAGAACAGGAAGATTTTCCTGACACGTCTATCAACACTGTAGGACTGGCTCTCCCAGATATAATGTTAGATAAAGTTAAAGATGCAGTCAAAATAGACAATGAGATGCAGATGTTGAAACAGTACATACTGAACGGTTGGCCAGACAAGCATCATATTGTACCAGAACTCAAACAGTATTGGTCACTTGCAGATGTACTGACCTATGAAGATGGCCTTCTAATGAAAGGGGAGAGAATAATTATCCCAAGAGCATTAAGAAAAGAAGTTGAAACCAAACTACATGCAGCACATTTAGGGTATGATGCCATGATGAGAAGAGCAAGGGACGCAGTTTTCTGGCCGGGAATAGCGGCAAGAATAAAAGAAATAGCTAATGCATGTCAACCTTGTCAGCAAAGTAAACCTGCAAACCAGAAAGAAAGCTTAATACAGCATAATGAGGGTTCAAATCCCTGGGATAAAGTTGGAATAGATTTGTTCCAAATATTTGACCAACAATACCTTGCCATAGTTGACTACTATTCAAATTTTATTGAAGTAGAACATTTGCACACGACAACAAGTCAAGTTGTTATAAGAAAACTAAAAAATTTGTTTGCCAGATATGGTGTCCCCAAAGTTTGTATCAGTGATTTTGGACCTCAGTTTTCATCTGTTGAATTCACCGCATTTATGACAGCATGGGGTGTCCACCATTTAAAATCTTCACCAGGACATCATCAGTCAAACGGCAAGGCAGAGGCGGCAGTGAAAATATTAAAGAATCTGATGAAAAAATCCAAAGAAAGTAAATCAGATGCCTATGAAGCCCTATTAGAGTTCAGAAATACACCCAGGCAAGATACCAACTTAAGTCCGGCTCAGATGCTCTTTGGAAGGGCAACAAGAACGTTATTGCCAAGAAGAGAGCATCCTGCAAGAATGTCACAACAAGAAGCCACGGCCAAACGGGAGAAGCGACAGCAAAGTGTCAGAAAACACTACAACAAAACAGCTCGTGACATGAAGCTTATAAACGTCGGACAGAAAGTCTTCTATCAATCGCCAAACGATACTACCTGGAGACAAGGCAGAGTATGTCGGAAAGTGAACGAACGTGCCTACATTATAGAAGGCGACAATGGTTTCATGTACCAAAGAAATAGAAGACACCTACGACCTGACACCACTAACAACATAGACTTTTCTCCAGATAGAGAAAGTAATAGTACGGACATTTTCCCAGACGCAGAGAACGAGTGTATTAACAATCCGCCCAACGCCGAAAACACTCACCAGTACTCTCTGAGACCTAGGGCCACTCTCCAGAAACCGTCAAGATATGGGGACTATGTCTAAGAACTGTACATATCAACTGTTGTCAATAGTGTTGTCAAGTTGATGGGAGAATTAGTTTTTTTCGTTCTATTGTTTTTCAACTTTTCTTTTTTTTTTATTATTTTTTTTTGGGGAGGAGAGGGGATGTTGATGGAATGTTATATTTGTATGAAGAGTTGTGCCCATGAACAGGGGAAACTACTCTAGTAATCAAGATGGCTGATTAAACTTGTTTGTGTTTACCTGAGATTGTTCTTATGTTAAGTGTATTTATATTTGAGTGTCCATCGTAACACAGATAATCTATGGAAGCGTCAGCCTATGAGGAAAGTAAAATATCAATCAATGGAAAAGATTGAACCGATCTCAGTGATTGAATTCATCATAGAACTGAAACTATCAAACTCCTAAATCAGTCGATATTATTCGATAAATAGAAAATTGATTTAATGAGCGCATCGCTTTTAATAGCTAAAGAGAAAAAAAAATATCAAGGGACGTAAATCTCAACATTTTATCGGTCATCTGGAGCCTGCAGAGAGAAACATGAACGAGAGTTATGGTTCCTGTTAGACTCTCGAACGTTCCGATCTAGGATTGAGTAGAACTCCATCCAGATCTAGATTTCTAGCGAAAACAAGCAAGATGCGTTATTGTGTGTGTGTTATCCTAATTCCTTTGCGTGATGATTTCATGTGTGCTTTCAACATGCGTGTGTGTGTGTGTTCTATGTTTTATGCCAGCAAAGGGAAGCAATCAGGAAGAAGACGTTACGAAGAAAATAATAAGATCCAGTTACTCAGTTGTGCCCCCTAAACAAGACTGAGTGTTATCGATTGTATTTAAAAGTGACACCTCTTGGCAATGGCAGAAAAAAGCCAGATGCCTGGTTGCAGTTTTTTCACTTTTTTCAAAGCAGGACCAGCATTAGGCATAAGCAAACTAGGCAGCCGCCTAGGGCCTCCAATTGGTTGTGGCCACGACAGAACTAAAAACATTGCAAAACTTGTATCAAATCTCAAATATAGTAGAACACTGGGGCTCTACAATCACTAGCCAAACTTTACTATGACTTAAAGTTAATTGACAAATGATTACGTCCGTTGTTAGATTAATTGCTTTAGACAGAAGATCATGGTTGTTGTTTTTTTATAAATTGCATTTTTTAATGCTTATTTTTATTTTGCTAATTTATTTGGGGCTACCAAATGCACTTCGCCTAGGACCTCCAATAACCTACGGCCGGTCCTGTTCAAAGCATTGGACTATGAGCAGTTGACATCTTATTTATATTAGATTGTGAAATTTAACTTCTAAATCAGTGATGCCCAAAATACGACCATCGTGCCAGATCCGGCCCGTGTCGTGCTTCCATCCGGGCCGCCGAAACGTCGGCCAGAGACACTAGTGTTGGAAATTAAAATGACCCGCAGATTGAATTAGATTGGGCATCACTGGTATAGAGGGACTTCTTATGGTCCGACAGTTAAGCTGGGCAGGGCACGTATCCTGTATGATTTCCTTATTAGAGAGCTGCTAATATGTTTGTGCTATTTCGGCTGTTTTTTTTTTGTACTAAGGCGTTAGGATCTCTAAAAAAAACTACCAATGTTATCAAAGACTTTTGTTATAATTACAGGTAAATGTGTGTTAATGGCAACAAACTAAATTAAAAACAAGACTATATCAGAGCTAACTTTTTAAAAAAAAGCTTTAAATATTTAATTATTTTTTATATATATTGGAGGAATATAGCTGAAATACAATTGACAAAAAATAAAAATAAAAAATAGAGTGATAAGTTTTGCTCTTTTTTTAAAGGCATATGTTAAGTGCATCTATTTAATACATTCAATTGATTTACTTAATTAAGCCATTTAGAGAAAAATGAAGCTACCTGTATGTATGTTTTTCACTTCTAAGTAAGCTCAAGAAAGATGGCGCCTAGGCTGGTCATTAAACGTTTTCAAGAGTCACCTTTGTTACGTCTAGCAACTTCCAGCTTGCCAAAGTAATTACCCCTGCTCAAGGTCGTTCCTAATGCAGGATATATGCTCAGCCTAGAGAAACTGTAGAGCTATAAGCATCTTTCTACGCCACTGATTGGAAAGAATGCATTTTTTTTCTAAATTTCTATGGATATCTTCAATTATTTAAGACTAAGACTGCTTTATCGATCCTTACAGAAATATGTTGTGATTACAAGGACTGTTTTCTCATATAAAGACAACACAACAGTAAAATACACATAAATACAACAGACACAACATAAACAGTTCATTCAGCGACTACACACAAGGCATCTTGGTGCTTTTCATGTTCAAAGTTTAAACATTTTATTGTTGTGTTTTAAATAGATAAATAATATAAAATTTGTTTGTTAACATTTTTATAATATTTAATGCTAAAATAGAATTTATATATGTTATGATAATTTTCTACTGACTTTTAATACAATTTTTTTTGGGACAAAATATGCTAAATTTTGCTTTTAAAATGTCGATAGAGTTGTCTATATCATTGTACTACAAAACTAATCTACCGAAAGGTCATCGTCAAAGGCTGATAACTAATGGAAAAAGATGTCATCTATTTTTAATTTATATAAAAACTACTAGTTTTTCCATTTTAAATGTCAACTACAGAAAACATTATCTTTTCTTTAACTAAACTGTCTTAAATCAAATCTAATGTTTTAATTTTTATAAATTTCAGCATTTTGAAGAAATATTGAAGTAATATTTTGTAAAATAGTACAGAAAAAAATGTGTAGGCTTATGTCTACAGTAGAAAATTGAACTCAAAGTAAGTTTCTATTAACCTCAATTTGTAATATTTACCTCGTTCTGGTGGTATGTACGTTGAACGTCGGCTCTTGGCGCAAGTTACCTGGTTCAAAGCCTGAAGGGCGCATTTTTTAAAATAAAAATTTTTTTCTTTTCTTTTTTTTTGGGGTGTAAAAAATGAGAATCTGTACTACGATAACCTAAAAAATAATAATTTGGTCTGAGTAAATATATATTCTAAGCTTCAAATGAAGAGGAAGCCAGATGTATTACTTCGGGATGTTCATCTAGCTTTCTTTGTAATTTTATTACTTCTGTATCTTGAGTGATGATTTTGACAGCTAGTCTTGTCTAGCAAAATATGATCAAACCAGTTCTTTCTGCGCGTATAAAAAAAAAAGATTGCGTTTACCAGCTGACAGAACAGCATATGAATGTTTTTATGTCCAACAGTGCACACTTAAAACTATTCCTCAGCCACCATCACGTTGTGCACAAATTGTGTTTTTTTTTTTGTTCTTTTTTTAAAGGAAACCTCAGAATTAGCGCTATTCAATTTTAGCTTTATCATCATAGGAATCCTTGGGCCTTAGGCCTCTTTTCTTTGCCTCTTTTTTTGGGCTTAATGTGCCTCTTTTAGAGGCCAATTTGTCTCTTTTGTGGGCTTTTTTTTTAATATGTTTTTATTTGTAAATTTTCATAATTCACAAGTACTAAATTATAAACAGTTGAAAAGTGATTAACCTAAAAATATAATAATAGTAATAGAAATATTATTTAATATCAAAGACATACTTCCTAACCATCCTAACCATTGAACCCACTAAAGACAGAAAAATGATACAAGTATCCTCTACCCCAGAACAATCAACACAATATCAAATATCCCTGACCCCCATCACCCCATTTTGGAAAACTACCTGAGCATTGTACAAGTATATGAAAATCAAACTAGATAATTCTCTACCCTAAAATCCATTATTTTTCTAAATGTCAATTCTAAGTGATTAGGATCAAAAACCTTATTATTATGTAGAGCTTTGAGCCAGCTAGCCCAAACAAGGTTCCTGTATTCGGAAACAATAATTAAGTTAAAGTTATGTATCATTTTATTTTTTAGTTTTGGCAGCTTGTTTAAAACAATTGACAAGTTAACATTTACATAGTTGCCACAGTTTGCTTCTAATAAGTCCCTTACAGTACTTCTAACTTGAAGGAATAATGGACATTCCAAATACATATGTTTCTCATTGTCAGCATTTTCAAGATGGCATAATATACAGGCACGGTCATTTGCTCGTTTTCTAACCATAGGGGTCATCCCAAAGATAAGTCTATAACTTATATCTCTAGCTTTTGGTGGGATATGTTTGCTGTGTAGGTTTATGAATGTGTCCTAGAATTCTGTCACCCCAAGAACTCTCCCCCACTTAATCCTATTCACTAAGCTTTCATGTAACAGCTTTTTAAGTGTTGTGTATGATTCTTTGATTTTGTTGTGTATTAAATGTTCATTACCAGGTAAAATTCTTGAAATAGATCTGTAAAATGGATGAGTGACTGTACCAAAATAGTGTATTGGAAGAAGACTACTTAATCTTAAACCATAATAGTAAATTTTAGCCTTAGCGAATGTATTTTCGTTTTGACATCTTGTAAGTTTATCCCCCCATCCTCTTTGTTTTGAATGAGTGAAGTGTGCTTAATGCTCCTAATAGTGTTTTTAAATATAAAGCTTCTAATTAACTTGTTCAGCTTGTTTATGAATTTAGGAGGTGGCTCTGTAATGTTAGCTAAATAGACAATCTTTGGAATGACTAAACTATTTAACAATACAGCTCTACCAAATATTGTAGAACCTGTGTGCTGATAAAGTTTAATCAAGTTTGAGGCTTTGACAAAAATATTCTCCCACTGGTCTTTACAATAGAACAAAGGATTACAGGTATAGACAATACCACAAATCTTGATTTTATCTACAATTTTGAAAGCGCAATTCTCTTTGAATTTCCATTTCCCTAGTCCCATTACAGAGGATTTATTTATATTTATTTTTGAACCACTAGCTTCTCCGAAAAGTGTAAATTTCTTTAGTATATTCTCAATATCTTGCTCTGAAAATGGAAAAAAGGTTGTATCATCCGCATAGGCTTTGACTTTGATGGTTGAGAAGGAACGACCCGGTATATATCCCAATAATAGAGGGGTCATATCTTACAGATTCCAAGAAGGGTTTCAAGCAAAGGATATACAAGAAGGGGGATAAGGGACAGCCCTGTCTGACAGACCTTTGTATGAGGATACTCCTACTGTGAGAATGATTAATTATCAATCTACTTGTTGCATTTGTATAGACAAGCTTTATATATCTGATTAACAGGGAACTTATTTTACATTTCTCAAGCACATTGAACAAGAAGCTATGGCTTACTCGGTCAAAGGCTTTTTCTTGATCTACAGATAAAAGAGACACATTGAGGTTTTTATCCTTACTGTACATGATAAAATCCCGTAAAAAATGCGTCATGCCGTCTATGTTTCTGTCAGGGATACGACAGTACTGGTTATATCCTATAATTTGGTTTATGAGTGGTTTCATTCTTAGGAAAATCATTTTTGTGAGAAGTTTATAGTCTGTATTGAGAAGTGAAATGGGCCTATAGTCGCTAGGTGAAGTGTTATTTTCAGATTTCTTGGGTATAAGTGTGATGTATGCTTCGTTAAAATTTGGGGGAAATTGTCCCAGTTTAATGGCGTCGCTATATGGTCGCAGTAAGAGAGGACCCAGCAGGGGGAAGAAGGTTTTATAGAGTTCAAAGGTTAAGTCATCTGGACCGGGTGATTTATTGTTCTTAGTCGAGTCCAGGGCAGTCCTGAGTTCGTCTAGCGTAAATGCACTCCCTAAAAGATCTTCATCTGTCTTGTCCAGCTGCTTGCAAAATTTTAGAAAATTATCTTGAGCATCAGTATATACTGGCTCTTCACTGTATATAGCAGTGAAGTGTTTTGTAAAAATATTCTTAATATCTTCATAATTATCTACTTTATTCCCCTCACTATCTATGATGTTGTTTATTATTTTACTTATTTTACTTTTATTTTACTTATACACATTCTGTTCAAACGATAGGACTAGTTTACTAGGACCTTCATTACTTAAGTAATTTTTACACCTAATCTCAGCACCCCTATAAGTATACTTGTTTAATTCTTTTAGTTTTAAAAGAGTTTCTGTTTTAACGATTTCATCATCCGTGTGTAATAATGTGTATTTGAGTTGTTCATAATCTTGCCTCCTACGTCCATGAGCTAATGTAGATATTAACTGGCTTTGCTGCTTGATAGAACTTTTTGGGAGTGGCCATGTCTGTGCTAAATCGAAATGTGGATCATGTATATCTTGTAAGTAAGAATTGTTAAATTTCCATTGGGATGACTTTCTTTTAATTTCTTTGTTTTTTATGTCCAAAGTAACTAACACCGCTTTGTGGTCTGTGCATTCTAATGTTTCTTCCAAATGCGACACCCGACTTATATAGAAATGATTAGGAGCATGATTAGGAGCATACACTCTATCTAAGCGTGTCGAGACGGGGTATGACCTATGCACCCATAGGTTCTAGTGTCCTGTAAGCATCAACTAAATTAAAATTCCTCTCTATCTCCTCTAAGAAATTAAGACTCGGAAAGGTTTTATGAGAGACAGGGCCCACTGCCAAAGTAGTCTGTTTATCTAATGCAGAAGTTATGTAGTTGAAATCCCCACCCCTATGATTAGCGTATCCTCTCTATAATTGTTGTTTAGTATATCGATGAAATTTTCATAAGAATCCTGTTTGTCCGCGCTCTTTGCTGGTGCGTAGATGTTTGCAAGTGTAAATGTTTGATTTCCTGATTCTACTCTAATGATCACTATTCTTCCCCTGGTGTCATTAAATGCATGCACTACTTTAAACCTATCTGAGACTAGAAAAATAGCTACCCCTCTACACTCGTTACCTAAGCTAAACCAGCCCTCTTTCAGCCCTATGTCGGATGTGTATTTGCGTGATTTATAATGTGTGTCTATAGTCTGGCCTGTATTTTCTTGATAGGTGAACAATGTATTTTTGCTTATTCCTTAGACTACGTATATTTAATGATAAAATTGTAATGTCTGTCATGACTGGGTGTAAAAGTAAATTTAACCAGTTTTAGTGGTTGGTTATGGGTGTTCCCCCCTCATCTATAACCAATGTGGGTGGAGTCTCAGGAATGTCCAATGCACTAACATCTAGACTCGTGTAAGGAGGGCTTACAACTTCTCTTATAATACGCGGGCTCGAAAAAAGATCCTCACACGAGGAGACAGATAAGCATCTCTTCCTTTTCAATTTTGTCGGAGACCCAGGAGAGGACTTCACATGCTCTCTAGAGCGGAACCGCTTTTTTAGTTTGAAATCTTCGCCTCTCTGGGGGCGTCACAACCTCCGCATCAACAGCTATCTCTGGTGTACTGGCAACAACGATGAAGTAGCTGCATCCGCCATCATCGATGTAGCCGCGACATCCGACACTTTAGATATCTTCTTTGGCGAAACTTTGAAGACTCCTTTTTTACCCTTCTCTACCATCGTGAAGCCATCCTTCTGCAACCATTTTTCGATTTCCTTCTCCTTGGGATTACCTTCTTTGACCGCCTGTGCATAGCTCAGAGGGCCTGGGCTATCCTTAGGAGGCACAGTTCTAGCCGGGAAGGCCTTTCGGGTGGGGCGCTGATTTGACCAATGCTGGTCCAGTCCACAATGTAAGCATTGTTGCCTACGACCTGGTATGGTGACTAGAACTTTATAAATTTTGGGGTCCCCTTCATACCGTAACTAGATGTAGTGTGGGATGGGTGCATCTTTTTTTGCTTTGAAGGAAACCCACTTGTAGATGCACCTATTTTCGTCACCTCCACCTTGGATCCTTGCTCTGCAAATGTTTCCATGATTTCAACAATTCTGGTTTTCGCAATTGAAGGCGATACCCAATGTAGGGTAATTTTCAGCCTTTCTTCCTCTATTGGGAAGATCTCAACCTTGAAGGAAGTCTCACTACCGAAAGACTTACCAACAAGTCTGTCTCTTACTTTCGCAGTTGTTGGTACCAAAAAACATGTTTAAGGGTTTTCGAACCTATATAATGCTGTTACTTCAGCAGCTGACAACTTGAGAGCCTCTAAAAGGCTCCCAATAGAAGATTTCATGGCGTTATTGCCAGATAGTTTCAACAGGAGAGTACCCTTCGGGTGGACAAGACCAGCCTCTAAGTCCTTCTTTTCAATCAAAAACGTCGGATAAGACATTCTTTGGATAAATGCACAACAATAACAAAGGAACAGGAAATGAACATTAAAGGAAGTATGACGCGATTGGAACGACGCGACCGACCATAAAGGAATAAAAATATGAAGAAGAACGCAAAAATTAACACTGCAATTTGAAAATTCAACTATATCGATATACTCCCTTGACAAATAAACCCAGGAGCAATCAAAACTCCTATGCTAGAAACAAAGCATTAGAATTCACTAGATCTAGATTACAGATAATGCATCCGCCATCTTGGATCAACATACAAATATACACCCAAACAAGTAGGTTTATTACTAGGACTTTCATAAAGAAACTGGAACAGACTCAAAACGGGTGAGGTTTATAACAAATAAATATTCACTAGTCACAAGAGTTTGCGATCTATTAGTGGTTTAATCGTTTAACCTAGAAACACATAAGATTAACAAAAAATTGAAGAAAAAAAAAGCAAAGTTGGTCTAAGGGGAAGAAATGTTAAATTACTACCATATCTCTCAATGCTGCGTGGTTTAACTCCCTTTTCTATGTAAAACAGAATTGATTAATTAATCCCCGGTGTGTTCGGCTTTCGGCCTTACCTCTAGCCCAAGAGTCTTTGGATACGAACAGGGCCGGCCCTATTAATTGCGGGGCCCTAAGCGAAACGGGTTGCGCGGTGCCCAGTGTGGGTAAGGATAAGCAAAATGTCAAAATTTAGATTTTGCATTAGTTATAATGGTTTAATTTAATAATTTACACGTAGAATTAGCGCGGGGGCTATGAAAGTGCGGGGCCCACTGCGACCGCATAGGTTGGAGTGGCCTAAGGCGGCAGGGGCGGACTGGGTGTCAAAATCATTTCTATACAATCCGGCCCACAAATAGGATGCCATATGAAGGGCGTCGAATTATACATAACAAAATCATTATGCTAAGTTTGATAATGTATCGAAAACTAGGTTTACGTAACATAATGCATTTCTACTAGTGGGTAGGTAGACTGCATGGTTAGCTATATAGAGAATCTACTTGTTGAAATTGGATCTTTTATACGAGAACACATGCTATTCTATATGCCTATATTAACATAACCAGTACTTAGTAATTAGTATTCACATACAATTTTAAGGTAAGGCTCGTTAAATTCCCCTAACAACGTACTAATCGCTACCACATTGTTTACGAATGGGTGCAAATGGATTACTCGTAGAACGGTTTTGTCAACAGCCTTCACCTTGACATTGTCTGCTTTTTGTCATGATGCTTCTCAGTCTATTCTTTACACATCTTCAATATGCAGTGACTTCGTTCACATGCTTCTTAGCCTGCTTACAAGACAGCAGAATTACAAGATAGCCTACATCCCTGTCAATAAATTTTACATCTTTAAAATTTTGTATCATAACAGCAACTATCGCATCATTTGCATCTTCTCCTCGGCCATGTTCTCGGGCATGGGGAATTGAATGTACAAAACCAAGGCTTCAACCTCATCCTTTGTTCGCCCACCTCACTTGGTCATCTGCTGCTTTCTTAATAACCCGTAACTCTTGTTCGATTGTCTACATCTTGAAGTATGCTACACACACAATGTTATATGTTCTCAGAGCATCACGTTCCATTGTTTAAAGGTAATTAAATAAAGGTAAAAAAAAAAAAAAACAACCTCTACATCTTTGTTGTTTCTTCGTTGGATAACGTGACTTGATCCCCAGGAATACATGACGTTGTGCCTGTTCATTCATAGACGCTGTCAGCATGAGATTTAACAACGGTTGTTGAATATCTCGTGCTTGCAGGGAAACAGATTTATTATTCTTACTTCATTTCTTAGGCAAAGGATTCCAGCGATATTTGCTTTCTTAATTTTTTTTTCTCTGCTATTCCTTTGTGCTTCTTTTTCTATTCTGATGCATATTGACACCAAATAGTTTTTGGTCATTTTGTTACACCGCTCAAGATAATAATTGTGTAATTCTGAAAATGACAAGATCATGCAATAACTCAATCCTACCAATAACAATTCCTTTTGACTGGACATTCTATCCAGGAGCGTTGTGATCGGCCCCTTTATAGATTCATCTGAATGTATTCACACCAACGTTAGTTAACTTTATATCTTTATAAGAAATATAAGCCTTATATTGCTTTTTAATTGCTTAGTGTGTATGCCCTTATAAGGAATGAATTATATAAGAAGAACTTTATACGGATGTAGGCTCTTACATTATTTCGGAAAATGCGTTAGATTAGTAGCTCTAATACACTGTTGAGTCTGTAAATCACGATGGTCTGAGAGCTCCTTTAATAAAAGAATATTAAAACAATCTTTTTTACAATTGCAACTCTTAGGGGTAACGTGAAGCCCTTTCACTGGCCCTACCGTCCCTATTGTGTACCGGCCCATCGGGCATTTGCCCGAAAGCCCATAAAGCCAGTCCGCCCCTGAGGCACCTTCGACACGGGTCACGGAGGTCACGCCTAAGACCAGCCCGTGGATACGAGCCATCGGTAATAGAGATGTCGAAATTTACATCTGCTTTGATCTTTCCCAGACATAAGTTTTTTCAGACAGGCAAATGGAGGCGAGCTTCCGTGGGCCTGGAGTTCCAAGAGTCTTAAGACTAACTCCTAAGACAATTACGAAGAAGAAGAAGTTACCTTTTTGTCGCTACCTTACATCGACACAAACAGACAAGACAGCCTAAGTATAAATGTAGAAAGGTTAAGGGACTATTTAGAAGTTCGGGTTAAGCGCCTAAACTCTAGGACCTAAAGTCTCATACGGAAAGAAAGAGAGAAAAAAAAATAGGAAAGAGATGGATAAAAAGGGAGAGGCGGAAAAGAGAGGGAGATATAGCTAGAAATTTTCCATCATTTGGGGGCCCGGGAGACTTGACCTATTTAAGGGCCCCTGCATTTTGCGTAATATTTAATGTAAAAAACACTGATCAAGTTTTCAAATTCTCCCCCCTCCTACCCCACCCTAGCTACGCCACTGAGGGGGGGGGGGGAAGGGAAATAGAGAGATTAAGAAAGATAGAGAGTGACAAAGAGAGAATTATATACTGTTGACATTAATAAACTTCCCCAAATTCAGCAGTCATACGGTTCGGAAAATCCCAATGTGTTTGTTTTGTTTTGTTCAACTGCGTCATTTCCTGTTGAGGGTCATTGTGGCTGTACTTGAGTGGAAGATTGAAGTTGTCGAGAGCTCTTCCTGGTCATCCTATCGACCACCTGGTGGGCGCTGTATTCACACGACGGCTGGAATACACCCAAGTGCTACTTGATTGTCCGTCCAGAGAAACTCGAGGCTGGAGCAAGCCTTAATTAGACTATGGTCAAAGTTCAAACCCAGAGTTCAACATAAATAACAAGAACTTCCTCTTTCGTTTTTTTTTAATTTCTAAAAAAATAATTTTTAAAGAAATACTTTCTTAGAGACAACAAAGAAAATTAAAACATTCAGTAATAATAGACCCTGGATGGCCAACATTAAATATTAACATTCTGTCGTCATCGAGAAGTACATAGAAGTCTATTTATAAAGCGCTGGTTATGTTTATCTGTTTTTTATGTATGAATGTTGTTCGTATGTGCATCTATATTGTGCATCTATATTGTTATTGTAGTTACGCTGAGGTTGTCAATTGTAGTCAAAATGAATCTCCATTTGATTGGATCAATAAAAGTTATCTTATCTATCTTATCTTATCTTATAACTCTTTTATAGCCTACTTAGAGCGATCATTTTTTTCTTAATAGGCTAACTAATGAATGTTAGATTTTTACCCCCACCACCAAGAAAAGAATCTTTGTTAAGCGATTCTTATATAATACAGACGTTACTTCAAAGAAAAGATGATTACGTTATACGAATGCATAAATCTACTAACCTTTATACTTTATAATATTCCAGTGATGGGCCTTTAGATCGAGACTTAGAAGACGATGCGCAAAATTATTCTGAACATTAATTTCAAAAAACTCGTTAATGAATAATGCTTATATAAGGAAATACCCGAAGCCGTCTAGTCCGTTCAATTATAGTTCAATATAAATATGTTCTCGTTCTCTAGCCAAATTTAAATTCAGTTTAATACTTTGACCACTTATAACGGTCAAACAAGAGTTTTTGCCTACGTTGCCAACTAGCTAGTTTAATTTCTAAGAAAATCGTTAGAGCCGTTTTTCAGACCCGTGTCCAAGTTTTCCCAATAAGGTTCGAGTTAAATAGATGTAGGCCTATTTGTAATCAATGAGTCTGGAAAACGGCTTGGCTTATGGGTAGTGGCGTCACTAGGGTAGGTGTCACCCTGTGCGGCCCGCATCCCCCCCGCACCTGCCTAGTGACGCCACTGCTTATGAGTAGGCCTATTCATTGTTAGATCGCGTCATAATTGTCTCTTGTTGAAAGAACGTGTAAAATACAAACATCTACATATTTCTTTGACCAGTCACAGCTTAGAATGTGTAGACTGTGTGATTTGTCAGAAGCCGCCTTATCAGTGCGCGGGGCCCTGGTCATATCAGGGACACGAATATTGCACGATAGGCGGAGTATGACAAAAGGTTATGTGTATCACGCCCCCCCACCCCCAATCATAGGGCCTGGAGCGGTCGCCCCACTCGCCGCCTGCTAGGGTGGTGCATGTGTGTTTTTCAGACTTTCAGACCTGAATAAAAAAAAAACCCAGAGGACAAAAACTCGACTTTAACGGTGACTGTAAATAATTCAAAATGTTTACACGTTTCGGTTCAGAGAGTAGTAGATACAGGTAGCGGGAGAGACAAAGAAGTGGACAGAACTTACCTATATAGACATAGACAAACAACTGAACTAGCCTACATGTAGACTGAGATGTGAATAGATCTACGTTTAGGCAAAGACGTGAATAGATCTACGTTTAAATAAAGATGTGGATAGATCTTCTACATTTAGACAAATATGTGAATAGATCTACATTTAGACAAATATGTGAATAGATCTACATTTAGACAAAAAACGTGAATAGATCTACATTTAGATAAAGATGTGAATAGATCTACGTTTAAATAAAGATGTGGATAGATTTTCTACATTTAGACAAATATGTGAATAGATCTACATATAGACAAAGACGTGAATAGATCTACGTTTAAATAAAGATGTGGATAGATCTTCTACATTTAGACAAATATGTGAATAGATCTACATTTAGACAAAAAACGTGAATAGATCTACATTTAGATAAAGAAGTGAATAGATCTACATTTAGACAAAGACGTGAATAGATCTACATTTAGACAAAGATGTGAATAGATCTACATTTAGACAGAGCATTGAATAGATCTTCTATATTTAGACAAAGAAGTGAACAGAATTAGACGTATAGACAAAGATGTGAATAGATCTACATTTAGAAAAGATGTGAATAGATCTACATTTAGAAAACATGTGAATAGATCTACATTTAGAAAAGATGTGAATAGATCTACAGTTAGACAAAGATGTGAATCTGTCTGTAGATAAAAAGAGGATGACCGCATGGCTGTGATACAACGTAAAGTCGACAAAGAATGAGAGAGTTCGATCGTTGGATACATCTAGAACAGGGGTTCTCAGCCTGTGGATCGCGACCCCCTTGGGGGTCGATTGACGATTTGCCAGTGGTCGCCTAAGACCATCGAAAATAAGGATTGTTATTGTCTATTCTTCTATTGCTGTATGTGCGTGTTGTGCGGGGGTCGCGGGAGAGTGAGGGATTGTAAAAAGGGGTCGTGAAATGCTCACTAAGATACTTCCGTCATGGAATGGCATTGTGTAGATTATACAGAAAGTACTGCACATTGTAAGCTGTCTTAACAAGGTTATTATTTTACCAAGAGACAGGGCGGTTCATTCAAATCACGTGGTACAACCAGTGTGTCTTCTAGCGAGACCAAGCGTCATAGAAGGCCTAAACACTGACCTGCAACATCACAACCTATGGGCAGTGGAGACCAATAGCTTGTTGGTACGTCACAGGTTTGATAACGTAGCGACGAGCTATTGGTCTCCACTGGCCACAGGCTGCGACGTCGCAGGCCAGTGTTGAGGACTACAATAAAGATTGGTCTCGCTTCTAGTGACCCTGTCTGCTGTTTCCTTCTCAGTACACTAAAATCAAATCTAGGTCAGTGATTCATGTTTAAATCTATCTTTCCGATGGGAGAATAAGGTTCTAAAGATGAAAAAAAAAATTATTTAGTCATTCCGATGTTTTTATAGTTTGTTATTCAATGAATTAGAAATACCTTTTTAAAATAATGTAAATAAGTTACTCATTCAAAAAAAGGCTTCATAAGTTTTAAGGTAATTTTAGGCCATATTTTATTATTATTTTATGTTTTTCTTTCTACAGATAGTGGAGAGTTCACAATAAACTTTACGTCAAGGACGCTAAATTGAATTTCCATGTTGCCAACTAAAAGGAAAAAAAGAATTGAGCTCTAATTTGAACACCATCTCAATGCCAGACACTTGATCTTCGTAGCTAATCTCCTTTTTACCACTTTAATACGTTTTAAGCCGAAGACCAAAAAAAAAATGCCATGTAGGAAGATCCCAAATACACATTTCTATGTCAACCTTCACCTTTCCCTTTGTTCAGCAGACGCCAAAAGAGACATCTTCGTAAATACGCACGAAATTTCGTTCAGTTTAAAATAAAATTCATCTTGACTTGTGTTAAGTCACTGACGTTTCTTGAGAAGGTAAAGATAAGTTACGTCCTAGCCAAAACGGCAGAGGATAACTGCCAGTGGAATTCAAACTCAGGATCAGTTTGACGACATACCGAACAGCCATCAGCAAGCGATTATCTTATCTTATATAATACAGACGTTACTTCAATAAGAAGATGATTACGTAGGGTTAAAAGGGTCCATTGGCTCTACTCATGAATCTTTCAACTTAATGCACTAAAATTGACATTTGATGAGGTGCGAACATTCGATGATGCATAAATAATTAGCGATTCCGGTGCACGATACTTGTCACCTTTTATCCGGCCTCGAGTCTTCAGCTAAGAAAGATGAAGGTGTCACGGTAAGTTGAAGAATGTAGAACCACCAGAGTTGCTGCTATTTAACCTTCTCTTTTTATCGAAGTCTCTAAGCTTTAATTGTGTAATTGTTACTATTTCATTTATGGAAATATAACGAACTAGAATGAAGCCCTGTAAGAAAAAAGATAATTATTCTCGGATCGTTCGAAGTTGACAACAAAGTTATCATATCAGCATTTAGAGGGGGCGGGTGGCATGGAGAATGAATCTAAAAGAGAAAAATATTTCTAATAGCACAGATATTACTCTTAGTCTAGATCTAAATTTAATTACAACTAATAGATGGGGGCCTACAACTACGCTTAGTTGCTTAGAATAACTAAGACATTACTTTAGAAAGGGAAATCAAAAGAATGTGTAAGTATAAAAATCAAGAACGACCCTAAGTCTTCTTCGCAATTCTGAGGACTAGGGAAAAGAAGTGAAGTAGGTAGTAATGAAGTATTGTCCATCTCATTATCTTGTTACGGATGTTCCACCAGAACTGAAGATTATTACATTATCACAGTAAAGGTGCCGGCACATTTCATATTCCATATGCTAGGACAAATTCGTACAAGTGCTCCTTTTCATATAGTATTAGAGCTTAAAACATGATGTCTGAATCAGCCAGGAAAACCAACAACCTAGCTGATTTTACATCTATGATAATTATATGCATGACTCGGTTGAAACGGATGCGCGTAAAATGTAATTATCTTCTCTCTTGGAGCAAGCGTCTGGATGACCAAGGTTCGAATTTGGAATCACCGTGACCATCAAATGACAGTCCAGAGCGCATATGACTCGACCAGGTATACATCTATTGAAAACAAAGAACCAGTTTTCTCAATAGCCATCTCTTCAACTCTTAAGTGGGGCGCTTGTACAGATGCACATGGCTCCATGTACTACCCCCTACTGCTCAACCTTACCTCATTCCCATCCCCTCCCCGCGCCAGACTATCCCTTTGTTTAAATATCTTAACGTGCTGTTCACCTGTTTTTTTTTAATGGTAGTCACGTGACGTGGTCTAATATACTATAACCAAATGATCGTCTGCCAAGATACGCATTGATTGGTCCGGTAATTAGAGTGATATGAATACCAACGTCTGCGGGTGCATGACGTATCGATCTGTGTCTGCCTTCAGCGCATGTCCCAGAGGTTGACAACATCACGTGTTTTTTGTGGCGACTAGGTAGGCTGACTGACAAGGTGAACAGATTCAAAAGAGCCAAGTTGGCATTTCAAATGGTCGAGGCTTAGTTCAGTTCAATAGTTGTCAAGGTTTATTGCGAAACTGAGTCTGGCCTTTGTAATAGCAGGAAAAATACGCTAAGTTAGGTAGAGTAATGAGTGTTAATACAGTCGAAAGTCAACTCCAATAGTGCAATCTATGTTATATGAACTCTGTGTTCTAACTCTTTAAATTTATATCTTAAATTACCCGGGCTGCTACCCTGCGTCATAGTGGCGCCCGGGTGGAAACGATCGTAAGAGGAAACGATTAGGCTAAAGGGTAGCAAAACAAGACTTCCGTGGGGGTGCCTAAGGGGGTGCGAGAGCATCCTCATTGCACTGTGCGGAGTTGTAAAATTAGCTCCCACAACCTTGTCACAATCCAGGCACTGTTCCTCAAGGGGCCGTTACATAAATGGCGTGTCCGCACAGTTAGCCTGGTATAGAAAAGGAAAGTGGCGGGGGTCTTAGTGTATGCGGTCAATTGCCGCCGAGTCTGACCCACCCGTCAGACAGAACAGTGTACACTGTTCTCATTCAGACCGGTGAGAGGGAGCTCTTGTTCACTTTTGCTGGCCTAGAGTTCCAAGAGCCGAGGGCTCAACTCTACCTGACAGTTGAAGATCTTAAATTATCGCCAAGTGTAAAGAAGACCAGTAATAAGCATAGAATTCAATTGCAGTAAAAGTAAATAAAAGTATATACCAATGTCAAGGAAGTACGTAAGAAATAGTAAAAGATTTTGTACTGTCCAGATATACAAGCCTGTTACAACATTGAAATCCTACCATTTGTAACCCTCCATGCAATAAGACTGGGATTAATCCCTTATAGCAGGGTACAGGTATCTGGCAGTGTTCTGGAGGATTTGGCTGTCTTCTTAGAGGGCAAGACCCCCGCATGCACCAGTTCCAAGACTAGTCGTATTTTCGAATGTGTTCCTGGGCACCCTGCAGGCGTTCAGTGTGTGATCTACTGTCTCGCCTTCCGTGTGCATGCCTACCAGACAATGCTATAGCATTTGTACATTAGATGGGAGACTACACTTACTGCCTTTTGACATTTATCTAAGACCGCACCACCTCTTTCCAATAGTCCGCTATTGTACACCAGCTGAAGTTCTATCTCGACAGCCAACATCAGACAGAAGTCTATTTTGTGATAACTGTTCTTCTTTTTCGTTTGTGTGTAGCTGACGATGGTCACGTGGCCCAAACGTCCAGTAGGGTTTCCGATATGATTGTTGATTGTGGGTTTTTTTTTAAATACACGTGTTCACCCCTGCAGCAGTAAATGTTCTTTCTAGAATGAAATGTAAACATTTCAAAAGTCATAGCTAAACATTGGGATTACCGTTACTAGGTTGACAACAGCGTCCTTGACATTGCCTATTTCAAATTCTCTCCCCCACGTTTCTCATTGTAAGGCTCCATTCTTTATTTATTTTGTGTCTTGGGCTTTAACCAATAAAAGGTGTCTCTTGAATGTGACCAGAATTATAAAAAGAAGTAAAATAGCAGAATAACTTGATTTTTTTCAAGTGCCCGGGTTAAACTTTGTAGTTTGGCACATCCTTAATAGAATTAAGAAAGTTAACATGTCACAGACATGGCTGTACAATCAATAAGTTGAGCATGTCGTGGTGGAAATTTAACAAAGAAACTAAGGGGCAGTACTCAATTGTTGCAGTTGAAAATGCAAAAGATGATTGTCTCCCATTATCTATATTAATATTAGGAAGTATTTAATGTTAACAGAATCCCATTTTTTTTTAATACTGGTAAATCTGTTACCATCCCTAGCGAATTGATGCAACATTAATATTTAGTTTCCTGTATTGCACACCACTGTAGAAAGTCTTGTACAAAGAAATAAATTTTTTAAACAAAATCATTCTTATAATTATTGTACTCTTCAAAATCTATACATAATAGAACTGAGACTCAATAATAATAATGATAACCAACATGAATAATTAATTACAATGGCTCAAACAAATGGGCAATCATTCTGACTACATGACCTACTGCATTAGTATGTAAGAAACTGGATAGTCCACATTAAGTAACAAGTTCTATCTGCCCTGCATTGGCAAGTAGGCAACTCATCATAAATAGTATGAATGTTGGTACTTCTGTATAATAAACCAATGCCTCCAGAGTGACACATTTCAGTACTGCCAACTGTCTCAGCCATTGGTTATTACAATGTTTCATAGCTCACAGGGTTCTTTATTTAGATAGATTTGAGTCCCCTTTGTTATCGCACACAATATGCTGTAGGCAAGACATGTTATTGGCAGAGACATTCTAAACAAGTTGATGCATAACAGGAATAATAATCACTCAGCCTCATCAAACTACTAATTAGTCTGTGACAACAAAAAAACAACAACACTTCATCATCATCATGGTATTCTTCGATTTATTATCTATTTAAAAATCCTAAACAGAGACCAACTGTAACAAGTGACATTGGCCCATATTGTACAAATAGAAGGAAATGAGCGCCAACACATTTACAATTGTACTTCACACAGCCTTCAAACAACCACATGGACCCAACTTATGTCCAGAGAATACTTACCTTCATTTCTAGCAGACAGTAGCTAAGTCTACTCATTGGATGGAACCAACACGGTGAAAGCAAGTAGACACAGTCCGTGAATCTATACCAAAAATTTCAAATAACAATTACTCTCTTACTATAGAATCCAGATCTTGGTAGGAACTATTTTCAGTAGACTAGAAGAAAGGACAACTGTCCTTAATGAGACACCAAATGTTTGTCAGAGACAGAATTGTGCAAGCTTGGCCTTAATCCTCAAAAGTTTGTAATGCAATTCACTGCACAGCATTACAGCAGGCCAAACAAAAATGAGAACCCTAAACTACTCACTAAAGTCTTAAGATGTTCATAAAGAATCAAGTGTTTCTATTGAATGAGACATCTCACTGTTAAGTGTATGTAAGATGAAACTGCATAGACAAATATTTTATTATGCTAGGAATTCCTACTTCACAGTAAAAGTCTCACTAGTTCAACTTCACCATACACACACACACACTGGTTTTAAAAAGCTGTTAAGTTGTACTGTACCAGTACTATTTCATTAAAAATGCCTTTAAATTATTCTCAATAGACACTAAAACCCATGTGGACATCTTTTTTGAAGTAACGTCTGTATCATATAAGATAAGGACTCATCAACCTTAATGCTTGAAAAATTGAGTCTGATCCTATTGTGAACAGTACATACTTACCTTTCAATACCAACAAGCAAGACAAAATACCTTTCAACCCAAAGCAACAAACAAATCAAGACTAAAAATTGAACATACAAAAACTAAAATCAGCTGCCATTCCAGTCACAATGTCTCAAGAGGGATGAACCATTTAAACACAATAAACTGGAGACAGTTCCACCATCAATAATGAAACATAGCACATGGCAACAAAAGTCTTGAGAGACTAAAGAGGCTTTATCAACCTAGTCTCATGGTGAAAGACAGGAAAGTGTGCTAGCTGTACTGTCAAGTCATACACATCAACTGTACATGAACACAGAACACATTCCATCTGGTCAGATTCTCAGACACCAACACATATAGCAATCTAAGAGGTGAACAGGATTATACAATAACACAAGATTTCCCTCTCAGGACTCCTCAGCTTGTCCTCTTGAAAGACTGATCTTGCTATTTCCCACCTAATGAAAATGACAGCTTTGGTCTTGCATTTTTCTTGTTCAATATGATTTCTTGATCTTTTTTGGAGCGTCTCTTTTCTTCTTCTTCCATGCGTTGTTTTTCCTCTAACATTTTCCTCTGTTCTTCTACCAACTTTAACTGCTCTTCAGCCTGGGGGGGAATAGAAAAGATTGATCTCACATCCAAACTGTAAGATAGCACATTGTTGGGTTGGCTAACAAGTCTACATTATACAAAATCTTTCTTTTTTTAACAACTTTGTTAAACTCTATATTGCCTATTAAATGGATATAAAAATATTACCCAAAAAAAAAAAAAAAGCTTAATTTCACCAAACTTAAAAAAGGTTGCATTTAAATTTTTTGTTTAGGTTCTTGTTGCTGTTAATTTATGAAAACGTTTTGGAAGAAGTTAAATCGTACACTTTATGAACAGTCATCATAGCAGAAATTGTAAGTACCAGTGACATAAAAGTTAGTTTTCACTGAACAGTGTTTGTGACTTAAATTCAAAGAGTGAGATCAGAATGCTAAAGTATAAATTAGTATTCTACATGTGTTAACATTTTTCATAGTATTCAAAATAACAAGAACACTTAAACATATGTGGTATCATTTGAATGAAGACTTAATTAATTAAGTTAATTAATTAAATATTATTGTAAATAATGCAAAGTTTGTGATGAGAACTGGTTCAATATGTTTTCCTAAATGTATATTTTATTTTTTCTGTATTACTACAGTATTTTGAATAAATCATTATGATGTAATCTCCCAATTGGATCAGTGACAGTTTTCATAGATAAGTAATAAAATTAAAATAAAGTGCATGGAAATATGTTCCTTATTTCCTTATCTGTAAATAAGACAACCAAAAACTATTAGTCTTTGATCTTTGAGTGCATTATCATACAAAACTATTTGATACATGCAACAAAGGTTAAGTTGCAAACTTAAATGTTTGATATGAGTAGTTACTCTTCCCAAAAAAAGAGAAACAAAAAATGTGTATAGTGTGCCTCTGAGCAAACTATTCAAATCATTTTCAGTACTGTGAATGATTTATGCACTGATGAACACAATAATCTATTAGTATTTTTGTCTAGAAATACTCTAAATATTAAATCTTTTTTTAAAGTTATAACTGGAGATTTTTCACTCAAGACACAGAAATTGTGAACACAATGCAATACTATTTGGCCAAGGAAAAATAATGTACTGTTTTCTTCAGTTGTTTGGTAATGCCATACAGGGTGCTGGTTATGTTGGGCTGTAGTGGAAGTAGGGTCTGCCTAAGGTGGATTAGGAAGGGGCGTTCAAAGAGGTTATGGTTTACGGTTTCATAAGGGGGAGTTGTGTGAAATTTATTTTGTTCACATGGTAAATGACATAAAATCTTGATAGGACAGGCCAAAGAAATTTTAAAAAAGAAATGGAGCTCAGAAAAAGACAACTGGAATCCCTGAACTTATGTTACTGTTATCACAGTACAAAGAAGTTTGAAACATACAACTTCGTAACAAAAAAAAAACTTACCAGTTTACGCTGTGCCTCTTCAATCTTTTTATTGTTTTCAATCATGATCCTCTCTAGCTCTTCTCTCTTTTTGCGCTCTTCCTCCTGAAAAATTTATGAAAAGCAGCTAGAACCCTGAGGTCGAGGTCAAAGTAATATTAAGAGTACAAAATTAATAAGATTAAAATTTAAGTTAAATAGCCAATGAGTTACACCAAAAAAAAAAGTAAACTGAAAAGGGATCAACCCATTTGGGCTTAGCAGTTAAATGAAAAACAAATACAGACTTTAAGGAATGATCTTAATTGAAAACAAATACAGACTTTAGTAATGATCTTCTGAGTGAAAATTCATTGCGAAGGATGTTTATTCTAGTACAACTAATAAGAAAACTCTTTTTCTTTCGGCATTTATTGTAAGCTATAGAAATAAAGAAGAGATAATGGTCAGAATATTTAGTTAACATAGAACAAGTATGTACTTTAAGTCAATGATAAAACTACATTCTTGGATCATGAAATGAAATAACTGCAGTACAAAAACAAAAAAACACAAATGGACAGCAGACTCCCAAGCTGAAACAAAGTGTTCTGTATTAAGTGAAACGAATGAGACATAGACGAAATGATGACATAACCTTCTCTTATAAGGAAGTGCTTGCTAAATTAAAAAAAAAAAGAATGTTAACAGTCATAAACATTTAGCGAGCAGATTCCTTTCAAGAGATTTAATAGATCAGTTCTGCATGTAGTCTCTGGTCCCAGACAAAATGTCTTTCAGAGACCAACTTATCAAAGAAAAAAACTATGGCAATGAAAATGACAAAAAATGTGATCTATGTCCGACAGTAAAATAGTCAAATGGTAACAATGACAGAATTCTGAAAAAAATCTTAGCAAGACTGCAGCAGACATAATCTACATACCGATAAATTTGGCGTACCTTGAGTAGTTAAGGATTCCAATCCTGGATGGGGGCTGCAAACTTGGCAACAAATTAAACACACCTGCACTTCAAGGCTATTGAGTTAAATGACAAACTACCCTAACTTACACAGGGTAATTTTCATGATCACTATTTCTTTATTTTTAAAAAATAGATAAACATTGCAGCATAAATGCTGGTGGTGCTTTTAACTTTTTTTTTTTTAAACTAGAAATCTTTAAACATTTTTGTTTATTTTCTACACACTAATAGGGGATTTTTTTTTTTTACAGAGTGAATGAAAGATAAACAAAAAGTTTAGGGAGAAAAAAAAAATTAAGCCATGTTATCACTTCTTTGACAAATTAGAAAAAAAAAATTTTGATGTTACGTTAGTATTATTGAAGTTTAATAATATTTTTTAAAAATAACTTACAATGCTTAAATTGTATAAAAACAATTTTGGAGAAAAAAAAATATAAAAGTTTTTTATATTGGACAGAGAAGTAATGAACTGATGCTGATGAAATGAAAAGTAAAATGTCAAATTTGTAATGGATGAAATCTCTGGCAGGCTCAATACCCATACATGTAATAAGTAACACAAAGATTGGAGAATAAACAATACAACTAAAAAGCAGTCGGAACGTAGTACAAAAA
Source organism: Biomphalaria pfeifferi (assembly GCA_030265305.1). Taxonomy (NCBI): domain Eukaryota; kingdom Metazoa; phylum Mollusca; class Gastropoda; family Planorbidae; genus Biomphalaria; species Biomphalaria pfeifferi. The sequence continues at coordinate 349,920 of JASAOG010000125.1, read as the reverse complement.
GTAAATATTTACATTTTCACTAGAGTACAGAAGCTCTTTACTTTAGATGTTGCTAGACTTTTTTTTTCTTTTGCTCCAATGTAGCCAAGAATGCAACAAGTGTATTCAAGAAAATTATTTTGTTACTTATAACAAACAGAAATATATTGCAATAAGCATTGTTGTAAAGCATGCACTTACAGCCTGCCAATAGATCTAATCCTATCGCTATGGAAATCGACCATCCTACCTCTTTTAAACGCTGTGCCTCCAACTCGGACTCCCTCTGCTTCTCAAGTTCTTCCAGCATTTGTTTCTCCATAATTTTCTTAGCTTCTTCTACCCTCCGCAAAACTTCGGCTTCAATCTCATCTTTCCGCTTCTCCAGTTCCTCCTCAACGCGCTGCTTAACAAGGGCCTCTACTCTCCGCGCTACTTCCTCTTCAATCAATTTCTCTTCTAGCTCCTTTTGACGTCTGCAATGTTGAAACAAAGTATAAGTATACTTCATTTTAAATAAAACAAGGAAGCTAAGTGAGCAAATTATTAGTCTTAACAGGTTTAAGGGCATTAGTTACTTAGTTCTTTTACGATTTACTTACGACAATGTAACAACAATATAATAAGACTTTGTCACAGCACAAACTAAAAGAAACAACTGATCTCTTTTTTTTTAAAGCAGCTTATATGTTTTTAATGTTCAATGAGTTATGTAGTTCTTGAACGGTGTGCAACCAGCAGCTTGTGTCTTTAGTTTTAATTTGTTTTGTTTATTTTTAATGATTAAAAAAACCTAGATAAACTCACGTGTTAGACCATTTAAGCTTGGCACAACTGTTATGATAAGAACTTGCAAGTTTGATTGAAAAGTTTACCTAGGAATAGGAAGACAAAAACTGTCTAGCCCTGATGGACCCAACAGGTCTTTAGAAATGTATACATGCCTTCTTTCAGCATGTCTACTCCACACTGATCATAACTTAAAACATATATCAGTATTTTAAGAGAATCCTTTTATTTTTTAAACAAAAACTTACACAAATTTCTCCTTATAATAAATCATTGTTTCTAAAAAAAAAAAAAAAAAAGAAGAAAGGGACACAACCTTTGTCTAACTTCTAATACTCTGGCTAATTAACAACTTTGATAGAAATGCAAGCTTCCACAAATAAACTTACAGAAGACGCTGTCTCTCCATCTCAGCTTTCTTTTCTTCCTCTTCTCGTTTCTTAGCTCTAAGGATGAGATCATCATCGCTATCAGAACTACTGGATGAAAAGGATCTTTTTCTGAAAATAAAGAGTTGATGATAGAAGAATGAGTGAAAAACACAAGATATATTGTAACCATGTTAGCATAGCTAAACTGTAAAGTATATCATTATATAACAGTATATTGACATTATGTGATTAAAATAATACCATGTATGGTCAATCAGAGAAAAAGAGATCTATACATTTTACAAAATAAAACAAGTCCAAATTTTCAAAAATGTTAAGGTTTTAAGAATCTAGATTGACCAAGTTTTTCACAAGTTAACTGGTAATCAAAATTTGGGAGTTGTTTCAGCTTTTTAAATCTATTTCCAACCACTAGGTCCTACAATACTAATAAAACACCAAAAGTACTGTATCCAGTACTCTGAACACACTTCATCTTTATCATCACTATCCTGGTCTTCCTCTCATTCATTCTGACTAACATAAAAGTTCCCTTTTCAGATCTTACAATCTATAGGACAGATGCTGTAAAGGCCATCTATTTCAGTGGCCCACAGTTAACAATGGAGTCATTTGGCCAGCACAATGACATTAAAGCTGGGTAGACTCAGAGGAGCCTAAAAGATCCCAAAATTAAAAATCCCAGTCTTCACCAAGCCACCCTTCTGACTAACAATCAAGTGACATGTTTTTGCAAGGGAACTGAATAAACCACAGATAATTTTAAAAAATGACGTTTAAAATTGTTTTATTATCTGAAGGTTATATATACTTTATGACCTAGTGCATATCAAATTTATGGATTAAAGAAAGAAACATGTTGTAATGTATCTCCCACTAGATAGTTTAAAATAAATATTATACTGTCTAAGAATGTAATAAAGGTTAGGGAAGCTACAACTGCCACTCAAAATTTTTGTCCATGTGTAAACTACAGTTACAGTTAACCTTAAAACATTTACATCCAATAAAAGTTAATAAAACATATTTTAAAGATACTAAATTCCCTACAGTAAGTCATTTTCTTTTTTCTACCTAATAACTGAAATCATAACAGTAATGACTTATTGTACTAATAAGAGATACATCTTTGATTTGATGTTACTCTTAATATTATATGGTCCAGTTATCTTTTCTCTAGTCAACTCAAGTCAAATGGCTTCCTGGTCATGCGGTTTGCGCGCTGGACTGTCGTTCAGATTTATCGTCCTGCGGGAGGTTTGGACTAGGAAGTTATTATCTTCAACTCTGAAGGAACATCCGAAACATGTAAAAACATTTTACATATGTGAACAGAAATTTGTCAAATTGTAAACAACATCAATGCGTATCCCCTAGGCCCTTGATCTGATATTTGTTTTTAACGATAGACATTTTTATACCAATAACAGTAGCTTTTGATCCAAGGAAGGTAGATCTAGATTATTCTAGATGTCGTCATTTATTTTTTTTTTGCAGAGGAAAACATTTAGATTCTAGAAACTAAATTTATCAGAAGTGTACTGTAACTGTAAAGATATGGTGCATGTTTAGACCACAGTATCTTTTTTTTTTCTTATAAAGATCTAGTATGATTATAGGCATAGCTATCATTATCATATTAAGTTAAGATTTAAATTAAAGCTCAAGATGCACATACGTATCTATGGCATAGCCTAGGTCTCCTCTCTCACTCTAAATTCTATTCTTGACTAGACAGTTGATTTAGATACAAATATGACCATATGATTAATTTAGATCTAGATCTCTATATATATAGTTATAGTATATAGGGATGTGAAATAAAAAATTTATCTTAGAAAAAACTATTTTTCATTAGTACATTATTAAAATACTTTAACAGAACTTTCCAATGGTGTATAAATTATGACTATGTTTAACAGAAAGTTATGAATTTTTTTTTGTGGCATTTTGACCTAACATCGGTTGACATGGAACAAGAGAGAGGATAGCTTGTCGCTGGCTAAGCCAACCAGACACCCCCCCAGCTGTAAAGTTAAAAAGTTGGAATTGAGTTTTGTAGACGATAGATCTACTTATTAAATAAGAAATTTAATAGTAGATTAGTATTTGTAGTAAATTTCTAGCTCACAAAGCTGATTTCATTTATGAACTTTACTTGTACAAGTTTAGAATGTAAATATTGAAGGAAATAAATTAATGGGTCTTGAGCTTCAAGAAATGTCAGAGTGACCCAGAGAGGTGTGGACAAAATGGCAGCATTGTGGTGGCAAAAAATATTTAAAAAGTGGGATCAAAATCATCTGAAAAATTTTTTTTTCAAGTGTGCTTTAAAATTTGTCACAATTCGTGTGATGGTGTTTAGTACACAAAAAATATTGGAATATATGCAGAATATTAGGCTTTACAAAGCCTGACATGTTTTTATTTTCGTTCACAAAATTTTCTAGACTATATAGACAGATAGACTATCTCCGAAACTACATTGCCATTATTTTCTTTGTTAAGCATTTTCCACTTTGTAAGCGCCACGTAAGACTTACAGCGATAAAAATAAAAATTAACCTTTGTGGCTTTGTTCTCCATCCTAACTTCTGTATTGATCATCGATGAAAACAAAAAAGTGGTATTCTCATTTTAAAAAAAAACGTAATTAACTTTTTAAAAAAATCCTCATTAAGCATTAGTTAAAGGCCATTGTCTTAATTGATCGATAACACAACTTTAAAACTTATCACATTTCATTCAAAAGTGTAATAAATTTCCAAGTGCAGCCTAAATTGCGGCCTATCATTTCTATGTAAAAAAAAAAAAAAAACACGATCTCTAAATTATTGGTCGTTTTTCTTCTGCACTTCCGGTTATTTTTTCACCTAGCTATATAGACGTCTATTATGATTGACTGCATCATCATTATTATAACTGTCACTCACTCAAGTGTCTCAAGTCACTGTCCTGTCAAATTTAAAATAAATTCAAAAACATTTTTTTTAAATAAAAATCTGATTAATTTTAATAAATCTAGCTTTCTACCTTGTAGGTCTTTTACGATCTCTTGATCTAGAGCGCATTCGACTGCTGCGACTCTGTTTAGATTTTGAAGACCTATCCTTTGATGCTGACCGTGATTTTGATCTGTTCTTTTTTCGTTTAGATCTGTGTCTCTGACGACTCGAAGACCTACTCCTGCTCCGTGAACGACCCATCAATACGGGTCTGTCTCTAGATCTAATCTAGAATCTTGATATAAGAAAAACGTTGGTATGTATTAAGTCCAAAATGGTACAATCATAAGCACTTTATCCTTAAATTCAACAAAAGGCGTAGGAAAACAAGAACAAAAATGCTAGACGGAACCTAATATGATTTACAGTGGAAAGAAAAATGGCCGTTTTTTATGGTTATTCCAGATTTATTTGTGACCATTAGTAGTATTTAAGGGATTTAAAATAAATATTGATCTAGATCTAGAATTTCGTCGAACATTTATATTCTTTTGATATATTTTTTCTGATAAGTTTTACAATGTAAAAACGAAATAGTTTTAACTAATACATTATAGCATTTTGTCCTATTAAAAAAACATCCATCTATGCTAAAACTGGACAGATTTTATGAACTTAGAATAATGTTGCCAGGTAATCTACTTAACTCATGCTAAAATTCGTTGCCAAAGCAATATTTGCAGATGTGTTTGTACTGTCATAACAATATAGATTTAGATATCCCCAATTCCTGTTGGGCTAGATGGCCAATCGTACACCAGTGGATAGTGAAGAGTGTTATCCAGAGTTCATTGAATGATACGCTAAACCTACATTTTTAAAAAAATTTATACTGTTTTCAAGAGAGAGGCTTCTGCAACAAATTGGATTCAAAACTTTTAAGGAAAAAAAATGAATACGGTCAAATTTCTCCAGACTTTCGTTGGCTACATCTTTCTGTTTTAGCGTGATAAAAGTAAACAGGGTCAGCGACTTAATATGCTACAAAGATGATTTTACGATGATCTGTGTTGGCAAGAACAAAGGGGGAAACTGCGGGCAATCAAAGGGAACTATGCATCAAGTGGACAACATACCTTCAGTGAAGTCCAGTAGAGCGTCGGCGTCGTAGGCGACATTATCCCGTTGGGGGTTAAAGGGGCTTTTATCCAACCACCAGGCCTGGCCATGTGGCTCTTCACCCCTGTCCTGTCTGAGGGCTCCCAGCGGTAGACGGCTATCTGGTGGACAGCACCTTCGATGAAGTCCAGTAGGGAATCGGCGACGCAGGCGCCATTATCCCGTTGATGGTTAGAAAGGCTTTTATCCAACCACCAGGCCTGGACATGGGGCTCTTCACCCCTGTCCTGTCTGAGGGCTCCCAACGGTAAACGGCCATATCGGTTCCCTGACTGGACAAAACCGGGCCGTGCCGTGTACACAGCGCACCGTCCCCGGAACGGGTCCCACTCGCTACAAGTGGCCGGGAGCAATGCTAACTGCGGGGAGATTGTCTCATATTCCTATAATGTAACCGCCACTGTTCCGTGCGAATGTCGCCAATCCAGCAATCCGGAACTGATGACGACACCTTTTGTAAAACGGCGTGGCGGACTTTTTGGACTGGGTTGCAGGTTACTTGTTCCATCCCTCACCCCGAGTGAGATAAAAAAAAAACAAAAGCTCACCCAGGGAGACCTGCCAGAAGGCCTGGTTCGCTACTCGTTCTTAGCCTATCTAGGTCCACCCCTAGACGTTTCCACGGAGGCGCCACGCTGAGGCGACGGGAAGCTGGAAAATCCTCCGGGTGGACAGCACCAGATCCGATCACCATATTGGTCACTTATTTTGTGAGTTTTTAAAGAAATTAAATAAGGGAGGTGGAGGATCTGTAGCGACGTACTTTAGACGACCGAATGTGGGCTAACAAAAAAATAACTTAAATAAGGTTGTCTTCGAGTCCGAAGATTAATGAGGAATGCAGTTTCCCGTGGCTATACGCAGCCTCACATGTGAGCTAAAAAAAAAGGACGTCACAAATTGTAGTTTAGAAATAATAGTTAATGTTTGGGGCTTTCATAGTGTAAACAATTATTATAAAGCGACTGAGACTGGTAAACGCATTCGAACTCATGAAGTTGACTCAAGTCATTTTAAGTTATAATCTATTTCTCGTATATGTCTTGTTCGTCTGTTGATTAAATCGAACAGCAGTAACAATACACCCACACAGACACTTTCATTCATAAAACATTATTAGCCAAAATTAATTTTTCGATAATGAGTCGTTTTCAAACCGATATAACGGTCGACTTCGAGTTTTCCCGATGTGGCCAATGAGTTGATAATTTTTTTCTCTCACTATTATGCACATAACTCTAAATTTTAAAGAAAATCGTTAGAACCGTTTTCGAAATAAAGTTTATTTATAAATATATATATATATATATATATATACACAAGAATTGCTCGCTTAAGTGTATAGGATATCAGGTGGCCGAGCCTAGCTCGGTTAAATAATTTCCTAAGTCATTTTGGGAATATTTTTGTAATTACGAAAAATGAACGATCAGATAAAGACTACTAATCTGAAGAGTTGCTTTAGTGTTCTGTTAGTTCTAAATGTAATTGTACATGGCGATTAAATATAAAGTCTCTTAAGTCCTTCTATAGTATAGACAAACCACAGCTCACGACCGTCTTTTAGTTTTACAATACATCTTTTGTGTAAAACTATTGTAGGTCTACTATTACTGGCTTAGAAGAAAGTCTTTGCAGTGTAACTTCTTAGATGGTTACGTTCAGACCTTTAATTATGGAATTAGTATATTCATTGTCTTTAGTATGAAACATCAAGTGACGCAAATCTCTACGTTATAGGGTAAAACGGGCACTTTGTGACAAAGTAAAATGGCGCATTTTTTCTTAATAGACTTAAATCATTGCATTAGTTTTCTAAAGAAACGTTTCCGTGGGGCACCTCCTCTGTTACGCCGAACAATATGTTCGTCCCACATACGAGACACGTGCCGTGCCTAGCCTTACTGTTGGACTATAAAAAGTTCATACCGGCTTTTGCCATCCATCCGTCAAAGTGGTGCTACAGCCCGTGGAGGGATATGGCCTGCTTTTACACGTCCCTCCATTCAGATCTCACCTGGGTCTTCCATCTCCAAGCCCTAACCCCAAGAGTTTTACCGAGGTTTATCTATATTATAAAGAAGAATGTGAGGTGTATATATGTTACTTATAGACATCAAAACCGCTTGACCAATCTTGATAAAACTAGGCAGGAATGTTCCTTGGGATCTAACGTAGACCGTAGTGTATATATTGTAGCCCTAAAACAAACTTAAGACCCTAAAAAAAAAAAAAAATAAAGTTGTCCGACTCATTTACAGCTATAGTATTTTATGGATCTAGGCCATGGTTAACAATGTTGACATGAGAAAAGATCGAAAGGATTTAGACCTAGATCTAATTTTAAAAAATACACTTTGCGCACTTTGACACATGAAAATACAACAGAAGATCCATTCATTTCATTATGTAATAAAATTAACCTTCAATTTTGTGTTTCAAAAGCATTTTTTACATAAATTAGTTCCTGATATCTGTGACTACAGATTTCCTGGCGAACATTCTTTCATTTGACATTACCAATTGGTTACACATTAACACATCTCTCTACTGAGTCTATTCCTAGGTCTAGGTCTAAAACTCTTATTTAACTCTAAGATGATAAAACTTCTTTTCGCAAATATAGTTTTGTGCTTTAACACATAAACATACTAATTATTGTCCATTCATTTGATATTTTAATCAATTTAACATCCAAATTTGTTTTTCTAAAGCATTTTTAATACATTCGTTCGCTAAAGTTGCGTAGCCGTGTTGAGATAGGCCTATATTCATTCATGAAAAAAGGTCACGCATGCGCAACACAGAATAACCTCTATAAAAGCCAATTTTTAACTCTAGTGTAGATTTAGATCTATGTCTACCTCAAGATCTACTTTATACTTTAACATATGAAGATACAAAATTAAGTCTATTCATCTCAAATTTTAATCAAATATATGTAGGCCTACAAGCAAATGTTTTAATTTGAAAAAATGGATGTAAGCCTATTAGCTATTTTTATTTGATAGCTTTATTCACTCTATTTTTACATTGACACATTCGCTTTACTTATTACATTATTATTTCGTTTAATTGTGATTATATCGACAGTAATGCGCAAATAAAGACCCGCGGGTAACATATGTCTATATATATATAATATTAAAAAACAACAACAAGACAAAATAAACTACATCAATCACACCAATAGCAACACGAATAAACTCAAATAAATTCGCATTTATTTTCAAGACCACCATTCATTTTGGTATACTTTACAGTTCCACTCATGTCCTTGTAGTTAAATAAAAAGAGGCTGCAGCCAGCGTACGCAAACTCGTTGGCCGCTGGCTAGATATCATGTTCAGTGTGAGCAAGTACGGAGTAGAGAAGATGTGTTATGACCATTTCCTTTGTTTTGGTACGGGACAGTAGACACAAAGCACGAACACATGGTAATAATTCACCAGCAAAATGTAATAATAATAAGGCTAGTCTTCGATTGCAGTATTTCCCGTGGCTACGCAGCCCCAGCTGTGACCTATATATTTTGCCACATCCATGGTCGATTAAGATTTTCTTTTCGCGTCTGCCTCTGTTCTCGGCAGCAGATTTTCTTTGGTCTCAAATGTGTATCCGGGGCCTTTGAATAGAGGTAATTCTTTAAGTACGTCAGTTACGCTGGACAGAGCAGTATCCTGTATGTAAGACGAATCTCAGACGAACGCATGCCAAAGGCAGTATTTTTTTGGTGTAATACGTAATACCGAAACGCTTAAAAGACCAGCTTAGGCGCCAATTTGCTTTAGCTGAAATAGAACAGCTGAAGTTCACCAGCAAAATAAACAACAAAGTACAAGGTATCTACACCGCTCTAGGCAATTCAAGTGTTATCAATTTATAAAGCCTTCAAAACACAAAAACTAATCATACATCGGCACATTTAATTTCATTACTTCTCTTTCATAGTTCTATAATAAATCAATCTACAGTAAGATGGTGCGCAAATGTTTGATTAGGTCTATTGATTCTTTAAAACTTGTTCTTGTTTGCAAAGAAATATTTTAGTGTATTGCGGTAAGCCTAGTGACGTAAGCAGCGTTTTTCCCGTTCACGTCACGGAAAATTTTCATTCATAAAACATTCAAGCCAAAATTAATTTTTCTATAATGAGACATTTTCAAACCAATATAACGGTCGACCTCGAGTTTTCAAAATGTGGCCAATGAGTTGAGAATTTTTTTCTTACTAATATGCACGTACCTTGCAATTTTAAAGAAAATCGTTAGAGCCGTTTTCGAAATAAAGTTTATATATAAATATATATATATATATATAAATACACAAGAATTGCTCGCTTAAGAGTATAGGATGTATGTATATATATTTATATATAAACTTTATTTCGAAAACGGCTCTAACGATTTTCTTTAAAATTTCAAGGTATCTGCATATTAGTGAGAAAAAAAAATATCAACTCATTGGCCACATCGGGAAAACTCTAAGTCGACCGTTATATCGGTTTGAAAATGGCTCATTATCGAAACATTAATTTTGGCTAGAATGTTTTATGAATGAAATTTTCTATATGACGTCAATGGGAAAAAAAACTTGACACCGCTTACGTCATTAGGCTCACAGCAGTGCACTTAGACATTTCTTCGCAATCAAGAACAAGTTTTAATGATTCAAATGGCGTAATTAAACATTTGCGCACCATCTTATTGTACATTGATCCATTATGAAACTATGGAAGAAAAATAATTAAATTAAATATCTTTATGTATGATTAGTTATTGCGTTTTAATGGCTTTATAAATTGTTTACACTTTAATTGCGTACACCCGTAGGTAGCTTTTACTTTGCTGGTGAATTATTGCAATGTGTTTAAGCTTCGAAGTCTACTGTCCCATACCAAAACATAGGAAATGGTTATAACACAGCTTATCTATGCCTAACTTGCACAACCAGGGCCGGCCTTAACATTTGCGGGCCCTATGTCAAATGGATTGCGCATGGACCAGTAAGGGTAGTGATAAGGATATTAAATGCAAATAAAGATTTTGTATTAGAAAATAAATTCGTATTTACATTACATTTTTATTAAATGAAAGCTGAAGATGCCGTTTTTTTTTATATCACGGGTAGGACTGGCGTTTACCATATTGATTGACACCCCAAAATGACAATTTTATCTTTTTAAGGACATTTTTATGAGTTTCAGGAGATTTCCAGGAGCTCATTGAAAACAATGAGACCACGGGAACCCTATTATAAATTATAATGGTTAATTTAATGATTTACACCTAGAATTAGCGTGGGGCTTTTGAACCTTCGGGTTGCACTGCGGCAGCATAGGCCTAAGGCTGGCCCTGATGATAACCAGCTCGCTGTCAACGAATTTTCACCACGCTGCTGCTTTTTTTGGTTAACCTATAAACCTCGGTAAAACAGAAGTCATGTTCCAGAAGTCACCCAATAAAACCTACTCAGCCAAAAGATCACCACGCATAGACATCCCTTAAAGTGGTAGATAACTTCACATTATCTGGGAAGCATAGTATCAAATGACGCATTGCTTTAAAGAGAGGTTGATATGTGATCAGGGATAGTCGTTTTTTTGGACGCCTACAAGCGAGAGTGTGGCGAAATAAATCGCTCCGCCTGTCTACAAAAATCAGTGTCAACCAGTGATTCTCTCAACCCCTCAATGTGGATCTGAGACATGAGTACTTTATAGAAAGCAACTAAGACTTCTTGAACGACTTCACCAAAGACCGCAATACAAACAGCGATATTCTTGCAAAATGGTATGAACTTCTTATAATCCGACAGTCACGCTTTGCGTATGGGGGACGAACATATTTTTAGCAATCTTTTTTTTTTAGTAAGCTGAAAGGTTGTCGGAGTAAAAGAGATGCCTCACAATAACGCTTCTTTAGAATACTAACGCGATGTTTTTAAGTCTCTTATGAAAAAATGCGCGATTTTACTTTGTTACTAGGTGCACGTTTTACACTAAAGCGTAGAGATTTTGCATCACATGATGATTCTTAGTAAAGCCATAATAATAAGGCTTGTCTTCGAGTCCGAAGATTAGTGAGGAATGCAGTATTTCTCATGGCTGCACAGCCCCAGCTGTGACCTACATATTTTGCCACATCCAGGGCAAGAATAACCATTGTCCGCAGGTGGTCGATTTAGATTTTCTTTTCACCGTCTGCGTTTGTCCTCGGCAGCAGATTTTCTTTTGGTCTCAAATGTGTATCCCGCGGTCATTGTGAGTGACCTCCAGCTGTCTCATTCGGAGGCCGCATACAACCAGGTGCTCTTTTCTCTGTCAGCTAAAGAAAAGTTGACGCCTAAGCTGGTCTTTGAAGCGTTTCCGTGGGGCGCCTCTGTTACGTCGACCACCTTTGAGCTCACCAAAAAAGACTGCCTTTGGCATACGTTTGTCTCCAATACGGGATACGTTCCCTACCCAGTGCAACTGTCGGACCATAAGAAGTCTCTCTATACTGTCCATACCGGCGTTGACATCGCTGTTTGTAGAGCGGTCCTGCCACCGTATATCCATGATGGAGCGCAAGCATCATTGGTGAAAGCACTCAAGAAGTCTTAGTTGTTTTCTGTAAAGTGTGCATGTCTTAGAGTCATAATGAATATATTAATTGCAATATTAAATGTCAGAAAGTAACCATTTTTGAAGTTACACTGCAAAGACTTTCTTCCAAATAGCCCAATAGTTTTACGCACGTGAGCTGTGGTTTTCTATAGGCCTACTGTTGGGGAGACTTTCTATTCTAATCGCCATGAACAATTACATTGAGAACTGACAGAACGAAAAAGTAAATTTTCGGATTGATAATTTTTACCCGATCGTTCATTTTCGTAATTACAACAATATCCCCAAAATGACTTCGGGTATATATCCTTCCTTAACAAATTATTCATCCAAGCGAGGTTCGGTCACCTGATATTCAGTATTAAAGCTATTTACCAACGTGTAGGCCTACTGTAAATAGTTTGTTCACATGTCAGTTGATTTTTTTTATTTCATGAAACAAGTATTTATAGTGAACTTAATATTGCATAGGTATGGGGGGCGAGGGGCACCAGTTCTTTTCTTTGAAATTCTTTGTAATAAAAACGTTGAAGCTACGATCTGTGCCTTATCTAATCATATCTTATATAATAGACGTTACTTCAAAAAAAAAAGAAGAAGATGATTACGTCATACGCGTCATGCATATTAACCAATGACTTAAATTCTGCCAAGTCACTGGTTTTCCTGGCTAGCTCAGGCCACCCATTCAATGCTCTAATGGCACTAGGGAAGAAGGAGCATTTGTACAAATTTGTCCTAACATATGGGACGAGGAGTGTGCCCATAGGTGGTAATTACACCCCCTTTTGCAAAAAAAATCCTGCGGGCGCCCATGGTGACAGCAGGACATTAAATTCCTGTCCTCGCAGACATCTTTGAGACCTTAAATAAGGACCCATCGTTGTAGTACAAGGTACAGTGGAGGGAGTTCGAAGAAAGGGTCGTCCAAAGAAACAATGTTAGTTAAGGGCCCCATCCAGTTGGCAAAACCCTCCTCCCAAAAAAAAAAATTAAAAAAAAAATGGTCTCAGTGATATTTTCAACCAATTTGAAGAAAGAGCAAAGTGGGAAAAAAAGCTTAAAGTTGGTTTTAAGAGGCCCCATACCTCAACAAGGGCTTATCAAGTATAAATCCAGTCCTGTAAAAAAAAAGGCTGGCCAAAAAAGTAAAATTAAGGACCGGCCTCTCTCTCTTGATATCCTGCTAAGAACAGATGCTGACGGGAAAAGATTTGGTTACCGGTACACGGATTGTTACTGCATCTGTAAGCCGAAAGTCAAGGGACAGCATAGACGATGTTAATGATGTAAATTGAAACACTCGATATGAGTATGATAGATGCATATAAAACTTTCTTTCTGTGAGCAGGTCAGGCAGGCGCGAGTGGGAGAGACCTATTCTCTGCTCAACATTAAATTTTATTACAGTAGGTAGATGTTTGCACTACTGGGTGGGCTCAATCTGTGCACCTCGGTATGGTGACCAAGGGGCTAGAGTCGCCTAAGTAACCAGACATACTAACTATACTAACCTAAACTAAATGAAAACAAGATAACAAACTTTAGTTTAGGATAAATAAACAAAACAGAACTTTATTAACATACAAAAATATAAATGAATAATAAAATATATACACTACAATGGAAACAACTAATACTAACTAAAACCCTCTGAATCTACGCCACTAAAAACTAACCAAACCAACTATCTAACACAAACTGATCAAAACAACTATCTAACTAAAGAGAACTAAATCACTTCCAGACAACTACTATACTAGACCTATATCTACACAAACACACTACAATAAACTAGTCTAGATCTACAATATTCTACAAACTTTCAATCTTTATTTCATTTAATGTCACATTGGTTATGGCTTGAGAGGTCACATGTTCGTCTTCAGCCCATCTGATGGCTATGTCCCTTATGGACAAAAAGCTAGTGTCTGGTCGTTCAAGCAGCCTCTCTAGTAAATCTCTCCTAAGGGCTCTGTCGATGAGATTTTCCACAAAATGATTTCTCAGGACAGTTTCATCACAAACTGATCAAAACAACTATCTAACTAAAGAGAACTAAATCACTTCCAGACAACTACTATACTAGACCTATATCTACACAAACACACTATAATAAACTAGTCTAGATCTACAATATTCTACTACTACAACCTTTCAATCTTTATTTCATTTAATGTCACATTGGTTATGGCTTGAGAGGTTACATGTTTGTCTTCAGCCCATCTGATGGCTATGTCCCTTATGGACAAAAAGCTAGTGTCTGGTCGTTCAAGCAGCCTCTCTAGTAAATCTCTCCTAAGGGCTCTGTCGTTGAGATTTTCCACAAAATGATCTCTCAGGACAGTTTCATCACAAACTGATCAAAACAACTATCTAACTAAAGAGAACTAAATCACTTCCAGACAACTACTATACTAGACCTATATCTACACAAACACACTATAATAAACTAGTCTAGATCTACAATATTCTACTACTACAACCTTTCAATCTTTATTTCATTTAATGTCACATTGGTTATGGCTTGAGAGGTTACATGTTCGTCTTCAGCCCATCTGATGGCTATGTCCCTTATGGACAAAAAGCTAGTGTCTGGTCGTTCAAGCAGCCTCTCTAGTAAATCTCTCCTAAGGGCTCTGTCGTTGAGATTTTCCACAAAATGATCTCTCAGGACAGTTTCATCACAAACTGATCAAAACAACTATCTAACTAAAGAGAACTAAATCAGTTCCAGACAACTACTATACTAGACCTATATCTACACAAACACACTATAATAAACTAGTCTAGATCTACAATATTCTACTACTACAACCTTTCAATCTTTATTTCATTTAATGTCACATTGGTTATGGCTTGAGAGGTTACATGTTCGTCTTCAGCCCATCTGATGGCTATGTCCCTTATGGACAAAAAGCTAGTGTCTGGTCGTTCAAGCAGCCTCTCTAGTAAATCTCTCCTAAGGGCTCTGTCGTTGAGATTTTCCACAAAATGATCTCTCAGGACAGTTTCATCACAAACTGATCAAAACAACTATCTAACTAAAGAGAACTAAATCACTTCCAGACAACTACTATACTAGACCTATATCTACACAAACACACTATAATAAACTAGTCTAGATTTACAATATTCTACTACTACAACCTTTCAATCTTTATTTCATTTAATGTCACATTGGTTATGGCTTGAGAGGTTACATGTTCGTCTTCAGCCCATCTGATGGCTATGTCCCTTATGGACAAAAAGCTAGTGTCTGGTCGTTCAAGCAGCCTCTCTAGTAAATCTCTCCTAAGGGCTCTGTCGTTGAGATTTTCCACAAAATGATCTCTCAGGACAGTTTCATCACAACTGATCAAAACAACTAACTAAAGAGAACTAAATCACTTCCAGACAACTACTATACTAGACCTAGATCTACACAAACACACTACAATAAACTAGTCTAGATCTACAATATTCTACAACTACAACCAACTCATAACTAAAACAAGAACACCTTAGTCTTAGTACCTTAATATTAGCATTCACTAAGAACAGAAACAGACTATAACTAACTAAGTTTACTAAGCCTTGACTGACTAAGGCAATACTAAACTAGATCTAGTACAGAAACAAAATAAATCTAGATCTACAGCAGAGTGATAGCAGTTATGTTCAGCAGAATCATATTCAGCAGTTAAAACAGCAGAGTAATACTCAATAGCAGCATCTAAAAGCAGCAATAATAGCCTGCAATACATAAAATCATATATTCTATTACATCTAGAAAACTCAAAGCAGGACTGATGGACTCCGCCATCTTTAAATCACATGCTCAAAACATAAACTGCCAACTAGAAAATAAAACTAAATTAAAATATGTCTAGCATATTTACACACAGTGTGCCATAGATCTAGTAAAAGAAAATATCAAATAGTTACAAACGTCCCAGGTACAGAATAATAAAATAATTAGACGACAGACCACAAAGATCTTCAGCTGTCACACAGACAGATATGGTACTGACCACTGGTCAAATGTACACTCAACTGTTTTAAGACAGCATGTAGTACATCACTTTTATACTATCCCGCACTAACCTATATAACCTATTTATATGCGGAAGTACAACTATAAAATCTGACACTAACCTATAAAAAGAAAATATATAAAAATAGATCTAACCTATACAACAAAAATACATATAAAACTAGCTCAGGGAGCGCAAGCTCACATTTCTAAAATAAGGCGTTAGAGGCCAGCTGTAGTAGGTCTATACTAGTAAGAAAAAAAAAGTGATTTTTTAGAATGTCATTGCTAATAAAAATCAAGTGATCTGCTGTAAAAAAAAATAAAATAAATAGATGGTTTTTATTTGTTGTTACGTATTTGATAGAAGCTGTCTTTGTGTAACTATGTTTAATTATGTGTTTTTTTGTGTGCAGTGATGTATGGTGTGTACAAACGTACATATGACGTTGTTTGCTTTTAAAATTGTTGAAAGATGAACAAAATCAAGCAAAGATTTTGTCCATCTTATCTTATCTTATATAATACAGACGTTACTTCAAAAAAGAAGAGGATTACACCCTACGCGTCATGCATTTAGTCATGCATATTAACCAATGACTTAAATTCTGCCAAGTCACTGGTTTTCCTGGCTAGCTCAGGCAACCCATTCCATGCTCTAATAGCACTAGGGAAGAAGGAGTATTTGTACAAATTTGTCCTAGCATATGGGACGAGGAATGTGCCTTTATCTTTGTGTCTTTCAGAGTATTTTATTAAATTTTGTTTCTGTATTTGAAGATTACGGTTCAGTGTTTTATGTATAATTGCTACTTTACTTTTGAGTCTTCTGTCCTGAAGGCTTTCTAAATTTAGTGATTTTACTATAGGTGTTACTCTAGTCAAATGTGAATATTCATTTGTTATGAATCTCACTGCTCTATTTTGTGTCTGTTCCAGTTTCTTAATGTTTTCTTGAGTTGAGGGGTCCCAAACAGAGGATGCATATTCTATTATTGGCCTAACCAAGGTTAAATAACATTTTAGTTTTATGTTCTTATTTGATTTATAGAAAGTTCTTTTAATAAATCCTAATGCTTTGTTTGATTTTTTTTTAGTTTCATCAATATGTGGATTCCATGACAGTTTTTCATTTATTATAACACCTAGGTATTTTGCGTTTTTAGTCTGTGTTACTGGTTTGCCGTGAATAAAGATAAGTGGAATTAATTTGTTTTAGTTTTTTTGTTACTCTTAACAACTGACATTTTTCTGGGTGGAAAGACATGCTCCAATTTGATTCCCATTTCTGTAATTCATCTAATTCTCTTTGTAAAATATCTGTGTCTTGTGTTGTTTTTATTGTTCTATATATTATGCAATCGTCTGCAAATAATCTGACTTTTGTTCCTGAAGTAGTGCAATTTGGTAAATCATTTATGCAAATTAAAAATAGTAGTGGACCCAAGACTGTTCCTTGAGGTACACCTGAGTTTACTGTTATCGGTGTTGATTTAGAGACATTTATTATTACAGTTTGTTCTCTCCCTATCAGAAAATCTTTAATCCACTGATGCAGTGGGACCATTAATGCCAAAATATTTTAATTTTTTAAGCAAACTATGGTGGTGAACTTTGTCAAAAGCCTTGGAAAAATCTAGTAAGATAGCATCTATTTGTTCACTATTATCTAAACCTTTAGAAAAATCACCAATTAGTCCTATTAGTTTTGTTTCACATGATCTATATTTCCTAAAGCCATGTTGGTATGGGGTGAGGACATTATGTTTGTCTAAGTGGTTTATGATGTTGCTACATATTATGTGCTCTAGTATTTTACATGTGATGCTGGTAAGTGATACTGGTCTGTAGTTTCCTGGGTCAGATTTTTCTCCTTTTTAAGATAGGGGGGGGGGGGGGTGACATTAGCTTCTTTCCAGTCCTTTGGTACTCTGTCCTGGTTAAGCGATGCTTGAAAGAGTATTTTGAACACTGGGGCTATCTCATTCTTAGTTCTTTGAGTAATCTAGCTGGAATACCATCAGGTCCAGACGCTTTATTTGGTTTGGTGTTGGCTAATATTTTTTGGATTCCATTTTCTTGTACTACTATATCTTCTATGTTGTCTACTTGGTTCAAATTAAGAAATATGTCTTTGTCTCCTGGGGCTGAGAATGCTGATGCAAAGTATTTGTTTAGGATGTTTGCTTTAGTTTCATTATCATTATGTATTATGTTATGTTCATCTTTTAATGGCGCTATGCCTGTTGTTTCCATTTTCTTAGACTTAATGTATGACCATAGGTTTTTGTTGTTATCTTTAGATATTACATTGTTTATGTATTCACTCTGCAGCTGTCTGCTTACTTTTTGGGTTGTGTTTAATTTTTATATACTTTTTGTAAACTCTTTCTGCCTTAGTTTCTTTAAATTTTCTATATAGGTTTTCCTTCTGTTTACAAAGCTTCTTTAGTCTATTAATAAACCAGCAACAATTTCAACAATTTTAAGCATTGACCTAGAGTCTAGACCCGAGGTCCATGACATAATAACCCACCCACAAAATAATTTTTTGAAACAGAATTTTGACTTCGTGTTCGAAGGGATTAACAGACTTACTAAGTTAATAATTATTAACTTAGTATGTTAATGGAATAATGAATAAAGTCTATTTCAATTCCGAGTCTTTGTTCATATTTGGGCCAAACATAAAAAAAACAAATTTTTTCTTGACGAATACATTAGTCAGCATAATTACATTTTAAAATCTGATTCTAGATCTCCCTAAAAATAGATTGTATGGCTATAATACCTTCTTGTTTATAAGATGTGAATATCACAAATGAGCAACATTATTATAGCAACTTAGAAAATGAAGCTTTTTAATTTGGCAAAATCTGGCTAGCGGCTAAACAAAACGAAAACACGTGTGTTTTTAAGTGAAGTAAAGAATGGCCGTGGAAGGTAAACATTCTGTTTAAATGCCTTTGTTTTGCTAAATTCTCATATCTATATACTTTAAAATATTGCACAAAATACGCAAACCATTGCAATTAATCTTATAGTAATGAACAGACACGGTTAGAGTTAGGTTAGACTTAGAGGCTTGAGACTCTAGCGAGCTGTGTCACTGTCAGTCAGTGTGTTGTGTGAGATCCTTCTTGCTGACTGGAGACCACTCAGACTCAGTCCACTGACCAGATCATACATCACACTACATACACTGTTACAAACGTCACAGATCAGATCTGATTCTTAGATTGTCATTCATGTCATTCTGAGTCTCAGTCTGAGATAGACTGATAGATACAAGATAGGGACTCTTGACTGGTAGTAGTAGTAGATGTAGTACTAGTAGATCTAGAATGACTAGGATCATCTAGCTAGATTATTATATATTATATTATTTATATAGAGTAGTTTATGCTATTCGGACTCCTATAGGCCCAAATATGAAAGTTTAACTTTGACATCGCATTATTTTACAATGGTGCATTATTTTACAATGGTTCGACATAGAAAAGAAAATGAAGTATCAAAATCTTCTTTACTTCTTCTTAATCTTCTTTAGGAGAATAAGGATGACTACTTATATTTGTACCCTTAACTTATATTTGTTATTATATTTAAGGTCAAAGAGGCAGTGTGTTTTTCATTTAATTCGGACAAATTTGACCCACATTATGATTCCGGACAGCATTATTTATTTCGCACAGTCTCAATATTTAGGCCTCAATAAACTCAGATTTAATTCTTTTCTAACATTAACTAAATTTTAAGATCCCCAGGCATAAACCAACACATTAAATCATTAAGATGTTTTGGAATTATTCATGAATACGAACACAAAAAGTAAAAATATGAACACACTTATTCTATCAAAATTAGGTCACTGGGACTTCTATGCCGACTTTTGGACTTATGTTTGAATTGTTTGCATGATTAGATTTGTGTTTTTTTGTTTATTAATTTAATAAATTTCTAATACAGATGTCAGATGATCTTTTGTAGTATAATACATGTTAGGACAGCCTTTCTTGCCTAACTGAATCCTGTATAATCTATATTCTCTCTATATTAATCTAGATCTATCTAGTAGGTCTAGATCTAAGCATTTAACTTCATTCAATGTACCAAGCTAACTCCAAACATTTGCCCATTTATTCTCTATTAAAAAAACAACAAACGAACAAATATAATATAAGATCATTTTTATTGATGTCCAAAACTGGCTGTCCGAAATAAGTTTTGGTAAGAAATTGGAATTTAATCCGGACACCCTATTAATTTTGTGTGTGTATGGAATCAAACAAATTGGCTTATAAATCAAATAAATTAGCTCCAAAAACAGAATAAATATTGTCAGGCTCATTAGTATAGACGTAGCCAATCAAAAAATATAGTCTTAACCCTAGGGCAGAGTACCAAAGGGCTGGAAAGAAGCTAATGTCACCCCCCCCCCTATCTTAAAAAGGAGAAAAATCTGACCCAGGAAACTACAGACCAGTATCACTTACCAGCATCACATGTAAAATCCTAGAACACATAATATGTAGCAACATCATAAACCACTTAGACAAACATAATGTCCTCACCCCATACCAACATGGCTTTAGGAAATATAGATCATGTGAAACAAAACTAATAGGACTAATTGGTGATTTTTCTAAAGGTTTAGATAATAGTGAACAAATAGATGCTATCTTACTAGATTTTTCCAAGGCTTTTGACAAAGTTCACCACCATAGTTTGCTTAAAAAATTAAAATATTTTGGCATTAATGGTCCACTGCATCAGTGGATTAAAGATTTTCTGATAGGGAGAGAACAAACTGTAATAATAAATGTCTCTAAATCAACACCGATAACAGTAAACTCAGGTGTACCTCAAGGAACAGTCTTGGGTCCACTACTATTTTTAATTTGCATAAATGATTTACCAAATTGCACTACTTCAGGAACAAAAGTCAGATTATTTGCAGACGATTGCATAATATATAGAACAATAAAAACAACACAAGACACAGATATTTTACAAAGAGAATTAGATGAATTACAGAAATGGGAATCAAATTGGAGCATGTCTTTCCACCCAGAAAAATGTCAGTTGTTAAGAGTAACAAAAAAACTAAAACAAATTAATTCCACTTATCTTTATTCACGGCAAACCAGTAACACAGACTAAAAACGCAAAATACCTAGGTGTTATAATAAATGAAAAACTGTCATGGAATCCACATATTGATGAAACTAAAAAAAAATCAAACAAAGCATTAGGATTTATTAAAAGAACTTTCTATAAATCAAATAAGAACATAAAACTAAAATGTTATTTAACCTTGGTTAGGCCAATAATAGAATATGCATCCTCTGTTTGGGACCCCTCAACTCAAGAAAACATTAAGAAACTGGAACAGACACAAAATAGAGCAGTGAGATTCATAACAAATGAATATTCACATTTGACTAGAGTAACACCTATAGTAAAATCACTAAATTTAGAAAGCCTTCAGGACAGAAGACTCAAAAGTAAAGTAGCAATTATACATAAAACACTGAACCGTAATCTTCAAATACAGAAACAAAATTTAATAAAATACTCTGAAAGACACAAAGATAAAGGCACATTCCTCGTCCCATATGCTTGGACAAATTTGTACAAATGCTCTTCCCTAGTGCTATTAGAGCATGGAATGGGTTGCCTGAGCTAGCCAGGAAAACCAGTGACTTGGCAGAATTTAAGTCATTGGTTAATATGCATGACTAAATGCATGATGCGTAGGGTGTAATCCTCTTCTTTTTTGAAGTAACGTCTGTATTATATAAGATCAGAAGATAAGAGCTTAAGTCATCCGGGTAACAGGAAAAAACAACCTAACAAATTTGAAATTTGTTTTTCTTACATAAAAAGACAGCTAAATGAAAGGAAATTGGGCCAGAATCATTGGAAAATGGACATGCACATTATACAGCGCGCTAGTTTTATGATAAATATTAAAATAATTATTTAATGACCACAAAAACAGCGAATGTCCGAATTCATGTAATGTCCGAAATAAATAAACTACTATAGATCTAGTAAAATCTAGTTGTACTTGTAGATTCTAGTACCAGTCAAGAGTCTATCTTGTATCTATCAATCTATCTCAGACTGAGATCCCTATTATCCTTAAAGTAAAGAATATTTTGATACTTCATTTTCTTTTCTATGTCATAATATTATCAAATAATTCGCCGTCAAAGCCAAACTTTAAATTTTTGGCCTATAGGTGTTTGGATAGAGTAAATTACTCTAGATCTAGATGATATCTGGTTATGATTGGTGATTCTTGACGCATCTATGACCACACCTACCAAAATAAATATGAAATGAAATAGATCTAGATCATCATGATAATGCAATGAGATTATATTGACTTATTTATTTTCAGAGACCAAGAAAAAGAAAAAGATGTCAAGCTCAGAGCTTGGTGTAAGCTAATTTTGTTAACTTCTTTCATTTTGCGTTTAATTAGGCACACATTTTGTTGCTACTCAAAAAAAATAAATATTAATGAACGTTAAATGTACTTGATACATGCTTTTTTTGTTTTTATAGGAGCTTCAGCGTTCAGAGACATTTTTAATTGGTCCATCAGCAAAAGCAGAAAAACTCAAAACTTCACACTGGCCTCTGTTATTAAAGGTATGCTATTTTCGTTACATTTAAGTTCCCTTTGTTAAAATTCAGTCTCTGCACATATGATGTATGGGCAGACCTGCCTACCAAAAAAAAAGTCCAAATGCCTAACGCTGATGGTCAAAATGCGTATTTTGGCACCAGAATGCGTAACACTTATGCGACCCACTATTTTGTCATATATATATATAAAATATTAGATCTAGATGTCATGATTAGATCTACAATCTAAATCTAGATCAATACGACAATAGAGGTGATATCTAGACTAGATCTGGATCTATGTCTAAATAATGAATATAATCTACTCTAGATCTGGGCTCAAGGGTGTTACTGATGCTGTGGATCCGCTACAAACGTAGGTCTACTCCAAACTTTTGTAGGCCTACCTTCATCCTCGATCTATTCTATACTAGACTAAGAATCTAGACTAGATGGTAGTAGATGTTATCGATCTAGATCTAGGCAATCTAAATCATACTACAACTAAATTGGATCTAGATTGTAGAGAATCATGACATAACGTAATGTCTAGCTAGATCTATTCCTGTATAACAAGTTATCTAGATCTAGACTAGATATCTACAATGTCACCCAATGTGTTTTGAATTGATAGCACTTCGATATTTTTTTCTATACAAATGAATACGAGAATCAGGGATTCAACATAATTAATTTTTACTAATGAACTTAAAAAAAAAAAGTCATGTTGGTGTATCAGCTAACTGACGGTACCAACCCACCACTCCCCCACTCTCGCGTTTTTCATTTCTAGACTAAATCTAATTGCTTTTGAGAACCAATCAACATTTAGATCTGGACACAATGTGTTCCCCCACCTTTTCTGTTCCCCCCCCCCCCCCCCCCCCCCACAGGACAGCTTAGCGTGACCGCTCCTAAGCTAGTCTAGAGAGGGGGGAAAAAAGAATACGAAATGCGTAACGCGACGGGTTAAATGCATATTTGCGTACTGACTGTCATTTTTGGGAGATTTTACGTAACGGTAGGCAGGTCTGTATGGGTTTTGTCAATTTCATTTCACATATTATATTTTTTACAGGCCCTCTACTTATAGCAGCTTTTTGTTGGGCCTGAATGCCAACAAGGGTTATTCATACACTCTATTCCCATGACTTTTTAAAATATCAATGCCCCATCAACTTGTAGTAAACTGGCTTGTATTTGCCAACAGCCTTCATTTCATTCATTCTCCTGTTGCTTAGAAAGAGCAGGTTATATATTTCAATTGCCTACAAAGGTTGGTGGTGGATTTTACTCAAATAGGTATTAAAGTATTTCCTAAAGATCTTTTTTTTTTTTTTGGGTTAACCCTGGGGAGTTGGAATCTGAAGTTCAGTCTTTTTTTTTTCTTTCTAAAGTATTACCAATCTGCTCAATATCAAAATGTGCAAATAAATGATTTGGCTTATGTGGGAAACTTGTCAAACGGTATTTTTTATAAGCAGAAAAATTTAGCAAACAATTTTCACAGTGTCTCGTGTGTAAAATAATATTGAAAGAAATCCTAAAGTTTTTGGAAAGGGGCAATCATTCTAGTTTTAATTCAAAGCAGATCTAAAAGCTGAAAAACAAAACAAAAAGCAAATGTTAATGCTCAGTCTGTCACATCACATGCCTCTATCTGGCACTCACAAAAATCATCACACAGGCTCTCACATCATCATTGTGAAAGTAACTTCATTACGAACCAACACTCTTATCAGTATTTGGTAGACTAAACATCTTGTCTCGCATTTATCTGTTTATAATACCTTTGTAATATATTGAGTTGGTTTTGGAGAATATGTTTCACTCTGAAGATTCCAGTGTGATTGAATGTAAATATTTTAATATTAGATTCATGCTTTCAACCTAGAAATATTTCAGTTATATTTTGAGTTAAAATATTTTAATCCTAACCAATGTATTCTATGATGTAGAACTTTGACAGACTCAATCAGAGAAGTAACCACTACACACCAGTTCCTGCTGGATCTTCACCACTTCAAAGAAGCACAGAAGAATATGTCAGGTCAGTAATCTTGTAGTCTTAGAAAAAATAACTGGAGTTGTTTTCTAGTCTAGAAAATTGAGAACTAGTGAGCTATAACAAGAAAATGATTGGGTTTCTAGTGTTGAAGAACGGGCACTTAGGAGGCTAAGGCCATAACTTAGCTTTCAATATCAAGATTCAAATAGGATGGCTTCTTGGTTGTGTGGTACGTTATCCTGGTGGTCCTGAGTTCGAACACTGCCTGCTTACATCATCTGCCAAATTGCTGGGAGTTACATTTATCTTCATTTTTTGAAGGAATGTCCAAAACGTATCAAACAATTGTTAATTAGGTGTATCAAGTGAAAGATTATTACCATGTTATAGATTGTATCAGTGTTGCAATTTATTGTTTATTCTTGTGAACTGTTCTCAGAACTGGCTTCATTAATTTGGATAAACCGTCCAATCCTTCATCCCACGAAGTTGTGGCCTGGATTAAAAGGATTCTCAGAGTGGAAAAGACAGGTCACAGTGGTACTTTAGATCCAAAAGTCACTGGCTGTTTAATAGTGTGTATTGAGCGAGCTACTCGGTTGGTAAAATCACAGCAAGGAGCTGGCAAAGAGTATGTTTGTATTTTTGAGTTGCACAATTCAGTGGAAGATGAAAAGAAAGTCAGATTGGTGAGTCTTGTACTCTCTATATAGGGACACGCAGTTTATTGTAGTTTGCTTTGGTATTAACAACTTCGAATAAACCTTAATATATTTTACTTGTATGAATGAAATAATAGTGACATTTTTTATAAACAGTGTCTAGAAAGTATAAAGGGTGCCATGTTCCAAAGGCCACCTTTAATATCTGCTGTCAAGCGACAGCTGCGTATTCGAACAGTTTATGATGTGAAGATGCTGGAGTACGATAGCACCAAAAACCTAGGTAAAAGAAAAATACACACCACTTTTTTTTTTAGTAAATGAACATTAAAATAATATTCTTTGAAAAATAGAAAATGAGACCATAAGATATTTAAACGCTGAAAATATTTATTTCATTTATTTGCTTAATTCCAATGTGAACATAATTTGCAAGCTACTCTAACCAAATCCCTGCCAATTTTTAAAATTTAATATTATATCTGATGAAATGTTCAAACTTAATTTAAATAAAAGAAAACTTTACATATATTTCTTACAGTTTAAGGAGGCTAACTAGATTATAAGATTAACTAAAAAATAGTGATTTTTTAATTATTATTTTTTTTTTTCCACTGACTGGATCAGTGAAGCTCTGTGGTTCTTTGTTTTTTGAGAAAACTGCATTGCATTTAATTTTGTGTTATTTTTAACATTTGTGTGATCTCAGCCAAGATCCTACATTAAACATTGCCTTTTGTCTCGCTGGAACTCCAGGTATTTTCTGGGTGAGCTGTGAGGCAGGCACTTACATTCGGACCATGTGTGTACATTTGGGGCTCTTCCTTGGGGTTGGGGGCCACATGAAGGAGCTAAGGAGAGTGCGTTCTGGCATACAAAGTGAAAAGGTGAACAGGATTTTTTTTTTTTTTTTACTGAAACATTCAACTTTAATGTCAACCTAAGTTGAACTACTTTTGGTTCAAGAAAGTAAAGTAATGTCTCTAGCATGGCTTAAATAACATATTATTTGATCTCTGCAGGATGGAATGGTAACAATGCATGATGTTTTGGATGCACAGTGGATGTATGATAACCATAAAGATGATTCTTATTTGCGACATGCCATCAGGCCTTTGGAGGCATTGCTAGTTGGTCACAAACGAATTATAATTAAAGACTCTGCGGTAAGTAACTCCAATGTAGAGAATTACATTTGTACTAACTTTCATGTTTGGGTTGGCTAGAAAAGAAAAACATTAACCTTTTTATACAGAAAAGAACAAGTCAGCATTGGGGCTAGGCAATGGAAAGTCAACTTTATTTTTCCATTCTTTTTCTAAAGTTTTGAAGCAAGCAAAATGTTCTCCTTGCCATGGTATTTCAATATTGGCTAGTCTATCTCTTAGTCACATACTGATTGCATTGTCCTACAAAGCATTTAATCATTTGTTCCCTAATAGGTTAATGCTATATGTCACGGAGCTCAGGTGTTAATTCCTGGTGTGTTGAGATATGAAGACGGTATTGAAGTCGGCCAGGAGATTGTTATTGTTTCCACAAAAGGAGAAGCCATTGCACTTGGTGAGATTTTTTGTTACTTTTTTTTAATTGCAAATAACAATGCAGAATCTATAGTTATTACTATGCTTTCTACATTTCTTTACTCGCTATAGAAGCTATTGAATGTGTTTACTCAAAATCATTGAACTAAAAGAAAAAAAAATTTTAATGAAGCTGACAAAAACAGTTTATTAGCTTTTAAAAAAAATAATCATAGTCATCATCTTAGTAGTTTTGTGTAGCTTGTTGCAACATCTTTCATATTGTTTTTTTTTTTTTTTTTTTTTTCTCAATCTACTTTTGTCTTGGTGGATGCTTTTCCTTTGAAAAGTTCCATGTTTTCTTCAAACTGCACCTTCTTTTATTGCTGGCTATAGTTTCTCTTTAAATTCCTTTCACCATAGACATCTAAGTCTTGGAAGTAGCTTTACTGACTTATAATGTGCTGTGAAATGAATCATACAATTTTGAATCATTTGTGTTAACTTTTTCTACTAAAAGAGACAAAGTAGATATTCTTTCTGGTCTGTTTCATTAAGTGTGCTTACTTAGTCAAGTTTTTAAATGCTTCTCAATATCTGGACTCACTTATAGAAATGTTTTTTATTGGCATTGTTAAAGTGAAAGATTAATAATGTGAAATGTATCTCTTGCAGCCATAGCTCAAATGACAACAGCTGTAATGTCTTCCTGTGATCACGGTATCTGTGCCAAACTAAAACGAGTCATAATGGAGAGAGATACTTACCCTAGGAAATGGGGATTAGGACCAAAGGTAATTTGAGGCTAATTATATTGTATATAGTTCTAACAAGATTTGAATGTTTTTTGTTCTAAAGTCCCATGAGAACATAATTCTCATGGATAGCATGTAAAACTAAACATTTATTTACGCTCTGTTAGTAATATTGAACATGAAAACGTGTTCATTGAAATATGCCATGTTCCTAGACTAATTAATTATATCTAAATGTTGAAAGGCTAGCAATAAGAAACTGTTGATACAAAAAGGACTCCTGGATAAATATGGCAAGCCCAATGAGAACACACCTAAAAACTGGAACCCTGCCATTGAGGACTTCAAGTATGTGATTGTCATTTGGTTTACCTATATAATAATAATAATTTAATTTATAGAGCGCTGTTAACATACATGATGTAGGCTCAAGGCGCTGTGATAATATTACAAACATAAACACGAGCTAAAATGACAAACTAGTCTAAAAAAAGTTTTAAACAGTCTTCATGTTCTTGAGTGTAGCGAAGCGTTTTGTCTGTCTGAGATCAATGTGTAGTGAGTTCCAAAACTATAGTCTTTGTACTGAAAAAGCCTGCAAACCGTAACTTTTAAGGGAAGCAGTTTGGAGATTTCATCTTCAGCTATATTGCTAGCAACACGTTGCAGTAGTCAAGGCGGAGAGTATGAAAGCTACAGCTAGCTTTTTTTTGTTGACTCAGATCTGGCCTTATCTGCGCAGCTGCAGATGACCCTTGCAGAGCATCATATGCGTGGGTGGAAAGATAGTGTCTAACATATGCATTCATTCAATTAGAAGATTGCTAACTTCATGTTTTAGATTGTAAGGTTGAATGGAGGCTCTTTTGTTTTCAGTGCTGGCACTGTTAAGACAGAGACAGTGGAGAAAAAAGAGAAAATAGAAACACGGTAAGAGATAGTTACTTAGCTCATAACAAGGTCATAATAAGGCTGGATGGGATGTTCAGTTTGTACACTGTTTACCTCTGCAGAGTACTATCAAATGCTTGCCTTGAAAAGGTGGTAGTTAGTTTTAAGGTTTGTCCTATCCAGCTTCATATTTACCACATATCTTGGGCTATGGGTTTCTTCTTGGTTCTCTCCCACAAGTTGATAGTACCAGTAGATATTTTTACAGGCCATCTTGTTCTCTGTATCCTGCAACTGTTACAAATGACTTATTTATGTTACCCCCTTCTTCCTATTTGAACTCTTGAGGTTGGTTACAGGTGCTAAAGTATCCAAAAGATAACTTATTTGATAGGCTGCTGTTTTGTTCTTTAGGACATACTAGCTGTGGAAAATCTATGAATAATTGTTTCAAAACTAAATGTTTTTAATTTTCGTACAACTTTCTGAAAGTTTCAGCTGTATTGTTGCAGAAGTAAATCTCTATCGTAATTTTCAGTTCCCCTGACAAGGTGAGTCGGAAACGCCAGAGGGAAGATGACTCAGCCAGTGAAACAGAGAAGTCGATGAATGAGAGTATGACGCCAGCAGGAGATGCATCAGAGGACAAGAAAAAGAAGAAGAAAAAGAAAGACAAAAAGAAAGAGTTAGTGGAAGAAGAAACAGTGGAGGAAGCAGAGGTAGTATTTACTTTAAACAGTCTCTGTACAACTTACTTTTTTTTTTTTTTTTTTATGTATATGTCAGTTGTACTGAAAGTATATTGTCCAGGGTGTCAAGACACAAAACTCTTGAAAAATTAACAGACACTCTCAGGTCCTATTTTATAAACACTTTTATATTTTTTTGAAGAATGTAATCATAATATTTGAAACTCTGTTCATGTCCATATTTTCCACCTTCCTATTTCTTAACATCCCTTCTATTCATTACATACATTCGCACCATTACTGTGTTATGATTGTAGCACAGGACATTTGGAAGTGAGGAGTTGAGCCTCTCAAGCCCTCTCCCTAATGGATTTGAGGATAGTTATTAATCTTTGCTTTGTGTAATACTTTAAACTTTCACACATAATGGTTTATGGTATTTGTGTTCCTTGACAGTTAAAGGCTTAAAGTCATAATTTAATGTATTTTTAAAGGCTATGCCACTCAATGTCTAAATACTGATATTAACAAATTAAACTCTACTAACCAAACTGTCTGCTAAGTCTCCCTCCCAATCTATCTTACCAGCTCTATCCTGTGGCATTTTACGTCTAGAAAGACTTATCTTTTCCCTTTGCAACTTCTTGTGTGACTAAAGAGGCCAATCCTTGATACACAGCTGTGATTGCAGGTTGGGCATATATAATCACCATTTTCACCCTTCTTTCTGCTTCTGTTGTGTATATCTAATAAGTTCAAAATGTATCTTATCAGTCAAGCCTCTCACTGTCTCTTAAAATGAAAGTAATAGCAAATTGTAATTACATTTAGAGTCAACAACAACTTAGGCATTGATCAACTTTAGTCATATTGTAAGCCTAGTTCATGCATTTTGAATTAAATCCATACCAATTCAATGTAAACACACCGAGTGATAGAGGCAGCCATTTGCAATGGTTAATATAAAAGGTTTCACATTTCATCAGTTATTTTTAGATGCGATTGTTCTTCATGGGGTAAACAATTCTCTTTCTGTAATTCCTGGCAGATTCACAGTCTAGTGGAGAGTTTAACAATTGTTTGGTAAGGAAATGAGGCCCTTGTTTTAGTATAAAGATAAATTTATTTATCTTATCAGTTGCAGAATTTGACAAAATTGTCAGTGGGTCTAGAAATCTTGCACAGTAATATTTTTAAATATACCAAAGACATTCAACGCAATCTAGTGCCCTAAAATAGCACTAGAGACAAAAAGTATTTGTGCAAATTTGTCCTAGCATATGGAACGAGGAGTGTGCCTTTATCTTTGAGTATTTTATTGGGATTTGTATATGAAGATTTATGATCGAATTGTGACGATGGTTGATTCTTATGCTAATGAAGTATTTTACTTGTGTCTCCCGTGTCAGGTTTCTGAAAAGAAGAAGAAGAAGAAAAAGAAACATAAGAAAGACGAGGAGTCAGAATAACAAGAGTCACAATATCAGCAGTGAAATGTATGAAATGTTGTTGAGAGATTTTAATGAAATTGTTTTGAAAACAAATGTTTCATTTTACCTTTTATCATTTTTAAAACTGTTTCTGTCATGGTCTCTTATACAACATGTTGCTGTAATGGTGGAGACATTAAAATTTTGTTTTTCATTAACATATTACATTTTCTGTTGTTTACTATGTAAATTATGAAATGACATCTTGAGCTAAAACTGTTAAATGCTGGCACCTACTAGTTCATTTTTCAGGTATTTAAGTATTAGAAGAATTTTCTTTTTTTAATTAGGTCAGCGCTTTCTTTACAAGACAAAGCATAATGAAAATTGTTCTCCATGCATTGAAATGTGCTGCAGTATTAGTCATATATGTCAATGCTTTGTAAGGGACCATAAGACTGAGTAGTTTGGTTTCCCTAAATTTCTTGCAAAATGGAAACTTGATTGTATGACAGCAAAATTAAATTAAATCCACAATTAATTATATCGGCCTTATAACGAGGAGAAGTAATTGACTTAAAACTAAGCTAAAAATAATTTAAGTAAAGTTATTTGAAAGATTGTTCTAAGAAACTGTGCTGCTAAAAGTGACCATCAAAATTTAAATTTCTGTTGTTGAAGCAAATGATCAATAGCTTCTTAATGTCTGGCCAATAGTGACTGGAAACTGAAACTAATTTCACTGTACTGCTGTGTCAACATTTAACTAGATATAGTTATTTTTAAACAAACACTGGCGAGCAAGCAAGCAAACAAGAAAAAAGTTAACCCTGAAAATAGTTCTTTAACAGCCAAGCAAGTAAAGTCATTATATAATTAGGAAAATATTTTTATTTTTAAAAAATAGTCAACAAATTCTTTAAATCAAGTAGAAAAATCATAATGGTAATATCACAAGGGTATTCAATGTTTAAGTCTTGACTGGGAAAATTGAAATGTGAGAAAACTAAAATGCTAATTCTGTTATTTGTTATTTAAAAAACAAACAATACATTTTATGTTGATTGACAAACATTTAAGAACTTAGGGTCATTGCACTTGGCAGCAGAGTTGAAGTAGGCCCCCATCCTACGACCCATCACATTGACTCTAAAAGGGGCTTTTGTTAAAGCAGTGGAGGGAGACCCACAGTCAGTGCTTCACCTTCACACTCACAACAGGTCTGAAAAAAAAAACAACCTTCTTTCATCCATGTTAGTGTATAGGAGCTTTATCAATGGCCTAGAGACCTAAAATTCTTATGACAATCAATGATTTAGAGGAGTGTGGCATTACTTCGGAATTACAGAATATAATTACCATTGACTCCCGAGAGGGACAGTTTCACAACCCTGGGGGAATCATTACAGAAAAAATTCTGTTAATGGTGTAATTAGGTAAAAAAAAAACTATAAATATACAAGAGACGAAAAAGAAAAAACTTCATCTTGGGAATATTTTTTTCGTAACTAATAGATCTCCCAAAACTATTTTTCACAAAGGTCGCTGTTGACATAAACTGAAGAGTTTCACCGCCACTTAATAATTGACAATTTTTTAAGAAGAGAAAGTTGTATGCTCAAGTTGACCAATTTCACTTGCTATCATTTAAATACATAAGAAAACACTAAAAAGAATATAGCATGTAAACTGCCATATAATAATGACCGAAAAACATTTAAGAACGTATAACCACTTAATGCAGCAAGAGACAAGTAAAAAGAGGGGCTTTGAGTTAGTTTTTAGGCCATGTCGTGCCCGAGTGAAAAGAGGCAAGATGTGCATGTCACAAACATGCATGTGCATCTGATGCATACTTTGTCTTGGTGTCAGAACACTGAGTGCCAGACTATGAGTCAACATACCCACATGAAATGAAATGATTTAGTTATATCAAAATTGTATAAGTACATGCTCAATGTAACATGTTTTGACTGGTTTTTGTAAATTTTATTAATACTTTTGATTTAATAAAAATTAGAATGTATAAACTTCAGCAAAATTTATTCCAGAATTCGAATAAGTCACCTTTAACCACGCTGCTACACACTAAATACATCACAACTAACTCATGAAGACAGATCTATTCATCTAACGACCTTTTCAATCTTTTTAAAAAAAGAGAGTACTTTTTAAAACCAATGCTCTGAAAATAAGTGGGTTTTTTTTGTAGATCAAATGCAACCAACAAAACTGTGATAAAACACAGGTTTATGACCAACTTTTAGTTCAATAACAAATGGTTAAACAAGATATAACTTTTTACAAAGCTAGGAAGGGGTAACGTTTCGATTCCGAGAATCAGTCGTTGGCCAAGGCACAATCTTATTACCCTAACAGCTTCATCTCGAAGTGATCTAGGATTGCTTGCCACTTCAAGAAACCATTTCAGTGTTTCTCTAAAATCTGGTGGGAGTCGTGCAGAGTTACACAATGTTAAATGGGGGTGGTCCATAAAGTCTAATTGCACCGCTGTATTCTCTTCAGTTTCCGCCAAGTCTCTGGCAAAAATGTGTCTCAATGTGCTGACAGGGTAGCCTGACCTGATCATCAGTGTACAGAGGTCGAGATAGCCCTCCATGTAGGCCAATTCAAATGTGTCGAGGATGAATTCCAGCCTCCACTTCCTCTTGTATACGTTGCCTTTGATAGTCAGGTCACAGTTGTGGTAGATGAGAGGCTTTAAAGTGGCTAGATCACCGTTGCTGGCACACACCAGGGATGGAGTTACTCCAGACGAGACTGATCAGAATAAAGGTATTCATGAAATTGTTAGAAATTTATTTTAAAAGATGAGTGCAACATTCAACATAATTTGTCGAAGAATTCAGGGGTGGACTATTAGATAAAATCCTCAATTCCAATCTAAATATATAATTCATATTTTAAAAAAACCATAACTTCCTTTATTCTCAAATTATTTATTTTAAAAAAAAAATTATTTATGTATTAATAAAAAAATCTGGCAGAAATCAGGTTGGGGGAGGAACTTTAATGAGTAGCTTAAAGTTTTGAATGTTCCATCAGAGATTTTTACTTCCAGGTCCAAACCTCCTGCAGGACAGCAGGGAATCGAAGTAGGCAGGGTGTGATGACATGATGCCACCTAACCAGGCAGCAAATCCTATTTGATATAAACTTTGGGTCATTCTCTAAATATATATCTCAAATGTTTATTCGTTGCCTTTAATCAAATAATTTTTGAAAATCATAACTTCTTTTTTCCTCATATTATATATTTTTTTAAAACAAATAAAGATAAAATGATATTAGCTTATTACATTTGACTTTTAAATTTATTAGCATTAAGCAAAGTGCAAAATACTAGATGTCTGAGTAAAACATTTATTAATATTATTACTAAAATACCAGTAATGCTGAAAGAAACAGCTAGAGAGCTCTCACAAAGGTCATGGGACACACATTTGAGGCCCAATTAAAAGCTGTTGTCAAAGATAGGCGCAGAAGACGAAAAGAAAACTTTAAAAGACCCCCGGCGAACAAGGTATATGCATCAGATGTGGCAAACTATGCAGGTCGCAACTTATAAAGCTGGTAGTGAAAAAAAAAAGAAAGAAGAAAGTACCCCTTTCAGATCTTACGATCTATGGGGGCATGATGATGTAAAGTTCATCTGTTTGTATGGCCGACATTTAATGAGTTGAACTCAAAAAGAAAATGTGTAATTGTTAAAAAAATAATTAACTTATCTTACACTTAATGTTGCAATCTGCTCCCAAGGACAAGAAATACTTGACTAAAGTGTCCGACTTCAACAGGGCAGACGTCAACAAAGGGTTGCAACTCTCACTGACCCTGACATTCAGTTCTGCTCCAGCAGACACTAACAGCATAATAATTCTCATGAACACCTCATTCACCACAGGGCCTCTGACCCCATACGATATTGCATGAGTGAGAGGTGTCCGCAAGGTCTTGTCTATTTCATTCACATCTGCTCCAGCACCAATCAAAATTTCTACTGCTACAACATTTCCAGATATCACAGCTATCTAGAAAATAAATAAATAATATTTGATATGATGCATCTACAATCTATTTATCTATTAATGAATACTTCAAGAGACTGTCAGACCATGCCTAAATCTTCAGTTTCTAAGTGTGTCTCTAGCTTTACTAATAAATCGTGAATAAAATGATAACTAAGGCAAAAGACAGGGAGGAATGGAGAATGATGGTCAACAAATTTTGCACAGTGCCCCAACGGACTAAGGGATGGGTAAAAGTAAAAGGTTAAAAAAAAAAAAGAAATCTTTTCAGATGATACACATTTGTTAAAAATTTTTCTATTGATAAGGCTAAGACCAAGGGAGATATTAAGACGTGTCTTATGTGCGCAGCATAGTGTGAATGTGGAATGGTGCAAATGCGTGTTGAAAGAGAAAGATCGAGAGGGGGATCCAAAAAATGGAGTAATGTATAGGAAGTTGGAATTGACATATTATTGTGTGTTAAGTTTAAAGTCTTCATAACCTATTATAGATGAGTCTGTTTGGTGTATGATTAAGAGTCTCATCTGCTTGTAATAATGTGCAATATATGGATTGATATTTCTGCACTACCTCGTAAAGCATTCCATGAACAAGAATATGTACTTATGCACTCTAAGAGCAAGATTGTGTAAAATAGTCTTAAAACTATCACAGAATAAGATTATGTACCAATGTGTAAAGCATTCCTAAACAAGATTATGTACAATAGTCCTAAACAATCCAGAACAAGCTATTTATTAATATGTAAAGCACTCCCAGAACAAGATTATGTACTAACATGTAAAGCACTCCTCTTTCCCCTGTGATCTTTCAAAGCAATTGCTGCCCCACTTTCCAGAAGAAGCTTTAAAACCCCCACCCTCATTCCATCAGTGTCAGGTGTACAGCAGTACATTAGCGGGGTCAAGCCCTCGTGACATCTGACATTGGCGTCTGCTCCATGCTCCAGAAGTAGCCTCACAATCTCTTCGTTTCCAGTATCAACTGCCAAATGTAAAGAAGATTTGCCATATCTGTCCTGGCACAGGACTAGCTCTGGATCTGCTTCCAGAAGAATCTGAAAAAAAAACATTTTACTGTCTTTGATCCACAAAAGATTCCTTTATAAAGAAATAAATAAATAACAGTAAAAGAAAATTTTAATGAGTTTTAATATAATCATTAAAAAGTCAAAACAGTATTATTATAATTACAGTAGAATCCAGTTAATCATACCAGATCAGAATGCAATCGTTTTGGTCTCAATAACTGGATTTAACTGTATAATAGGATTTTATTTCAATGCTATTAGATTAAGTCCAAATAAGCGGCTGGTCCAAATAAATGCATACGACTGTACTTTAAATCTCGTCATGTGGTATGCATGCTGGACTGCTGTTCGGTCATCTTGATGATCCCGGGTTCATACCCAGCCCGCTCGCATCACCCACTGTCCCATAGGAGGTTCGGGCTAATAAGTAAATTATCTTCTACTCTGAAGGAACATCCGAAACATGTTAAACATTTTACAAAACAATTATGTCTAATCAGGATTCTGATTGGGATGATAGTCTAGACTAGAATCTATGGTTGAAAATGTTCCCCATGTGAAGCAGTTCCAATCTTTCAACAAACCTGATAGGAACATCATAACCAAAACAATTTTTTTGTCATCAACATTCAGGGCATTCTAAGAGTTATGTGCTCTACTAACAAGCTAAGGGATTCCTTGCCCCACAGTTTTCCTTATCTTATCTTATATAATACAGACGTTACGAATCTCACTGCTCTATTTTGTGTCTGTTCCAGTTTCTTAATGTTTTCTTGAGTTGAGGGGTCCCAAATGGAGGATGCATATTCTATTATTGGCCTAACCAAGGTTAAATAACATTTTAGTTTTATGTTCTTATTTGATTTATAGAAATTTCTTTTAATAAATCCTAATGCTTTGTTTGATTTTTTTATAGTTTCATCAATATGTGGATTCCATGACAGTTTTTCATTTATTATAACACCTAGGTATTTTGCGTTTTTAGTCTGTGTTACTGGTTTGCCATGAATAAGATAAGTGGAATTAATTTGTTTTAGTTTTTTTGTTATTCTTAACAACTGACATTTTTCTGGGTGGAAAGACATGCTCCAATTTGATTCGCATTTCTGTAATTCATCTAATTCTCTTTGTAAAATATCTGTCTTGTGTTGTTTTTATTGTTCTATATATTATGCAATCGTCTGCAAATAATCTGACTTTTGTTCCTGAAGTAATGCAATTTGGTAAATCATTTATGTAAATTAAAAATAGTAGTGGACCCAAGACTGTTCCTTGAGGTACACCTGAGTTTACTGTTATCTGTGTTGATTTAGAGCCATTTATTATTACAGTTTGTTCTCTCCCTATCAGAAAATCTTTAATCCACTGTGGACCATTAATGCCAAAATATTTTAATTTTTTAAGCAAACCTCCTGAAGATGTGAGTTGAAAATATATCACACTTGTATCACTTGCTATTACAACTTTAAATTACTTTTAATCCTCTACTGTGTGCGAATATTTGAGACAGAAATTTCAAGGTTAGAGATAGGAGATAGAGAAAAGTAAGAGGACTTTATGAACAATGTCTGACCCAATGTGTGAAAAGTAAGAGGAGTGCTTACAAATTTCATTACAAAATGTTTGACAGTATATCAGAGCAGCAGAATTTATTTAAATGAATTCCCCTTCCCCCCCAAACAGCCTACATACTTTTGCAATTTCTGGGAATTGAATTGAGACGCTGTACATCAGTGGAGTTTGACCCCATTTATCTCGGACTGTCAACTGGGCACCATGGTTGATGAGCACTCTGGAGAATAAGAATACAAAAAGATGAATCTAAACCGAACATTGTACCACTCATGTGCAGATGTCTTTGTTATTTTACAACGGAAAATTTGTTTGAGCTCAGAAATAAGTCCACCAATGAAAAATGATGTGTTACAATTGTAAGTTGATGATTTTTGTTTTCAAATATCATTCTTAAGTTTTATTTTTTTTTAAAGTTACAAGAAAATATAATATGCGCTATCCTTCAATTCACTCTTGTACAGTAAAAAGTAAAATTCCTCTTTCAGCCCTTGCAATCTATAGGGCAGATGATGTTAAGGTTATCTGTTTCTTTGGCCAATGGTTAATAAGAAGGTTTTTATAGGGCCAGCACAACGACCAACCGTCTTTACTTCCCCAAATAAAGTCAGGTACCCATTAGAGAAGGGTGGACTCAGTAGGTCCCTAAAAATCATGAAATTCAAAATCCTGGTTTTCACTGAGACTCGAACCCAGGAACCCCAGGTTGGTTGTTCTATTTTGAATTGAAAGATACAAAAAAATCTAGATAAACTGAATGAAAATAAATTAAGCAAACCTTGATAGCTTCTAACTAAAAGGAAGTCGGGTGCATCATATTCAAATTATTACATTCTGGGTTACCTAGTTAGCTGTAATGTATAAACAGGGGAGCTAACAAAAAGTAAAAGAACACAGAATATATTTTTAAAATTCTAAATCAACATAGCTACTTATGATTTTAGTGGAAGCATTGTTACTTCTAGATGTAGTGAAAGCAATGTTACTAGCAGTTTTAGTGGAAGCAGTGCTACTTTTATTTGCACCACAAATAATGTATTTCATTTGAAAATAGAAGATTTTTAAACAAGATTAGCATTGTTTTTTATTTAGCAGAAAAAGACGGCAGAAATTTCTTGCAGGTTTCTATAATATGTTTTGCAATAGAAAAGCAAATTAATTGTAATGATTAGCAAAAAAAATCATACAAATGATAATATAAATGGGACCCCAAAATGAAAAGTACTTCTGTTGTTTTTTTTTAAAACAATTTTAGATAATTTTATGTCATTTAACCAGATGGAAAGATCTTTTTAAAGCAGTATTTTAATTCATCAGAGTAAGTAACATTTCTAATGAAGATATGTTCATTTGAATGATAGTACTATTAACATATTATTTTAAATAAAACTAAGAACAAAATATGTCTCTGTTGGAATATAAAAGAAATACAGATAATTCATAAATTTATTAGAGTAATATGAGGGAACTCAGACAAAAAAGTAATAAATAACCAACTTTGCAATAGTATTTCCATTTTGTCTATACCACCAACTAGAAACTCTTTCTCTGAACTATTTAAATTGATAAGCAAGAAAAAAAAATCTACTTTTCAAACATAGTTAGCAAAGAAACCACCTTATTAATATAGCATGCAAACCAAAACGAGACCAGCAGCTCTCCTGCCTTCTGTTAGATCAGCATACAGAATATCTTGTGGAAGTTGACCTTCTGGCATTCTAGAAACGTGGCCAAGCCATCTGCTGCTGACATATTTGCACTATGCAAAACAGCAGGGTTTCTGCAAGAGAGGATTAGAACCTCTCAAGCCCTCATTCAAATAGAATTTGTTAGTGATGATGAAAGAGAGACATTTACAAAGCTTATATCAACTCACTCTGTCTGTATGGTAAAAAGTTTGTACACGCTATTTCTCCAACACCCAATCTCAAATCAAGCTGAAATTTTGCACAATTATTTCTTTTACCTGACAAAACAAGAATCAATAAAAATATTTTTTTAACCAGTTAGTTAATTAATTATTGGTTATTAATTATTTTGTTTGGTATTGAACAAGGGAAAGAAATTGTACTTGACTGATGTGGTGATAAAAGTTGAATTAGTTCCCTTGAGGAGGCTTGAGTCCTCAAGTACTAATTCAAGTACTACAACTTTTTAAAATGTATTTATTTAAAAAGCGATCACAGTAGCATTCACCCAGGTACCCCTTTCTTCACCCCCTCCCCCAAACTGATCTATAGACAGGTGATAGGATCATATCGCATTGAGAAAGCTGAAAGCATGAAACTGCGTTGAACAAAAACAATTGGTGAAAATATTTCTAATCGCACAGATTTATTGTTGTTAGTCTAAATCTATTACAAATTTAATGACATGACTAATCTAAACTAATTGATACAACTACGCTTAGTATAAGCTTTGCTTTTTTTTTTAAAAAGTTTATATATTTTTTATTGTTTATTTTCTTTTTATTCTAAAGACAGACATATTTTAAACTGGTATTTATCAAAAACTATTGTAAGGACAAATGTCATGTCTTCTAAAGTTAGTATCAAACTTAGACTTTACCTAGAATGAGGCTATTGTTGGTTCATGCGAGAGCACACGACACTTCCATGCTGAGTCTGAAAACAAACCTTCTTACTTCAAACATTCAACATGACCCTTCCCACAACAAACATGAAGCAAAGATTTGGTGCTGATGTTCATGGTGTCCTCATAGAACTCATTCACATTGCCGCCCTGCTCCAAGAGCGACTCCAACTTTTCTGCTTCATTTTCTACCACAGCGTAGTAAAGACTGCCTTCGTCCATGACCTTCCTGAAAAAAAACAAACAACAACATACAAACCAAATCCATCAATATATTGTTGGCTGACTGATAGGGTCAATGTATGCGCGACCTACTGATACACATGCTCAGACAAATCACACAGGTCAAATGCTGTCGAACGACTTTGGTTTTATTAAAATATTTAAAAGCAATCTATGATACGCAAATATGGTCATGTGATCGAAAGCCTTCACGGATGAGAGACAAGTGTGTAAGAAAGGCAGTTGAGTCTAGGACAGCAAGGCTGTAAGGACGGTGCTGTAGAATGTGAGGCCTCAAAAATGTAGCTCTACGAGTCCAGGAGTAACAGAGAGACTTGTAGTGTTTATTAGGTAGTTCTTTTAAGTAGAAGAAAGCATTTAAAGTTAGTGTAGTTTATTAAACCGCGGCATTGTTATTAGAAACTCTTGTTGTCAAGTTCTTGTATTGGATATATATACAGATATATTGTTACAATTTTCTCTACCAGGCCTTCTGTAAACACTGCTCAACACAAGAACTTGACAACAAGAGTTCCAACAAGTGGTTTAATAACTAAATACATCCACAGCCAATACTACACAACTGGCTACACGAACTACTAATGCTTTGCTACACAACAGAACTGCTGTACCAAACACTTCTAGCCTCCCAAGACTCGTACAGCTACATTCTCGAGGACTCACATTCTACCGCACCATCCTTACTGCCTTGCTGTTCTGGACTGAACTGCCCTTTCTTACACACTGTCTCTGGTCCATGGAGGATTTTGATCACATGACCATAACAAGGGTCATATTTGCATGT
Organism: Biomphalaria pfeifferi; assembly: GCA_030265305.1. Lineage (NCBI taxonomy): Eukaryota > Metazoa > Mollusca > Gastropoda > Planorbidae > Biomphalaria > Biomphalaria pfeifferi. Next base: position 309,144 of record JASAOG010000125.1, on the reverse strand, counting down.
ATTTGTAGTACTGACCCTTGTCCATTGACAGACCTTGACCTGTGTGATTTGCCAGAGTCATATGTGTCAGTAGGTCACACACACATTAATCTTATCAGTCCGCCAGTGGAGTTACAATATATATAAGCCCATGCATCAAGCCATTTAGATTAAGAAATGTGCCTATTTAACTTTATCTAAGTATTTTTTAAGTTGTGCTTATTTATAAATTAAGCTACTTAAGTCTTCAGATATTTTGTTTTTAATTTTAAGTATCTTAAACTTAAAGTTTAGAGATTTTACCAGATTGATGTCATAAGTTTTTACTAATCATCTAATGCCAGTTATATGGTGTGTTAGTGTAACTCCTTTTATATCTTGTTTTATTTTTTTTTTGACTAATGACTTTAAATCTAGATTCTAGTCATTCACTCATTCATCTATCATTAAAATTTAAAGTATAAATTAAATATACAAGTAACAAATACTTCAAATAGCAAGTATAAATACTATAAATAATAATAATAAGTTAACACACCCAATTTTGTTTTTACTTAGGCTAGGTCTTGAATTTTATCCTTATTAAAATATTGCGTGGTACTAAATTCTAAACTTGCCAGTAGACTCTAGAACCCTAGATCTAGACTAGTAAAGATGTGGACTTTTTTTTTTTTTTACCTTTATTATATATTATTACTAAGATTTTGAGAGACGAGGATTAGTTGACGGAAGCGGATGTTACTATTAGTAAACTTTCATTCTTCTTAGGATCAAGATATGTTTGCGCATGTCTATACTTTGTTTCGAGGCTCCGAACGTGGCTACCGACCGACTTCCTGCCAGACTGTTCAGGAATCTATTACTCATTCATAATATAAATATATTCATAAATAAATATTCGCATTCTACTAAGTTCTGGCAGCAGAGGAAAACGTAGACTTTTTCAAGATGAGCTCACCAGGAGAATTCGGTAACCCCCTGAGAAAGTTTAAGCTTGTTTTTCTAGGAGAGCAAAGTGGTAAGATTCCGGTACAGAGTTGGAGTTTGAGAGTTCTCTGTAAACTAACACTCTTACACTGTGTTGCTTTACTACTGTTAGTGTTAGTCTCAAACTCAAAGTTACTTACAGTTATACTGATACTGTTTTACTCAATTTACTGTTTGTCATTTAGTCTCTATCTCAGGGTCTTCTCATTTAACTCACTATGACTGTTGTGTTGTCTGTTTTGAAGTAACGTCTGTATTATATAAAAAGAACTATGCTAGATTCTTATAAATGAACACTGACTTTCGGGAACTAGGTAAAATTTTTATTTGGTGAAGGTTTAACTTACACAAAAACTGAAATCAGATTCTTATTCTGCAACTAAAGGACTATAAAAATAGCTGTGTTCCTTTGAATTACCACCCATAGTCAAGATTTTATTTTAAAATAAATTGGGTCACTTCATGCTCCTATTTTGAACACAGTTTTTGGGCTTTCTTCTTTAGTTGAACAGTGGGCACAGGTGTTGAACACCACTATGTAATTGCTAATAAATTATATCTGTGTTACTTAAAAATTATTTAGATTGTAGTAAAAGAAATAGATTCACTTTTGCAATATGTATTTATAGTCTATTTCCTCATATACTCTCTCTCTTTATATATATATATATATATAGGCTATATATATATATATATAGTATATAGTTTATTTATTTAAATACCTATATAATCTATGTGTAGAAACAGACAGAAATAAATTTATATAGATTATAGAGCTATAAATTAATTATTTTAATTTAATAAACATGATATTTTCTACTAGGCTACTTGTATTTTCTCTCTGTCTTTCTTTTAACTCCCATCCAAGGACCCTCTTCTTGTTTTCATAATTTGGATGTTCGTTTTGTGAAACCTTAAAATCCCCTCCCTCCCATAGATGCTTATAATTCTTTTCATGACTCCCATGCCTGTTGGATAGTTTGTGACACTACTCGCTGAGTGATACCTCTCCTCACCGCCAGCTTATCTTGCGTGATCACATGCAGTGGGCATGGTCTCTGGCTTCAATTAGCAGCCCACACTTTTTCTTTCATTCATAAGTTATATATTCTAGATATCTCTATCTAGGTCATGTTTATTCATTTAAAAAATCATAGATTTATTAATCCCAATAATATTTCTTAATACGATTTTGCTGTGTTCAAAAAGGAGAATGAGCTGAATTCATTATTATTTGTTTGGACACCCCCTTTTTAAATTTTATTTAACAGCTAACGGTATAAATGTGATTGGAATGTCTTTCTAAAGATGTTTGGAATCTTATTTTGATATGCCCATCAGCCTACGATCAAACAGGCTCATAATATAGCCTTCATCCCTTATATGGGTATGAATTGCCGGGGGAGGTTAAAACAACAGCTTTACATACATGGTTACCGAGAATCTAAATAACTGCCATCTGCTTTGGAAAAACGGAACAAAATTACTGCAACTTATCTAAAATTGGACATGCGCAGTCCCAAAATGTCGTTTTTAGCTCCAAACATAAAAACAAATGAATTACAAACAAAAAAAACTATAAGAGCCTCCTCTAGATCTAGATCTAATTCTAGTCAAAATTAGTTTAAGAGTTCAGTTTTAGTTTAGAGTTAGAGTTTTAACAGAAGACTTTAGACACTTTAGTGTGTTTTTTTTTTCTTTATTGTCTTTATTATTTAACTTTAGACAACTTTAGTAGTGAAATGATGGAGTGTACATTATCATTATGGGATTTGATGGATGATCATGATGCCAATAATGGACAGTTAACTACCAGTAGATTGTGACTAGATTCTAGATCTAGAATCTAGAATAGATCAAGATCTAAATTATTCTAAAAGATAAATTCTAGATGTGTACTCTTGTCATCCTCAACTCTAGACTACTCATTCTAGATCATGATCATCTAGATTATTCTAGATCATTGTCCAAAAGACAGTATTAGACTTAGACCTTAGCCTTAGTAGAATATTATATCTTAATGGTAGAATAGTAACTATCTAGATCTAAACTCTTAGGACAAGTCACTTAAGAATTAGATCTACTCTACTAGAAAATCTAGTATTACTAGCTTTAGATGTTCCTTCAGATTTGAAGATGATTAGATCTAGAAACTATGTCCTATTCCTAGCCCAAATCCAAATGCATATGAATGTCAGTGGTTAGGGTGTGAACCTGGAACCACCAAGACCACTTCACCGAATGACAGTCCAGAGCACATAGAAAACAGATCTACTTTTCTAAATCTAGACTAGGTCATGATAATGCACTAGATCTAGATTTTGAAATTCTAGAGTAGAAATGTAGAATATAGATCTACTTACTTAGTTACTAGATCTACTATAATATATAGTTATACTCTGGTTACCTTGTACAAGATCTAGACTAGTAGTAGTGACTCAGTCTAGATTACTCTACTGTTTAACATTCCCCTTATTCTTAACAAGCTGCGTTGATAGATAGCCAAAAGTATCATCTATAATAGAACATATAATGACATTTTGTACATTCAAATGTCTTGTCTTGGAATCTCATTAAATACTTAAAGTTTAACCTTATTCATGATGACTTAAACTTATTAAATTTCAGTTGGAAAGACATCACTGATCACAAGGTTTATGTATGACAGTTTTGACAACACTTACCAGGTACTAATGACTGGTTATATTAGACTGACACTTTTATAAATATATTTACATTTTGAGAATTTATTACATTAGAATATAGTAAGTGGTTTTAATATATAAAGTAATAGATTTAAGTAAAGTACCTCTGTCAGACCTTGTGATCTATAAGGCAGATGATATAAAGGTCATCTGTTTCTATAGCTGATGGTTAATGGGGTTGTCATGTGGCAAGCACAGTGACCAACCGATTAACTTTTCCTAACTAATGTTGGGTACCCTTTAGAATTTGTACGACTCAGGGACGCCACAAAAGTCTCAAAATTAAAAATCCCAGTCTTTAGCAAGATTTGAACGTGTGTACCCTCAGTTTGGCAGCCAAGCGCTTAACTGCTTATACACCACACCCCATCCCATTCCAAATATTTCTGCATAGTAAATTGCCTTTTTACATAGAAATAAGCAAGTTTAATTTTTCACAAAATTGTAAAGATATAAATTCAAAGTTGAAATGTTCCCCATTGTTGAGGAGGGATATACAAATAGTGGTACTCCTTCCACATGTTCAGACCTTGCTATCTAGCGGGCAGATTAGTTTATAAATTGAGTAGAAGCACAACAAATGTACTAAAGCTGCATGGTACTACATGGGAATAAGAAATACTAACAGAGAGTCCTGTTTTTTTGTCATTTTTTAGCTACCTAAAACCTTTTCTATCTTGTCTAAAGGATCTTTCTAAAATGTTACTAACTTTTCACTTGCATTTGCTTTCTTTCAACAGGCAACGATTGGTATAGATTTTCTTTCAAAGACAATGTATTTAGAAGACAGAACAGTAAGTGTTGGTTTTAGTTTTTAGATGTTAGTTAGTCCTGTTAGTTCAATTGTACCAGTAGCCAAAAAAACATTGCGTCCAGCTGGTCATTTAGACAAAGTTTTGTTTTTCAGATCAGGTTGCAGCTGTGGGACACTGCAGGGCAGGAAAGGTTCAGGAGCTTGATACCCAGTTATATTCGTGATTCATCTGTAGCAGTTGTTGTGTATGATATTACAAGTGAGTAGAGAGAAAAGTAGGAAATTAGTTGTCACAATCATTTATTGTAAAGTTAGATACATCTTTAAAAAGTTCTTTGAATTACATTTTCATTTCATGAACAATGCAACTTGCTTGTGTGCCATGAATTAAGTCACTTTTTTTATGTATGAAATATAAATTGTATATTTTTTTAAATTTTTTAATCAATCTATTGTTAATCTGACTATTTTTGTAGATGCCAATTCTTTCCATCAAACCTCCAAGTGGATTGATGATGTCAGAACAGAGCGAGGCAGTGATGTTATTATCATGTTGGTAGGAAATAAAACAGATCTTTCAGACAAAAGGTAAGCTTGGACTTAAGTTTCACTGTAACTCACTACAAGTTTTTTTTTTCTTCCATCAAATGAAATAAGTATGAATCAGTAAATTAAATAATCCGAAAAAAACACTAACTATTCAGTGCATTCAAGTATTAAAACTTGTATTGCATTTCATTTCTGTTTCACAGTTTTATGTAGGGTAAAATTCTCCTATAGTCTAATGTCATATCATCCGTAGTGTCATGTTCCTGTCACTGATAAAGACACGTTTATTAGGAAGCTCTGAAAGGCAGACATGTCGTTTAGTAGACTTTGATTTGACTTCTTCTAGCCAGCTTTATTGCTGCTGAGCTGTGAGCTCTTTTGCAGACTGTGCCAAGGAAAAAAAGTGTGCTGTTTTCTTCAGTTGTTCAGCACTGCCGTACAGGGTGGTGGTTATGTTGGGCTATAGTGAAAGTAGGGTCTGCCTAAGGTGGATTAGGGAGGGGCATTCAAAGAGGATATGGTTTACGGTTTCAAAGGGGTGTGCGCAGTGTCTGCAAAGGGGGAGTTGTGTGGAGTTTATTTTGTTCAGGTGGTAATTTAATAGTGGTGTGTGTCCTGTTCTTAGTTGGAAGATTGTAGATTGTTCTTTGCGGGGGAGGAAGTTAATACTGTCCAGTTTGTTAGGCGTAGTCATTTCTTTGTACATGGCTCTGCCTGTGTTTCCTGATGCCCATTGGTTGAGCCACTCCTCTGTGTGATTGTTGATTAACATTGACATTAGGGTGAGGTAGTTAACAGGTCTATCTGGTTGTTCCATAGATAAACCTGCCTTTGATAGCTTATCTGCCTTTTCAATTCCCATGATGCCAATGTGTCCAGGGATCCACTGTAGTGTGATATTGATATTTAATTTTGATATCATCTGATGGATTATCACAATGAGTGTTGTCAACTCTCTTGGGCTGTTTGAGGTGCTGCTGTTAAGTGCTTGCAGAGTAGATTGGGAGTCTGTAAAGACAACAATATCTGATGGTGGTTGCACTCCTTCATATAATTTGTTTTCCACTGTCTGTAGTGCTATGGTAATTGCCTCAATTTCGACTTGAAAGTTTGAGCAGTAATCGCCACAGGGTGCACTTATCTCAAAGTGCTTATTTTTAGGGAAGACCAGGAAGGCACCAAGACCAGCATTGATGTGTCTTTAATAAGATGATTGTATAGAAGTAGCTAGATCTAGTTGATAATACGATCATTCAGAATGTTGCCAGTTGATAAGAGGATCATCTAGAAGTTGCCAATCGCTAAGTTGATCTAAGTATGTTACTATATTCAATGAAGAAACTTCTCTTGGTCTAAAACACTTACTTTAATTCAAAACTTGGAAAAGCTATTCACAAATAATTACAATGGTTAAATGTACTTGAATAGAACAGAAAAATTATAATTCTGCTAAATAAATGATCTACACAATAATGTAAAATATACGTCTGAATCCTAACACGTTCCGTATGACACTAACTAAAATCTAGGATCTTCCCCCGTGTATAGCGTTGTCACGTGTCTAACATCCCCTCTTTGCAATGCCAACCAATAAATGCAGCTCAATGTACAATAATCAATATTTCAAAACCAATCAGATTTATTCTGACACATAGCCCTGCTGCGTGATGGAATTCCCTGAGCTAACTAGTTCTGTCTGGTAACCTTGGGCGGCTGTGTACGTGACATATTACCCCCCGCTTTCTTAAGCATTTGTATGGTAATAGAAATGCGTATTAAAATAATACATGAAAAATAATTATGACATTATAACTCATTTGGTTAGTACTAATGTGAAAATGTGTACATATCCAAAAACATTACATATGAAAAATAAAAAATGGTTGAGATACAAAAGATGATTGTAGTTACACAGTAAGTTGCATTATGTAATCACATTTGTGGTCATGGTTCATAAAAAATATGCGTAATGTCTTTAAACATAACAAGTTACTGTACACTTGATGACACATTCGAAATGAAATAAGACTATAATGAAATATGATAAAGGTGAGCATCTTTTCTTCGAAGGTACTTTTGATCTGTACTAAAAATATTACAAACTTAATCTGATAATAAAATATCTGTGAAGAGAAAATGTAATGACGAAACTAAGTAATTAACTATATACATCTGGACAGTGTGTCAGCGAATTCATTCAAGCGATCTGCTATTGTCTTGACATCAAACTGGTAGTCCATGAGTTGTAGACTCCAACGTGTTAATCGTCCGTTTGCCATCTTCTTTGAATTCAGAAAAGCTTGTGGTGCATGGTCTGTAAGTAGTGTGAAGTGTGCACCCAATAAATATTTGGTGAATTTGGAAATGGCCCAGACAGTGGCCAGACATTCACGTTCAATACTGGAGTATCTAGTTTCGGCTGGTGAGAGTTTCCTGCTGATAAAAAATACAGGATGTAAAGTCCCTTGGTAATCCTGCATTAAACATGCTCCAATGGCTGATGAAGAAGCGTCGGTGGCGAGATGAAAAGGCTTTTCTCGATTCGAAAGCTTTAGTATACTATCTCTGGAAAAAGTTGCTTTGATATTCTCAATTGTGTCATGTACTTCCGTAGACCATGGAATCTTGATAGGTTGACCCTTCTTGGTGAGGTTGGTCAATGTTGATGTGAGTGCTGTATAATTAGGAATAAATGTTCTGTAAAAATTACACAGTCCCAGAATGCTTCTAACTTGCTTCTTAGTTATGGGAACTTTGATGTCTAAAATGCGTTTGATGATATCTTCTTGTGGTCGAAGTGAATTGTAGCTAACTCGATGACCTAGGAAAGATACTTCAGTCATGGCCAATTCAACCTTGCTGGGTTTTATCGTGAAGCCGTAGTGTTGTATGATGTTGAAGACTTCATGTCGATCAAAGACATTAGAACTTGCTTGAGTAATGTTGGCTTCTGTTAATTTTGGATCAGACTTGAGTTTATTTTCTTCATGTTGCATTTTCAATTTTTCAAATTCCATTTGTGCTCTTTCATGTTCTCTTTGTCTTTCAGCTTCTTGTCTTTGTTTTTCTGCTTCTTGTCTTTGTTTTTCGGCTTCTTGGTTTTGTTTTTCTTCAAATTCGTTTTTTTCCATTTGTTCTGCCCATTGATCGGGTTTAGAGATTTGTTTTTCTTTGGCTATCTCGATTAACTCAAATACTCGTTGAGCTCTAGAACTTGAATCCATTATATAGTTCTTGTATGTTTATTAATATATGAACTTGAATATACAAATATAGTACTGTTTTGAATATAATAATGTTAGTTATGCAGCAACTGGCTATTAATCTTGAACAGTAGGATTATATCTACTATTGGAGTCGTCGTGGGAACTGTAGATTTATTCAACCGTATCAGGTTAATAAAATATTGCTGAGCCGTACTGGCTATGAACTTTTTCTCACTTGAGATAGTAGATCTAGATCTAGTAGAAATTGTAGTAACGTCGTCGTTTTGTACAATTGACTTGATATGAAATAGTAGAAAAATGTCTACTTGATAGATTAATGTGCCAGGTAATTGCTACTGGGCTTATCTATAATACTAATGCCAGTTAAATGATACTGGGTTTATCTACTGTGTCAGTTAAATAATAATGGGCTTATGTTATGCCAGCTAAATATTACTGGGCTTATGTAACGTGCCAGTTGAATGATATTGGTCTTATTGCCAATGCCAATACAAAATAATAATATTAGATCTCGAGAGTGAAAACTTGATTATAGATCTATATCTATGATGATAAGATAAGATATCGACAACCAAACTGACCTTTGAACACAGTAGAACTATTCTCAAGTTGAAGAAAATCGAAGTTTTGTAATTGACGAAATTTTGAAAATTTGTCCTTAGATCTTGAAAAAAAATAATTTTTATTTGATGATCTTTATCGATAGTTGGAGGTGCCAGATGTTACGATCATCAATAGTGCTAGATATTATAATCAAACTTGATGTCAAGATGTCACGTTGAAGTACAATCAATTATCGTAATTGCCGAGGATCTTGAAATCGTCTTTAATAAGATGATCGTATAGAAGTAGCTAGATCTAGTTGATAATACGACCATTCAGAATGTTGCCAGTTGATAAGAGCATCATCTAGAAGTTGCCAATTGCTAAGTCGATCTAAGTATTTTACTATATTCAATGAAGAAACTTCTCTTCGTCTAAAACAATTACTTTACTTCAAAACTTGGAAAAGCTATTCACAAATAATTACAATGGTTAAATGTACTTGAATAGAACAGAAAAATTATAATTCTGCTAAATAAATGATCTACACAATAATGTAAAATATACGTCTGAATCCTAACACGTTCCGTATGACACTAACTAAAATCTAGGATCTTCCCCCGTGTATAGCGTTGTCACGTGTCTAACATCCCCTCTTTGCAATGCCAACCAATAAATGCAGCTCAATGTACAATAATTAATATTTCAAAACCAATCACATTTATTCTGACACATAGCCCTGCTGCGTGATGGAATTCCCCGAGCTAACTAGTTCTGGCTGGTAACCTTGGGCGGCTGTGTACGTGACAATCTGTGTTAGTAATTTATTTGATTGGACAAATTATCATACACTCTTTGCCAAAGTTACTCTGAGGCTGCACTAGATTTATCTTTTTTTTTTCCCCAAACAAGGACTATATACAGTTAGTAAAATTCTTGCTTTGTGACTTTTTAAACCTTATAATATCATCTTTCCCTTTGCAACACCTCAAAAGAGGCTAATCCTCAAGATCAATGCAAAAGATATGTATTTAAAAACAGCGAAGGTTGCAATATTTTCAGCTTTTTTTATGCTTACAACCAGATTATAGCACACTTAATGCAATTCTGACTCCTCTAAGTGTCTAATTCTACCAAAATATCAATCAACTTTAGGTTTATTACAAGCCTTGACTTACCATTAACATGCCGGACTCAAGCTTTTCAGCTATAGTTCATGTAAAACCATGCCAGAATGTAAAGATACACGGGCAGACATTAGCAATGGCTAAACATGGTGTTTAATTAAAATTTGTTGGTTACTTTTAGATCCTGATGCATTTTTTCCTGTAATATTAAGTAACAAAAATGTACAACAACAATGTGCCTTTTATAAAGCTTCTATCAACTCAGTCTGTCTTGGTATAAAGTTTGTACATGTTATTTCTGACACCCAATCTTGGATCAAGTTGAAATTTTACACAATTATTTCTTGTACCTGACAAAGCAAGAATCAATAAAAAAAATCAAATTAACCAATTAGTTAATAAACTATTGGTAATTAATTATTTTGTTTGGTATCCAACAAGAGAAAGAAATTTTACTTGACTAATGTGGTGGTACAAGTTGAATTAGTCCCCTTTATACTTTGTAGAGAGAAATATTTTATGTTTTTCTTTTTCTGTTGTTGTTTTTTTATCATTAAAAAAAATAAGTAGACCCCCCCCCCCCTTCCCTCGCAAGACATTTTGTTCTGATTCTATTGTCTTTACTAATTCTCCAGGCAAGTTTCCACAGAGGAAGGAGAGAGAAAAGCCAAGGAATTAAATGTTATGTTTATTGAAACAAGTGCAAAGGCTGGTTACAATGTTAAGCAGGTTTGTACTTCATACAAACATTCATTAGGGCTCGTTTGTGTGTCTGCTTAATACGTGTCAGATCTGGAAAAGAAAGAACATTAAATATGTATATAAGTGCTCAGATATACAAAAGTTTAAATTTAAATTCTATAATGTCAATGTGTTTCTGATGCTATATTGTTATTTTTATTGTTACCAGCTCTTTAGACGAGTGGCCGCAGCTTTACCTGGCATGGAACCAAAAGATGACAAGAATACAAGTATCCTTGACCTACTAACATTTACATTTCTCTCAGGTTTTGAACTTTATTCTTATACCCTTTACTGTAGCAGCTTTGTTTATCCCAATTAAAGTCTGATTTCAGTTGACTAATTAAGGTAAGTATTTGATTGAGCTCTTTTTTTCTTGGGTGTTCACTATTTTGTGATTTTCCTATAGTCTGTTTGTTGTTTTCCAAAAGGCTGTCACTAAGTTCAGTGTTTTCAATGTTAAATCTCAGCACAGTATTTTTACATTGGATGTCAGTCACCTAGCCTTGTTTTTTTTTGTTTTTTTTTGTTGTTCTTACAATTGCTCAGTATCAGACCTCAAGGTTAGGGTTAGTATTACAAACACTTTGTTGGCGATGTTTCATAGTTATGACAATGGTATACCATCATACAGGCAGCAGTTGATTTATGAACATTTTTCGATGATAGACAGCCAGAAGAGAATTTACAAGCTTTTCTTCTGTACATGATAGCTGTCTGGTCATGTATGCTCTTATCTTATATATAATAGAGACGTTACTTCAAAAAAGAAGATGATTACGTCCTACTTGTCATGCTTTTTGAACTGTCTTCTCCATTGTTCCTGCCCTCTGACCTCCCCCGCAATTCTGCTGGAGGTTTGGCCTGGATGTAATAATCTTCAACCCTGAAGGAACATCCCCAAGATAAAACAAAATAAAGGAACATCAGAGTTTAAAATGTTAGGACAATAAAAATTATTCTACTTAAATAATTTTCTTTTGTTCTACATTCTGGAGGTAATGCTGTAACTGTGCTTATCTATTCCTTCCTTCCTTCGTGGGTCAATTGGGAACTGCCTGTATTGTGCATGCCTGTAGCCAAGAAAGTCTGTGCTATTCCTTGACAGCTTGAACTCAGTGACCGAAGTGAAACTGAAAGAAGCCCCTGTGGAAGCTCCACCACCAGAAGGAGGCTGTGCTTGTTAACACTCACTTGTTGGCTCATTGTTAGCTTATGTACACACAAGTAGATCTACAGACTGACTAAGGAACTGCCTAGGGACTTCACATTTATACCTTCATGTTCACATCTCGTGTAGGCTACATTGAGTTGGTATTTAGTCTGCTGGGCTTTGATTACATCTGTTATGTTAGTAAACACATTTGGATTTGCGAATCTCACTTTCTGTTGATATGCAGTTTGTACTTAACGCTTTAGCTGCGGTTAGCCCTCTCTAATCGTTCATTATAACCTTATAATTCAACCTTATTGCACAATCCACAATATCATTTCCCATGTTCATAGCCTTCTTTGAGGTCACAGGAAATTACATTGATCTTTGATCTTGAAGGAGGAGCTAGAGCTAGGTAGATATTTGAGTATACCTTAAGTCAGGAAGAGGTACTTAGAACAGAAACCATTTCACTATTAATTTATTGTATCTTTGTTTTGTGGCCTGCTTCTAAATAGTTTGAATGCATAAAGTGTTATTGAATCTTTTGTTTCATCATGAATGTAATATTTGTTAAAAATCTATCCCAGCATGCTTTCTCTGTTTTCACCCTACCTCTTAGTTTTTATTGGTTTTCACCCTATATCTTTGTAGATAGTCATTATTTGTTATGTTGTAGTTATTTGTGTATTTATTTTCGGCTTGGCTGTTCCTTAACCTTAATAACAGTGCATGATGTGATACTAAAGCCAGAAGCCCCGGCAGAGCCCCAGACCCAGGAGGGAGGCTGCGCATGCTAACTGCCGTCAGAGCCTTGTTGTGTTTTATGTGTGGTGTGACGCCTGACATTCCATGTTGTGTAACGAAGCCCCGGAACCAGCGTTGGCTAACTCTGTGTGACCTGACATTGGTGTGTTTTGATGTGGCATGATCTGTGTCCTGACTTGAATGTTTCTTTGATGCACATTTGTTAACATGTAGCAAAAAAATACTTTTATCAATGTACATTTAAACCTCATCTCTTATCATTTTCCCTTTCTCTCTGTCTCTCTGTCCTTCTTTCAGGGATAAGTAACAAACACTTCTTAGCAGCATGGAATAAATCTGTTTGGTCATCAGGGCAGGATTTACCTAAAGGCAATTTAAGCTATAACGTAGGGCTCCCAAGAAATATTTAGCACTGACATAGAATATCTAGACTAATAGAACACCATATTTAAAATAGTTTAGGGCCTTTTCAAGTCTTAATACATCAACTAAACTCTTCTTCAGAAGAAATAAAGATGCTTTGGTTTAGCAGTTAGTAAGTTAAACATTGTCCATTGATTCAGTGTGTAACTTGTAACATTTAATTTGTGTTTTGTATTCTATTGTAACACTGCAAATAGAAATTTTTAGTTTGTTTCACATGGTTATCTCTATTATTTTATATGACCATTATAGGAAGATACTTGGTGATTTGAAAGTTTAAAAAAAAAATGCTGTACCGCTTTTGTTATTTATTCTTACTACATCTTAGGCATAAAACATTGACAGTTTTCTATATTTAGTTTCAACTTCATTTTGTAAAGGAGCACATAATCCTGTAGCTTTCAGGTTAGTGCTCTGTAAGTTATCATTGTTGCTGAGCATTGTTGCATAAGCTTGGTGTATTCACTTTGGTGCATGCAAGGGTAAAAAACACCCATTTCAGATCATGTGATCTGTTGCTATGTCTGACGGGTTATTTGGCCAACACAATCAGCAACTGCTTGACTTTTCCCCAACTAATGTCTGGTACACATTAGCATTGGGTGGAATCTGGTGTGCCCTTAACATCCCAAGATAAAAAAAATCCCAGTCTTCACAGATTTGAACCCTGGTCTCTTAAGCCAAGTGCTTTACTGCTAGGCCACCATGCCCCCAGATGCATGTATACTAATTGTTGGTACCTCCATAGTTGACACTGCTGCCACCTATGTTTCACATCCTCCACGTCCCTCTGTGCACATTTCTCTGTGCATGACTTTCTCCTCCTCCTGTTGTCACTTCAATTAACAAAGTTGCTTGTGAAAAACTAATGATCAAAATTCTGTAACACATTTTGTTACTGACAAGTGTGTGGATTTGTTGATTTTTTTGTTTGTTTGTGTGTGTGTGTGATATGTGTGGTCATGTGAAACTACTGCTAGAAACTGACCACTTGTTTATATACACTCTTAAACTTGAGTTGTGTAATTGAACCTTGTCTTGGGGATTTTTTGAGAACATATTTATTACCGTTTTATTTGTGCGTGTGTGAACATTAACTAGATTTCCCCCCCCCCCCCCCCCCCCCCCACACACACACTGATGAAACTTTTTGTTCCCTGTTATGAGGTATGGAATGAATGTCAAACAGGGTTTTTGGGGAGGCTCCAAGCTAATGAATTAGTTTCTCCTAGGTAAAGATATTTACTTGCAAACTTTCCTAAATCTGCCCTGATATGATAAATAATGTTGTAGTAAATCTTGTGATACTGTTTTGTTTTTTAAAAATGTTTGATCTTAAAATGACATTAAAATACATTATTGAAATGAAAAAATTGTGTATTGAGTTATATGAAATGTTTTCTCATTAAAGTATAAGCTTTGTCAGTTGTTTCTTCTGTAATATACACTCAAATGATGCCAGATTCATATAGCATCTTAAAAATATTTTTTGTTTTTCTGATTCGTCTGAATTTGAAACATAATTAAATAACATTTTAGGATTTTCAGACTTAAAGCCAAAGCCCTTGCATTGTCTTTGTTACAAAATACATTTAGGCTTTCCTGAGAAGTGACATAGAGCAACTAATAAAAAAAAGATGTAAAAAATGTTTACTTTTCTGTATTTGTGAAGACTCAATGCCTGTAGGATGATAAACTAAATTTAAAGAACTGCCTAGTTGTTCTCTGATCTAGATACTATTCCCTTGTCATCACATGATGTCAAGTAAATAAATTGTAGCTAAATTGTTGACTGAGTGTGGCTGTAAGCTTTTGCTTTTTTTTTTTTTTGTTTTTTTAAATTCTGATCATCGATTGGACATTTTATTTATTTACCATTGTATGTATATAATATACCACTATAGTTTTAATGATGGGATTTGTCACTGTATGCATTGATTCAAATACTTTTTTGTTTGTTTGTGTGTTGGACCGAGAGGGGTATCATCACTCTTGATACACACATTGATATTAAGTAACCTTAACATTTCAATGTAGTAGGCAATTTGTTCTATGATCTGCTCTATGTATCGACCTGTTCCACTCACTGCCCTTATGGAAATAGACTCTTCCATTTTTATCAGAAGCATTTTTTTTTATTATTGTCTAGACCTCTGTGATAGCTTTGGTAGGAAGTTATGAAAGTCCCACAATACCACTAGCTGCTACCAAGACTGGTTTACTACTATTAGAGAGTTCCAGAAACATTTAGCAGTAGCTATGAACTAATGTACCAAAAATGGAAGATTTATGTTACTTTATATTTTTGTGGTCCTAATGCCTAGCTGACTAATGGTTACTGAGGCACATGAAACAGAACATGTTTAAGTACACTATCCTACTACTGTCAAGCGTGAAATCACAGTTCATTATACACAAGATACTCATGTTATCTATTCTAGACTGTTTCTGAGGAAAATCTATCCATATATTGAACACTGTAATGATTAAAGTGAACAAGTCTTCTGGCTTGGTTACTTCCCTTTCTCTGCCACTAATTATAGCATTGATTGTTTTAATTTTTTAAACTAGAATTTAATTAAATTTACATGACATGTTAAATTACTACCCTATGTAAATCTCTTTGCATACTTTTGAGTTAATCTGTATGTATATATTAGTGTCATTGAACTAAATTCTACTTAAATGACTAATGTACAGATGTCATTGATCATTCAATAACAATTGCAAATCCTGGATTGCTTTAAAAAAAATTTTTTTTTTGTTGAGAAAGTGGGGCTCTAATATATCCTGGTAGATGTTTGGTTCATCTAATTTAGATCATTGTGGTTCATTCAAGGACTTAGACTCATATTTTTTAAAATTGTTTAAATAAATTAATATTTATTTATAACTATGTGCGTGTGTGTTTGATGTTGGCTTGCGTGTTATTGTTTAGTCGGCTTTATTTGTTGTTTGTTTTATTTTTAGCTGGGCATGCTCATTATTTGAGTCTTTCTATAATATAATGATGTTGATATGTCAGACTCCTATTAAAAATTATCACAAAATCAATCAAGAAAAGACAAGAATAACAGGCATATCAATATATGCTTTCAAAGATATTGAGTGGAAAAAAAAATTGAAACTTCTTGAAATTTACTAAGTAGAACTAGATGGAAAATTTATGACCTACAGTTTTGCTTATGAAATAGGTTTAATCTTGAAAAATATATAGCTAAAATGCCTAACATAATTATGCTTTAGTTTGAAGCTGTTTACTAAACAGAATGTTTGAGTTACGCACACCTCTCTCCCACCACACTAACCTGTGAAGAGTGTCATTTCTAAGGGTTAAAAGAGAGCTAGTCACCATTTTGGTGCTGGACTTAACTTTGGAAAGGCAAATGAAAGGTAGAGTCACCACTTTAAGACAAGACTTAGAGAACGATTGAGAAGTAGATTTGCCTATTAAGACAAGACTAAGAGGACCATTTAAGGGTAGATTCACCAATTTAAGACAAGACAGGGGACAAATGAGAAGTAGATTTGCCAATTAAGACAAGACTAAGAGGACCATTTAAGGGTAGATTCACCACTTTAAGACAAGACTACCCCTCTAAGACGAGTGGATATATGAAAATTTAGCTTTACCTTTTAAGACAGGACTTTATGAGAGGACAATTGATAGGTAGATTCACCACTTTGAGAAGACTCAGAGGAGAAATGAAATGTAGCCTCACCATAGCGAGGACTTAGTGACAGGACAATTGAAAGGTATATTCACTGGACATTTAGGGAACTACGTTCTTAGCACGCCTGTCAGTTGATATTTGATTAGAGACTCGGCATTCTTTTTACAAAACATTTGATCAATATTTTTTTAAAAAGTTATTGATTACTTATTGTTTCTAAAACATTGACACCATATCATTGAAATGTGTGGATGACCTTAACCTCTGACCCAGATATTGAACTGAAACCCAAAGAACCAATGATGGAAGTGACGGACCAAGAAGGACAGTGCTCCTGTCTATTATAAGAGCTCAATGTCCAGTGTACAATTGTTTATAGAATCTACTCATAATTAAAATAGTTTATTTATTTATTATTTTGGCAAAAAAAAATATGTTGATTATTTGAAGTACATTTAAGTTTGTGTATTTAAAAAAAAATATGTATTAGCTTCAAATCAGTGGCGTAGCTAGGAATTTGAATTTATTTGGGGGCCCGGAGGGCTTGACCTCTTAAGGGGCCTATGCATTTTGACATTATGACGAGATAATGGCGTAATATTTAATGTAAACAAAAATTTCGCTTTGCCCCCCCCCCCCCCCCTTTCCCTCAAGTGGGAGTTCGGGGGAATTTTCATATTCTCCCCCACCATAGCTACGCCACTGCTTCAAATGTCAAATTTTATCATTGTTCAACTCACTGGTCGAACTAAATAATACATTTCTTCTCCTGTCCGTGGATTTTTTTATTTTTTTTTGTCAACCAAAATGATTAAGAATTGCATTTGTGCTCAGTTGTTAGAAGTTTGAATATCCTGTGCGGTAAGAACACTGCATGGCTGATGTGGTTAGCGCTTCGTGTTCTTATCACGAGCCCGAAATCAGCTCGCTGACATCTCCTGACGACCGTTTGATTTTCAAAAGAGCTGAGCGAGGCTCTTCGAGCTTTAGGCGTGTAAGCCTGGTTGAACAACTGTTCTGTCTGGAAGAGATCCAAGTCAATGCCTATGTAAAACATTGCTATTTCCGATGTATCTGGCACTCCGGCGAATGGACTAGAATGCATGGCCGAAGGCCGAGTACACCGGGAACCTCCACCATTTTCCTATGTTGTACCAAGCTAACCGTGCAGGACTCGCCATTAGTGTAACGGTCCCTTGAGGAACCGCTCACGGATTATCGACAGGGACTTGGGATCTCTCTTTCAACTCCGCATCGTGCAATGGGAAAGCTCTCGCCTTCCCTTGGACACTCCCACAGCGATCGTTTCCACCCGCCTGAGGCAGAATAGCGTACCCGGGACTCCTGACGACCCGTGGGATATCTGGGATAGGACGTAATAATCTTCATTTAGAGTCACGTCCGAAAGTTATAAAATCATGGTGGCTGCCGTGTTTCGCGACTCCAACACAGGAGAGTATGTGATTCGTGAGCTGGACTTGCAGTCAGACAATTTAAGTCAAATATAAGTCTCTTGGCACTATTAACGTTTAGCGTTTTGATAGCGCATTGGATGTGCCGAAGCTCACTGTAATATAAAACAGCAATTCAATATCTACGTTCCTTGTCAGTTTTCCTTTAGAGACTTTATTTTGAATTGTAAAATAGAAATAAAATATCACGCCCTTGCTAAGATTAAAGGGAGACAATTTAGGCAAATCTATTGCTCTTGGCATAATTAAAATTGAGCGTTTTGATAGCACATTGGATGTGCCTACATCAGTGTTTCCCAAACTTTCTCCACTGGAATACATCGCACATTCGGAGTATTTAGCGGAACACTGGTTATTTTTGTTTTCGATTGAATTTTTTTGTTTTTTAAAATAAAAATAATTAAACCATATTCATATTCTAAATTTGGCATCTTTTTTGAAGTCTAAACTTGTAAAAAGTATATCGATATTACACGCATATGGCTATATGTATACACGGAGGCACAGAGACATACGTACTCTGTACTGGCAATGCATAACTTCTTGCTATCAGGAATAATATCCGTAGTCTAACATCTGATGAGGCGTCCAGCCTTTTTCTACATGTTATATAATTTATTTTTTATTCTCAAGAAGCATTGTCTTAGAGATTAATTCTCGTGTAGGCCTAGTGGTTAATTATTTCAATAGTTCGCGGAACACCTATTCAGGCTTTGAAGAAACACCAGGGTTTTCTGCGGAACGCAGTTTGGGAAACACTGAACTCGATTATTTTTAAAAATGCAATATCCACAATTCCCAGTCTTTAGGGACTGTTGACTTGGTTTCAACGCATCGTCACACCGGCTAAGATTGTGGACCATATCTGTGATCTTTGTAGATTTTAAAAAGTGTTTAAACAAACGCTTCACTTTTCAAATAACCTTTTCTTTCAATGTAAATTTAGAGCTACTGTGTATTTTAATCTTTTTAATCGTCTTTAGCCTTCAATTTATGGCCTTCATGTTAAAGATGTTGCTTAGTTTACATTTTATTGAAGTACCGTACACGACCTTCTTCTGGGTAATACATATAACAACTAGGCTTCTGCTATTTAAGCTCAATCAGTGGTTCCTAAGTTTGTAGTCCTCTTTTCGTAGCTACACTATTTTTGTGTGTTGTTGTTTTACAGTATTGCGAACAAGAAGAAATAACTCGAGGTAATTAATGTTATAGACCACTCCTCCTACGCCCCTGCCGCCTTGGTACTTTCAGGGCCGGCCTTAGGTAATAAGAGACCTTAAGCGAAGTGAATAGGGTGGCCCCAAATAAAATAGAAAAACAAAAAAAAACAACGAAAATACGCAATGAATTATAAACATGTATAGTCATATATCTATATCTAAATCAACAGAGAACAAATACATAGAGCGCTGATATGTGCGCCTAATATTTTGCATCAACAATTCGTGATCACCAGAATAAATTGAACGTTTCAACGCTTCACTAAAAAGAAGAGACAAAGTTCTTCTAACACATGTAGTCTAACAAATAGATCTAGGCCTAAACATGTGTAAATGTACCTTGAATCATTGTAACCTTAGAGCTAGAAGGCCTAGACATAGAGCCAGACTTCTACTAGGGTTTGAGATTTGATTCGTGTTTTGCAATTTTTTTTCACTAAAATAAAATTTCTTTGTCATGTGCGAGGCCCCACCAAGTGGAGGTCCTAGGCGGTTGCCTCGTTTGCCTATACCTAACGCCGGCCCTGGTACTGTAGTTAATGTTTTATAGGTTGTCTTTTCAGGCTCGCAAAGCATTACTTTCGTTTGCCATTTTGTTGTTTGTTATTTGCCTCTATTGACGCCAGTTGCTGTAGAATGGTCACATGGTATTGAATGTCTGATTTGTGTTGGAAGTTTGACTTCTGCTGACTTCAGGCCAAGAGAAGCACAAGAGGTAACATATGCATTTAGATGGAGTGATCTCTCTTGGTTCTTAGCTCATCTTACCGGTAGGATTAAACTCAAACTATGGCAGGTATTTCAGAAACTCAGCGCCGATCACTAAAAACAAAATACGAGTTATTTCCCCTTGTTAATACTTCTCCTGGCCCGAAGAGATTGAATGAGAGACTGAGTCACGTTTGTCTAGACTTGACTTGTGCTGGCTTCTACATGTGCGATGTAATATTAAAAATAAACAACCATTCCCGTACATGTGTCGATATTTTGTGTCATATTGTTGTAGCATTTCTACGTTGTTGTTTTTTTTTGTTTTTTTTTAAATACGGAAAACAAACTAACCCTAAAAAATAAACTAATGACTGAATTGTTTCCCTTTTATCATTGAACCTGTGGAAGCATGTGACTTATAAAATATATATATATATGCATCACACTTGTGTTGTGTTTACTACGTTAACAATGTGAGCAATTGATGGCAATTTAACCAAATCACTTCAGACAAATAAAACAACCATATTTTAAAAATATATTTTTTGAAACATTTCCCATGGTTCGAAATCAATAAAATATATATATATCGTGACATCCATGATTGTACAGGTACAAGATAACTAAGTGAATAGAATCTTAACCTCAGGTCTGATTTCTCATTTGAGATTCGTCAGAGTTGAAAATGCACACAAAACAATTCCTCATTTGTGAAGTTAACGGCGTTTAGAACGAGAAAGCACTTCAACTAATGAATGATTGATTTAAAAAAAAAGTATTAACATTTTTACCATGCCCTTATTTCTTTACCCTCTCGAGAAAAATCCCAGTAACGCCAATGTATATATCTATTCAGAGTGTATAAAATTCTACTTTGATGATATTTGGTACATCCAGACTGGGTAACATTAAAGAACAAAATACTAAAGGACTAACATAGTTCGAGATATGGCAAAGAGTCATAGACAGAACACTTTAAAACAAGGCTGAACTAATTAGGTAAGATTTAAATAGATATATTTCTTAAAAAGATTGCTATCAATGCCAAAATAATACAACTTTGCAGCTCATTGTTTGTGACTTTGTACATAATGGTAGAAATGAAGATTTATTCTGATGGGCTTTGGATCCATTAGAAGACATTGCCTTGACGAGTGGTGTTCAGTATACTTAGTCCATTTCGAGACTAATCGATGCATAACCTCACCAAGTAACGAGGGTGTCACGTGGACAGCACAATGACCGGCCGGCTTGTTTCAGGGCCAAGGCCATTCAGATCTGCTTAAAACCACTATTTCTTTTACATTTTCTTTTAAATGCATAATTGTAATGACCTTTATATATGTATAATGTTTAAAGCACCATTGCCGAGGATATTAAAGAAAAGACTTTTCTATGAAGTCCTATAATCTGCAAGTGACCCGTCTTTCGCTTCCGAAACAGCTGGCCAGTTTAGCTTCAACAGCGAATCAGCGACCTTCTAAACGACAGCCGAGGACTGACCACAACCCCATGCTTACTGGTCATACCAAAGATAACGAAAAAAAAAAAAAAAGTTTTCATCCGTTGTGTTTCACTTTTGGTATGTTTCTACCACTTCTGGTCAGAAAACCAAGGAGCTTGCACAACTCTCGTCTGAATCTCGGAGCTGTAAGACAGTACAGAAAGAAGTGGATAGAGTTATTGGAGTATTGTAGACAATTGACCACTGCCCAGGCCAAGGACAGCCTGGCGTGTTTGCGATCGTCGATCACCTTGGACCAGTACGTGTAGCCGATGATAAAGATGACGATGGGAGCATTCAATGCCCAGAAGGTGATGGTCACCGCGAGAAGAGTTTTACTAACACTGGACGTTGTCCTGCGAGACGGCTGTTGACCTTCAGATCTGAGAGAATGACTCTTGCGTGAAATCTGGGAAGTCGCTGAATTTTCACTAAAGTTCCCAGAAAGCTTTGCCCTCTGATGTTTGCTTAATTCTGATAACTCAGATTCGTTTCCCTCAGTTCTGGTTAAAGGGATATATGCGGATTCTATGCTAAGTCTTTGTGAATGTCGATTGTTAACTTTTTCAATAGATGCTGGAATTTTGTCACCTATAATTTCTTTTTTGAATGATCCGTCGCCAGAAGATTCTCCTTTGAATGGTCTGTCGTCAATAGTTTCGGCTTGGAATGGACCGTTGCAAATAGTTTCTCCTTTGAATGGTCCGTCGCCAATAGTTTCTTCTTTGAATGGTCTGTCGCCAATAGTTTCTTCTTTGAATGGTCTGTCGTCAATAGTTTCGGCTTGGAATGGACCGTTGCAAATAGTTTCTCCTTTGAATGGTCCGTCGCCAATATTTTCTGCTTTGAATGGTCTGTCACTAAAGATTTTAGTCTCTTCCCAGTTATCCAACTTAAACTCAGGAATTTCAGAGTCTCCCCTGTGCGTATATAGACAGACATCATTGAGATGGCCAGTTTTCATCGGGTGCACTTTATTAGATATATTCTTACGGATATGAGAAATACATAAGGGATTCTTTTTCGTGACTCCGTCGTCTGCTGATGGAAACACGTCAACGCCGTCTGCTGCAAAAGTAAAGCGCGTGCTTACGCTTGAAGGTGATACAGCAAACTGTGAGACTTCTTTGCATGTGGTGTCTGAGCAGAAGTTTTCTGGCGGGAAAGTTAACGGGGCTAGAGTCTGGATGCTTTGCTTTCGGTTGAAATTATTTTTACCACCCAATTCGCTAGTACTTTTCAAGGACACCAGAGATGTTGAAGAGTCGTGGCATCTAGTCAAGTGCACCTCGCTTTGAATAATAGACTCATTTCCTGTTAATTGGTTTACATCTGTTGGCAGCAAAGTTTGGACTGCAGCAGACGAGATGGCTTTGTAGACAGCAAGATTTCGCTCTGGGAATAACTCTATTTGATCTTCTGCATCTTCATTTAAAGGAGTGGGGTCGATGACGTAAACCGGAGCTAAATGACCTGACCCAGTGTTGCTATACTGAAAAGATGTTTTTAATAAGCTGGTGTCCGAAACCGAGCTTGACCTGTGAAACAAACGCGTCTCTTCACTTCGCGTGTCGCTCGTTGACAACAAGCTGCTCCGATTGGCTCCGAAACCAACACCGACGTCGCTGCATTCTCCCGGAGTTTTTCGGGCGTTTTCGCCAATCCGAAGTTTAGCCAAGTGAGACGATTTAAATGTACTCGTCAACTTCCGCCTGAAAAATAGCCGCCTCTTGTGTGAGGCCATGACACGCTCGGACTGAAAGAGTTGTCTGATGATGATGACGTCACAGGCCAGCATGAAGAGAAAGGGGAAGAGGCAATAGAAGCACAGATCTATCCATGGCCATACTCTCTCAATAAACCTGGAGGAGAAAGAAAGAAAAATTAGAAACTATAAAAATGTTACTTTTAAAAAATAACAGCAAAGTTTATACGAAGTGTAATTGTATCAATCGGTTAGAATCAGTCATGTAACTAAATTTGTAATAGATCTATCCATCCATGCATCCATCCCAGTGGCGCTACAGCCTACAGCTCATGGACACATCCCTCCATTCAGATCTTTCCTGGGCCTTTCTTCTCCGCACCCTAACCCCAAGCTGTTGCAGATCTGCCTCCACATCAAGAATCCTTCGCATTCGTGGTCTGCCTTTGGGTCTTTTGGTTTTTGCCTGTATACAGTTTTCGCTCCTCTGTTATTTGACAAGACTAACAATAATAAATCTGTGCGATTAACCCTTAAAACGCGTGTGTTAGTTTAGCCTCTAAACATCAGAATTGTAATTCTATTTTGTATGCACCCATTGTAAAACATCTCAGCACTTTAAGGGTTAATAATATTTTTAGCATTTTGTTTGTTTAGCACTATTTCATGCTTTTAGCTTTCTTAATAGGCTATGATCTAATCACTTATCTGGACCAGTTGGGAAATTGTGTGTGTGGGGGGAGGGGAGAAAGGAATATCTTGGTGGATTTTACGGTAATTGGTTTTAAAAGTATTACAAAAAAAAAGGTGAACGACCTCGGGCCGACGTGTTAACCACTCTGCTAGTGAGATACTTGTAACTGGAGAAGATTCTAAAGTTATATATTGTTTGTTTCCATTTAGAGTGGCGACCAATTCAGTCAAGTGATATTTCTTTCCCTTGTTGATATACAAACAAAAAAATTAATTACCAATAGTTAATAAACTAATTTGTAAATTTTTTATTCTTGTGTTGTCAATCAAAGAAACAATTTTCAAAATGTCAGCTTGATCCGAATATTGAAAGCCGGAGAAATAACGTGTATACGCTTTTTACCAGACGGACAGACATAAAGACAGACAGAGTGAGTTGATATAAGCTTTGTAAAAAAATCAGTGATCAATCAATTACAATATTTAGAGATTTTTTAGGTCGCCGTGCTGTTGAGTCACTTGGTTCATTATCTCCTGACCTTGTTCTAACGTTTGTTTTGTTGGCCAACCGTCTGCCTTGTTCTTTTTGATAAAGTGCACATATCATCATTGGCCTCCTTCAGTTCGTAGAACGACTATGGTTCATCTCGAACACTTTTTCCATATGGCTGTGGAGCCCTATTTTGGAGAGACGATCCCGTCCATATATATTGCAGGTCAAGGTGGCTTTCGCTGTAGTGGTAGAGGAGCTGGCCATTTTTTGTTTGGCACGCTTTTCTTCAAAAGGTGAGGCCAATTTTTCTCGCTGTCCCTAGCTTTCTTGGTCACAGTCTTTCTCCAAGATTCAGGGGCGTAGCTAGGAATTTTCCATCATTTGGGGTCCCGGGGGCTTGACTTCTTTGGAGACCCGTGCATTTTTCGTAATACTTAATATTTAATGCGACCCCCCCCCCCCACTCAAGTGGCCCGGGGATATTTTCAAATTCCCCCCTCCTCCACCACCCTAGCTACGCCACTGACTAGATTACAATTGTATTTGAGGCATCACCTCTTAAAACAAAAAAAATAAATTATTATTTTGTTCTATGGATATCCATGTTAACTTAATCATTCAGATTAATTTGGATTTCCTGGCTGGTTCAGGCAACCCGTTCCATGTTCTAATGTGACTTAGAAAGAAAGAATATTTATGAAATTGACCCTAGAGTATGGGATTAGTAAGAAATGTATCTTTATTACAAATCTTATATCAACTTATGTTGCCTGTCTGTCTGTCTGTCTGGCACCAATATTGTATACTTTTTTTCTCCCACTTCCCATTCTCGGAGCAAGTTGAAACTTTGCACCACTATTTATTGTCGAAGACAACATATAAATCAATCAAAAAGGTAACCAATTAGTTAATGAATTAGTGGTAATAAATTGATTTGTTTTACATAGAAAAAGGAAGCTAAATATTGCAGTATTAAGACAGGTAGAGTCATATGGCAGTAATTTTTTTCTGATTTCTAAAGTTGTTTTTTTTTAGTTTTTTTTTACGGTAATATTTTTATTTATTATGTCTTTCTGAGTAGTATATTAGTGTCGTGACACGGTTACTATGTGTGGTCAACCGTAATATACGGCCAAACATTGGAGACCTGAGAGTTAGGGAAATTGCGGGAAGTCACGAGTGTGTTGTAAAGAAGAAGGATGTCATCTAGTGGAGTTGTTTTGTATATAATGTTAGCCTTGTATACATGTTATGTTTAAATGCTTCACAATTAAATGTACGTTATAACTAAAGGGACTTGTTTCTTCACAATTAGGTTGTGCTTTTGTGTTTCTAAGATATGATTAGTTGTTTTATCTATTTGTTTTTAACATGTACATTTAGCCGGTGAGTTTCTCTGCGTTTACAACTAGTTAAATGTGAGCACTCATCTATTTCAACGCCACATGTAAACAAAAGAAAAACAATGGCTACGGGCTGGAAACTAGCCCATAACAATGGACTGATCGACCGAACAAGGGGCAAACTACTCTCACCTCACCGTCAGCTCCGAGCTGGTGTCCGCGTAGCATTTCTTTCCCCCATTGCTATAGATATGCCCGACGCTGTCGCCATCCAGCTGATAGGTCCACAGGAAATGGAGGTTGAGTAAGGTGACAGCGCAGGCCACCGCCGCCACACTGATCCGTGCGTTGCGTATGGTACACCAGGTCTTGGCCCGGTGAGGCCAGGTGATGAACAGGCATCGATCCACGGAGACTGTCACCAGTATCCAAGCTGGATTTAAAGAAAACAAAAGGAACAAAACAGAAATTCGTCTCATACACAAGACATTTTTTGAAAATATTTTTTTGTAGTAAACTACACGTTGTATACCATGAATAAAACAGAAAAAATATTAATTTAGAAAAAGTAAAATTAATATTGAGCAGAAGCCACATTTGTACATAATTTTAAAAAATAACGTTGAACGCGTATCTCTGTGTTGATCTAGTTGTGCATGTAAATTACAGACTTAACTTTGCTTATTCATTATTTTTATTGGCTGATTCAGGCAACCCGCTGCTCATACCTCTATTGTAACGTACATAAAGTGCACAAACACATTTAATTATTACCCGTTGTGGGTAGCCGAGTAGCTTACATCGCTTGACTCTTGATAATAGGGCACGGGATCGAATCCCGACTTAGTCCAGCTCTTAAGTTAGATTTGATATGACCTGAGTTGTGATTGCCTAGCGTTTAAGGAAGCAAAGGAACCTCCCAGATTCTCCCCTAAAGCCTCTCATCCCCACAAGTCTCAAAAACTCACAGATTAGATTAGACCAGAGCGCGCTGATCAAAATGCAGCATGAATTATCGTGCTGTACAAATGTAATTCAAGCAAAAGAAATGTTTTTTCTTAATTTTAACAATTTAAATATGCCATTACATGAAGATTAAAAAAAAAGGACTTTCAACAGGCTTTAAATACAAAGTTGCTTGTATCACACATGCGAGCTGGGCGCATAGTCTCATGTTCCAGACACAATATGGCCGATTTAACATCCATGAAGCCAGTAGTATACTAACGGGAGGGTGGGGAGCTAATACATGTATTCTAGCGCCTCGTAAGGGGGCGCCACTAGTAATAGTGTGAGAAACACGAACACTATTGGGTGAAGGGGGAGCTCCAAACAGGGCACTGCATGGGTACCCCCACTGCATGGACAACTGACCTAACTATAACCACGTGACTTTTTAAAAAGTTTATTAGAGAGAGAGGGAGAGAGAGAGAGAGAGAGAGAGAGAGAGAGAGAGAGAGAGAGAAAAAAAAGTTTTCTGTTTAGAATGTCCCAAATATCAAACGACTCAATGACCCACCTGACAGGTCCAACGACATGTATACTATGAAAGTGTGCAGCTTACACGATGCCTCAGAAGTGAGCCGGATGTAGATGTTCTGCGCATGCTCCAGCCACAATCTGATAAAAAAAAAAAAAGGCAAAGCATTTTCAAGAGGTTTTAAGAACGCAATCATTAAACAAAGCTGTACCTCTATATAGCGAGCGTAGCAGACCACGTAGAACTCCCTTTGACACAGGCCACATAAAAACAACGTTGGCATAGATTACAGAGATGCGATTAAATACTGAATATTGAGAACCAGTAGATGGAAGTGTGTTGAGAGTTGTGTTTTGCATAGCGCAACATCTTTTTCTTTTTTTTTTTCTTCACTGTGGTTTAAAGCATATTTGTAATAAATATAGTTTTCGCAAGAGGCATACGCTACAAGATTAGTTTAAAAAGCTCTTTTAACCCTTAAAGTGCTGAGCTGTTTCACAATGAGTGCATAAAAAGTGGAGGCTAAACTACCACACGCGCCTTAAGGGTTAAAGATGACATTTCGATACGTCTTCAAGCATGCGATTTTAGTCTAACATTTTTTTTCTTATGCTAGAACTGTTACAGCTTATGAAAGTAGGTTATAGTTATTTATGGTTATTTTTTTTTTTACGAGCAATAAAGGGGACAAATTCAATTTATACCACTTACCAGTCTAGGAAAATTTATTTCCCTTGTTCGAGGTACAAAGCAAAATAATTAATTACCAATAGTTAATTAAATAATTGTTTGTTTTTAAATTATTTTCCTCTAATAGTGTAAAATTTCAGCTTGATCCGAGATTGGGCGTGGGGGAAATTTTCATCGCTCCCACAGGCTAAGGATGTTCCACTGTAATTTTTTAAAATTGAGCGCTACTAGTAAAAGTTTGAGAGCCACTGGCTTTAAGAATAGTAAATGGGTAGAGTGGTTCAGAAAGGAGAAGCAGACGGAAACGTTTATTGTTGGGAGTCGGCCTACTTATACACACTTGGTCTAGCCCCCCCCCCCCCCCCCCCACCCCGGGTGACAATGTTAGGAAAAGAAGCGAGTTGCTCATCATTCATTCATGTACCACTTCCGGCAAGCGACACTGTCATGTGTCAGCTAACGTGCCAGGTCAAGATTACATCTTCCATAACTGCCAATTATCGTATGAGTTGGTGGGCGAGAGGTCTGCAGCAGGGGAGGCGCTAACTGGGCGCTAGGCGGGGGGGGGGGGAGTATGAAGCATAGTATTGTGGCGTAGTTCATAAAGAAATTTCACGTATTCGTCATTTCTCGTCATAATTTATGTATGTGCTCTATCCACAGGCCACTTGACTTTCAGATCTACCCCAACCACAGCGGTAACGACTCTTTGCTAACGGTTCAAACGAATAACATTGGACGGACGGATGCAACAGACCATCAACACTGGCACACGCTGCTGACAGTTAGGGCATCTTTTATTATTACTAGTCTATCCAGTTTCCCGCCTTTTTTTGAGTGATTTAATACAGCCAGCGGCTATGTACAATCCTTCTTCACTCCCGTCTCGTGGAGATCGAACCATTTTATTTCAAACAGACTGGCCGCGCAGACGTTAAGAAGTTTGAGACAGGGTGCTCAATTATTCATGACGTCATCAATGCCATGAACTGTTCGCCCGATAAAACGAAATGGGGTGTGGGAAGAGTGAAATGACGGGAAAAAAAATTGGAAGAACGAATTGCAGAAGTTAAAGTAAACAGACGTAGAAGTCAGGCAGACGTGAAAGTCAGGCAGACGTGGAAGTCAGGCAGACGTGTAAGTCAGGCAGACGTGTAAGTCAGGCAGACGTGGAAGTCAGGCCTGAATCAGCCAGGAAAACAACAAAGTTTAATTCTCTAATTAACACATTGTTATGGTGTGTGTGTGTGTGTGTGTGTGCGTTTCTATGGTTACGGTGGGAGTAGGTTCGCGATTGGTTGTGAATGATGCAACATAGGTGGCATTGTCGTCACTTGGGGAGACGACTCCAGAACGTGAGACTAAACGGTTGAGTTATTGCAGTGAGTTTGATTTTGTTAAAAAAAATTTACTTAAATCCACTACAGTTATTTGTTTTCATATTAACTTGATTTTCTGTCTATTTTATAATTAAAGTTCTATTTAGTTTTGTCCACGAAAGAAAGTTATTCAAGTTATTTGAAGTTTTATTAGATCTAGTTAAGATATATTACGCCTACAAAGGTTTAGCAGTCTACCAAAAGCTTGGTGATACAAGTCAACGACCGGTAACAGCACACACACGACTAGACTGACACACAGATACACGCAGCGAGTAGGCCCTTGTTATATTCTCTCTTGAAGCAACTTAGGTATTTTATAAGGTAAATCTATTTTGTTTTGGTAGTATGGAACCCCATTTGTGTCATATTAAACATATTGCCGTTGTATAAAGAAACTAGAAAATAGATTTGAGTTCAATTTACAGATTCTGTTAAAGATGTTAGCAAGAACGTATATTGTCCATCCTCGACAGCGTCCATTGGACCTCATTCACCAATCGTACACAAACAACTTTTAGCCACCTGCTTCTCTATCTCTTCTATACAAATTACGATCTAATTTTAATACACAGTGGCTATCACGTGACAGTTTTTTTAATCAATATTATCACGAGACTAATGTTGTTTGTTTACGATTGGTGAATGAGGTCCATTATAACCAGATGAAATTAGATCGTTGAACCATGTGACATATTTTTAAAACCCTCTCAAGATACGTTTGACCTACATAGTACTGCATCATTGACAGAAATACATTATTAGTTATTAGTGTAACGTTGTGTTACTTTGTTTTTTACTTTGTCCCCTTACTCTATTGTTTCGTGTAACACACCTGGCCAGTCCTGTGTAGAGACACATCAGGTCAGAAACAGCCAAACTGGCCAGATAGAACATTGTCGTCTTGGTCCTCATTGACTTCTGGCACAGGACCAGCAGAGACAGGATGCTTCCCACAGTGCCTGCAATGAAACAATGATACATTCACTTCATTTTAAGTTTATTCTGAACTAAAAGCGTTTTTTTCTCTTTTTTGTTTTACAAGCACACCTGAAGACCATTGTAACGCGAAGCGTATTGACATCTTTGTCTTTTGACATTTTTAAAAAATTTGTTTGTTTTTTAAACATCTTTGTTTTTGGACATCCTAGCTGTTTGATCTTTTGTCATTATTGTTCAAATCTTTATTTTATGACAATGACAACACACATTACCTGTACTGGACTAGTACTGGTTAGTTACCTTACCCCCCCCCCCCCCCGCCCCGACGTGTAGTCTGTTCAAGATAAATATTTTCTTATCCTTTAGCCAAATTTAAATAATTTGTAAAAATTATATTTAGAAAAATTATAACGGTCAAACCAGAGTTTTCCCAGTGTGGCCAGCGAGCTAGTCGTTCTTTTCTCAACGATATAACTCAATTTCTAACAAAATCGTTAGAGCCGTTTTCACCCAGGTTAGGCCCACCCATTACGAATGTGCGACTTGAATAGAGATATGGTTAGAATAGTTGTCAAGTACTCACCAATGAGCACAATCAGAGGTGAACCGTAAATCCACAGGGCCCGACTGGCGACGTACTCAGGTAGAAGCTCTTGGATGTGTTCCGCGCCCTCGGCCATGTCATGTTCCTGGGTTGTGTTTTGGTAGTATTCCTCTAGGTCCTGGTCCACCAAGTCAATAGAGAACAGAGGCCCATCGTCTGGAAGGCTAGCGTCATCAGCACGTGACATTCTACTTCCGGATCTATTTTTAGCCCTTGATTTGTTTACATACGTAAATATCTTACTGCGAAGACGCGACTCACTGGAATGGAATGTGTGTGTGTGTGCGTTGTGTGTCGTACTCTGAACACACGATCAGCTCGTGGTGTATTGTTTAATTAAAATTCTTCTACGCCATGAAGTCACATGATTAAGTCACGTGCTTGGTCATCAATCCAATTAAAAAAAAAAGAATCTCAGAATGTTTGAATTAGAACCAGGGAGTTTATAGTCTGATATAAAGAAGAAATATTAATTAAAAATTATTTCTATACTATTCCTAGCCAACCTGTATTGCTTGGATGGCTGCCTGGTCGTGCAGTTTGTGCGCTTGACTGTCGTTCGGATTTATCGATGGTCTCTGGTTCATACCCTCCCACCCCCCGTCGGCCTGCGGGAGGTTTGGACTGGGAAGTAAACTATCTTCAACTCTGAAGGCACATCCGAAACATGTCAAACATTTTACAAACATTTTACATTCAAGATTTTCACTATCAATTTAAAACAATGAAGTCTAGTTTTTGTTTAATTTCTCTCTTTCTGTCTGTCTGTCTGGTAAAAGTTTGTAAACGTTATTTCTCCCACACCTATTCTCGGATCAAGTTGAAACTTTGCACAATTATTCATTGCCATTGACAAGACATGAATATATAAAACAATTAGCCGATTTGTCAATTAACTACTGGTAGTTAATTACTTAGTTTGATACCGACAAATGGCAAATCCTTCAGTCGCTTCTGTATTCACAGATTATCTTTATTTTAACTCTTTCTCCCTTAACCGACGATAAAAACGTTGATTCCATCAGAATGTGGTAAATAATTACGGAGAGAAAGAGTTAAAGAGGCTTCAGTCATTGCCAGTGAAAGATCTTTGTGGAGACAGCCGGCAGCGTAATGCGTAGCACGTCGTAGTAGGATCTAAAAGTAAGTAACTCACATGTATGGCTATGTATGTTGGGTTTGTTTCCCTTACATAATTGTCCACATTATTTTCTCCCACATGTCTACATTATTTCTCCCACATGTCCACATTATTTCTCCCACATATCCACATTATTTCTCCCACATGTCCACATTATTTCTCCCATATGTCCACATTATTTCTCCTACACCCATTCTCGAATCAATGTGAAATTTTTAAAAAATATTTAGTGTACCTGACAAAGTACGAATCAATTAAAAAGTTAACCAATTAGTCAATTAGTTATCGGTAATTAATTATTTTGTTTGATATCGAATAATGGAAATTTGGATTTAGATTTTTAGATTTCATGGCACATCGAAAAATGGAAATAACTTTTACATTATTGAAAGATGTAGATGTTCATAGTTCTTTCCATTAAAAAAAAAGTGTGTTTTTTATTATAGTTTGTTTGTTCAATTTCTAAGATGCGGTTAACATTACTTCAGCAATGAAACACAGTAAGATGGAAATAAGCTAAAACATGTCAAAGACTGACTCTCTATCGGAACATCAACAAAATAGACATTACTTTGTGCTACATTACTTTGTGCTACATTACTTTGTGCTTACATTACTTTGTGCTTACATTACTTTGTGCTTACATTACTTTGTGCTACATTACTTTGTGCTTACATTACTTTGTGCTACATTACTTTGTGCTACATTACGTTGTGCTACCTTACTTTGTGCTACAAAGAAAAGAGAAATTAGAAATTGCTGAAAAACTGAACAAAAAAATTTTATCATATACCCTTAAAAACATAAAGCTTATTAACACTTTCTGTATTCTGTACACCGGATACACCAAATACGAACTAGCTATTTATAGCTATCCGCCATAAGCCCAAATCTATGATATTATTAAGCACTTTAGCTTTAACGGATATGTTCTAATTAAGTTGTGAAGTCCAAACACATACCTTGATTTAGATCTGAACCTACCAGTCTAAGTAACTCTTTTAAGCCACATTGTGTTACAAAATAAAAAAGTTTCGCGACGTTCATTTTTACTTAAAACCTGCAATCACCATTTTGAAGTTAGTCAATCACTAGCACTGGTCCGTATATCTGTATGTTCATATCCACCAATGACAGAAGTTTAGGATGAAGCTAAAAACCAGAAGTTCTTTCCCTTTAAAAAAACAACAACAGAGCACTTTAATTATAAACACAGACGAATTAAAGTCGTGACGCTGCGTCTTTTGGTAATCGCTCACGCCGTCTCTTCAGAAAGGGCTGTCACTCTCACCCTCATGGGTTGGTTATCGTTCTTGACCACAATAAAATAAAATGATAGTTAACAGTAAAAAAAAAAAAGTCTTCGTCTCCTAGGCTCCGAATTGAATGTTTCTCGAAAAATAACCTGAGGCCAGTTAACTCTTTCTCTCCGTAATTATTTACCACATTCTGGTGGAATCAACGTTGGTATCGTCAGTTAGGAGAGAAAGAGTTAAACATGTTTCTTTTTATTAAATACTTCACGTGGTGTATGCGTCAAGGTTGTTGTATTTGCCGTATCAACAATAAACAACTTGTATACATTTCGAGAAACAACGCTAAGCTTCTAATAGATCTAAAATTAGCCAAAAGGAGCAACCTGTAGACCGAGACCATTCGTTATACGAATGCCTCAACACTGACTTGCAACGTCACAACCTGTGGTCAGTTTAGACAGGTCTGTACGACATGGCAACGAGTTTGTTGGTCAAAATTGCCCACACGTTGTGACGTTGCAGTTTAGTGTTCAGGCCTTCTATAGCGATTGGTCTAGCATGGGCCATATCAGAACCGTGACGGGGCGCCCTCAGTACTTAATAAAACCAAGGCCTCTATGACAACAATAGGCTAATACCTAGATCCATCGGCGCTGTTGT
Source organism: Biomphalaria pfeifferi (assembly GCA_030265305.1). Taxonomy (NCBI): domain Eukaryota; kingdom Metazoa; phylum Mollusca; class Gastropoda; family Planorbidae; genus Biomphalaria; species Biomphalaria pfeifferi. The sequence continues at coordinate 275,218 of JASAOG010000125.1, read as the reverse complement.
TACATGGGGCGGTCTCAATCCATGTAGCGGCGCTCCTGCATAGATGGTGGGAAAAATAGGCTAATACCTAGATCCATCGGCGCTGTTGTTACGTGGGGCGGTCTCAATCCACGCAGCGGCGCTCCTGCATAGATGGTGGGAAAAATAGGCTAATACCTAGATCCAGCAGCGCTGGTGTTACATGGGGCGGTCTCAATCCACGCAGCGACGCTCCTGCATAGATGGTGGAAATGCTTCTCAGCCTCGAAGTGAAGCTCCAAGTAGAAACAGTTGTTTGAGGAGACGAATAGGCCAATAGGGGAAAAAAAAACAGAATCTTCGTTGTATGCCTAAGGTCTGGGTGCATTGCACTGCCGGGGATGGAAGAGAGCCCAAGCAACTCAGTAACTGTTCACACACCGTTCCTCAAGGATGCCTTTTTCTGCCGGAAACCCGAACGGCTGTTGTGATGCAGAGAAGGAATATGGGGTGGTGGTGTTTCCCTGGTGTGCTCGGCATTTCGGCCTCGCCTCTTAAGCGAACGTCTTGGAATATGAGCCGTTTTGGTAATTAAGGGCGGAATAAATGACATCTGTTTGGATCCGTCCCAAACTGAAAGTTTGTTTAGACAGACCGATGGAGAGAAACTTACATGAATCTAGCGTTCCAAAGGTCTAAACTCATTGAAGTGGTTGGACCAGATTTTTGCAATCACGAAGATTTCTCAATGGTTGTCTGGAACTTTGGTACACAAACTCTATAAACTATCGTCTTATTTTAAAATGAGACTAGAGTATTTTAACCTATGACCATTATGTTTTAAATAAATTATAATACAGTTATTGAAGTCAAACAAACGTTAAGACTGGAGCACGGAGTATTCCATTACATCAAGTATGTCGATACACGATCTTAAAATATCGACTTAAGAATGCTTCCATATTTTTATGGCCCACTGTTAGTTTGGCCCTTGAGATACCGAGTGTGACTTGTTTATGATTAGTATCGATCCCGCCCTTCCACTCCATGCAACACTCCAGTGGTGTCCAACCTTTTTCAACGTGTGGGCCAATTCAACTACCGATACTTGTGTCAAGTATCGCCGCAAATTAATCATGGAGTTAAACGGAAACGATACTTTGAGGCTTCATTACTCAATGTGGGTAGAGGTTTTGAATTGGACCTGCTAGCAACACTGTTCGGGTTTAGCCCGCGGGCCGTAGTTTGAGCACCACTGCGACCCATTATGGTTACTACATCGACTCCACAGATGTGAGCAATCACATAAAATTAACTAATTGCCTGTGCGATGGCCCGGACATAGGAATGTTGAGGCACTGTGTAAATTGGCAATATGTGTTCCCATTATTACGTTTGCGTAGTGATGTGAAACACAGTACTCTCCCTTAATCTTCGGAATCGAAGACATTGCCAGATATTAAAAGGCGATATAAGCTAAAGCTTGGGCCCTTCCCCCCATTATTTATTAAAACAGCACTCTGCAATTTGTCCGTAAGTTTACGTGACACCATTTTGAAGTATTAAAATATAAAAAAAAAATCTTTGAAAAAACAAACAAGGCTTATCTAGGGGGAAGAACTCCCGTCATTAAAACTATATCTACCAATAATGTACAAGTTATTCCCCTTATTCGATATCAAACTAAATAATAGCACTAGGGAGGAAAAAGTATTTGTACAGATTTGTCCTAGCATTTAATAAAAAAAAAAAAGTGACTTAGTGTTCACACATCCAGCAACAAAGCCCAATGTTCAAATACCCTTATTGCTTGAATTTTAGCCCCTCCCCTTTTCCTTAAGAAAATTTAAATTCTCTCGTCATCTGCGTTAGTTCTTTTTTTCTTTTCAAAGTTAGGCTCACTAACCGTAGTCGTCTATTTCTCCTTCCTTCAGCCTTCTTATAGGTAGCCTACTAATTCTCAGAGTCGCCACTGTTGATGTCGTAAAAATCTGTTACTTTTATAAGAGAAATACTCATAAAAAGTTTTGTTTTTAACATTTGTATTCTATAACAAGCAAAATATAAAAAAAATACTTGTTTAAAAAAAACTTAAGGGAAGAACTCCACACTCACAGCAATAATTCTCTCAACTGTAAGATTTATTTTCATTTTTCCTTTTATTAAAGTAATTAATGAATTACCATTATATAATTAACTATTTGGTTAATTTTTTTTTATTAATTCATGTTTTGTCAGGAACGATGAATAATTGTGCAAAGTTTCAACTTGATCCGAGAATGTTAAGTGGTAGAAACATAGTCATAAATAAATATAGACTAGCCAATAAAAGACTTTTATGAAACAAAAATTTGTGACTTGCAATTTTGTGTACTTTATTATACAGCATTTATGAGCAGTGTAGTTTTGTTCTCTAAGACTGAAGATCATGCAACTTTTCAGAATTCCGAAATCCGAGAACAATAGATATACATGTTTTCAAGTTACACGAAGTTATTTTCTTTTCCAGTCTATATTTATTTATGTCTATGGATGGAAATAACGGGTTTAAAATGTGTACTAAACAGACAGAGGGAATTGATATAAGCTTTGTAATCAGTAGCGTTGCAGGCTCTGCCAGGTTGTAGCGCATGCGTGCCGCAAACTGTCTAAGGGTCAGCAGATCCTAAGTTTTCCCAAAATATATCGCACATTTGCCACTCCTTTGGACACATCTGATGCTTGCAGGCTGGGTTTGGGGTCTGCTGAGTGGAGGCTGGGGTTGGGATCTGCTGAGTGGAGGCTGGGGTTGGGATCTGCTGAGTGGAGGCTGGGGATGGGGTCTGCTGAGTGGAGGCTGGGGTTGGGATCTGCTGAGTGGAGGCTGGGGTTGGGATCTGCTGAGTGCAGGCTGGGGTTGTGATCTGCTGAGTGCAGGCTGGGGTTGGGATCGGCTGCGTGGAAGACATCGTTCAGACAGCAACTCAAGTTCTGGCCTTTCTCTCGTTCTCACCGACTGAAGCAGGCCAATAACAACAATATTGTAACGAATCTCGCTATCCAGACTCTCTGCAAACTGCACCATACACCACCCACCTAAAGAACTTGACAACTCAGGGCTCCAAAGTAACGTAACACTTTAATAGTTGAATAAATCTGAGCCAATACTGTACAATTGGCAAAACGTACACTGTACAAATATCTCTCCGATAACACTGTACCGCCGTATCAACTCTTGCACTGGCCTCTCCGTCTCGTTCCGGGCTTGCACTGGGTCCAACAGTTCAGGACTGACTTCACACACTAGGCTCGTTGTGTCGGACTCGATCACAGACCAAGATCAAGACGCCAGCCGTCTCAACTGTACTTGACAGTACTCCGCACTGAACCGTCGTAATGCTCCGTACAGAACCACACCGCTGAACCACACTGCACTGTGCTGTAGTCGACTGGACTGTAGTGAACCGCGCTCTGAACCGTCTTGACGGCGACACCTCCGCTCTTTATATAGGGTCCCTGCTGTCCTTCTAGAACCGGACAGAACATCGCTTGACGTTTCTAGTTTCGTCACATGACTACATCCCTCTTGACGCTCCTGAGCTCTGTTCACGAAGCCGATCCTTCCCGAACCGTCATGTTGACGCTCGTCTCGGCTGACCGTCGTAACTCGTCACGGTTGACCGCTCGTCTAGCGCTGGCCTGGGGCGATTTGCGTCGGCTGACTACACACATACCCCTACCCCCATCTGTGTCACCACCAGGTTTATAACAATATATTCAGTAAATAGAGATACATTTTTATTTCACCAATAATTTCATAAAGTGTATCTTATAGAAGACTACTTGTCTAATTTATTTTTTTGAACAAAATAAAAAAAAAATTAAAAAAATAAAATAAATAAATAAAAAAAAGCATAGATCTAAATGAGGAAACTTTCTGATATATCTAAAATGTAAGAATCAGCTCATTAATTATTTATAAATTGCATAAATGTTAATAGCGATAAGTTATAAGCTCGTGCGTTTCATTAACCCAATGAAGACTAGCAAATATAGTTTCATTAACCCATTGGCAGCTGGCGAAAATGCAGTATTTTAAAAGCTTTTAATTTTAGAAACAAAACACTACGAATATAATTAACTTCTTTATGCAATTTAAGTTTTCATAGAGATGTTACAGTCTACAAAGCAGATGACCTCAAGTTCATCTGTTGCCAGGACCTACAAGGATTTCTTATGGGCAGTACAACAGTCAAGAGCATTACCCATTACCTCTCATCTATCCGAAACTGACCAGAACTTTTTCAAAGTTCAGATTTTTTTTGGAATCAACGATGTGGAAATAATTCAAAATAATTTCAAAATAAACAAATCATGGCATTGTGGGTGTTGTCTTCGAGTCTATCAGGAACCAAAGGGCTTTGTATGACCATTCTCTACAACAGTTGACTAGAGGCTTTTACTTAAATGTTTCAGAAATTGTAATCTCAAAACAAGACCTATTGTGACCTACAATGCAGTCTGGACAATAATTGCATATTAGAACCGGGTTGACCATCACGAAATGCAAAACATATAAATTCTAAAATTAGAATATCATTTCCTAAATAACATCGATGCTTACATTTGAATCTTGTTATCTACACTGTGACCATTGGTTTTAATCTTATTATCGACATTGAATATTATGACTTATATTGAATCCCATGATCTACATTGAATTACATGTCCTACATCGAATCTCATTACATACATTGAATCTCATGTCCTACATCGAATCTCATTACCTACACTGAATCTCATGTCCTACATCGAATCTCATTACATACATTGAATCTCATGTCCTACATCGAATCTCATTACCTACACTGAATCTCATGTCCTACATCGAATCTCATTACCTACACTGAATCTCATGTCCTACATCGAATCTCATTACATACATTGAATTACATGTCCTACATCGAATCTCATTACATACATTGAATCTCATGTCCTACATCGAATCTCATTACCTACACTGAATCTCATGTCCTACATCGAATCTCATTACCTACACTGAATCTCATGTCCTACATCGAATCTCATTACATACATTGAATCTCATGTCCTACATTAAATCTCGTGACCTACACTAAATCTCATGACCTAAGTTGAATCTCGTGATTTTCTCTTAGTCTCGCAGCATACACTGCATCTCATGCAAACTTAAATCACTTTGGATCTTAAATCGCCTGCCACAGTCCGAACACTCGTAGCGCACAGGAAACAAACGTTTTCGTATGTCCGACGACGTTGCATTTGTCCTTAACACTATATTAGCCATCTCGTTACTGCCCCCCATTCCATTGGCGTCTCTTGCTTTAACATTTAACAGATGATCTGATGACGCTGAATCTAACATAGACCAGACGAGAACGCTGTCTTGTTTGGTGGCTAAGTTTTGGTCGGTTCCCGACGGAAAATTTTTTGGTCGAAACGATTCTGATGAAAAATATGAGCGCAAAGAAGTGTTGCCAGAATCCATACATTGTTCACCAGTGTGAGAATCTTTGCATTTCGTATTGTTGATGTCAGCTTTTTCTACGAACGGCCCCTCTCGATTTGCAGTGTGAGAGTTAGAGATATTGCTTGAGTTTGTAAGACCCTTATCAACGAATTCTAATTTCTTTTTTGAGTTAGTGTCTGTGGACGGTCTTCTGACACCATTTGTAATGCTCTTTTTAAATGAACACTCCCTTTTTAATCTGGTATCGCTAGGATCTTTTTTATTGTGAACTTTTTGGTGTCGCTCCAGATTGCTTTTGTGACTAGTGGCGTAGCCACAAAGGGCGCAGAAGAAGTCCTTCTGTCCACTGTGAACCGTCAGGTGGCGCCTCAGCAGCGCTTTCCTGCAGAAGTTTCTGGAGCAGATCTGGCACCTGTACCCGCCCCTGTGGAACACGGAGTTGTGGTCACGCAGCAAGGCCTTGCTCTGGAACACCACGCCGCAGCACTCCAGGGTCTTGGAGCTCTCCTGGTGCATCGTGACCACGTGTCGCTTCAGGTTGTTCTTCCGGTCAGTCGTGTACCTGCACTGCGGGCAGCTGAACGACTTCCGGTCGTCGCCAGGGGATACGAGTGACTGATACATGTGTGCTGAGCCCGAACGTGACTCCACGTTCTCGTCTGCTGATTGGTTGGATAAATCATTAGCGAATGTCGTCAAAGATCTTTGACCTTCTGTTATTAACAGACTGGCTAGTCCTGACATTTTCATCTTTTTGGTATCAATCGCATCAACACTAGATGATGAAGATGAGACAAGATTGTCTGAAGTGTCCGCCATCTTATTTTCGCTGACATTGGCATCAGCGCACACATTATCATGGCTATTTTTAACTTTGTTAACTTTCTGTTTTTTAAATTTAGAGAGTGCGGACACGAATTTCCTTCTTGATTTCTTAAACAATAGCGTGTTGGACTGAGCTTTTGCAAAGGTTTTATTGTTATTTTTTAGCTTGACATCGTCGACGCCGCGTCCTGTCGTGTTCTGCCTTAGCAGCGAGGAAATCTCTTCTGCGTTTGGTTCATTTGTGGAGGCTAGACTTCTTTCTGTTTGGCCTTTTTGAGATGCCTCGTTAGATGACAGTGAAGCAGCCTCGCTAGAAGCTCTAGGTTGCAGGTTACCGTAGCAGATGGGGATTCCGTGAGAGTCAAAACAAAGCGCTCTGTCTTGAAAGAGCTCTTGGCGGAAGTGCAAAAGATCTTTGAGCTTCTGATTTATCTCGGACGAAGAAGTGTGGCTCGGATATGGGAAATGGGATGGCCGGAGGGACATGAATTCTCTTAAGTAGTTGGTGTTTGGACCACTAATTTCCTGGGGGATAAAAGGAAACTGGTGCGCTCTGTTGGGCTGGCCTTCAATGTTTTCTAGCCCCACAGGTCTGGCTCCGTAGTTTGGCTCCAAGGCTCTACACTGACCGACGAGGCTCAGAGATAAAGGAAGGCCAGCATAGATGTTGGTCAATCTAATGGCCACGGGCTTAAAGACTGTGCCGGCTAACCCGCTGGCCTCCTCGTAAACAGAGAGGGGGCGTGGCCAATATGAATGCAATAGAGGGTCATGGTGAACGCCATGGGCGGAGACTGGCATTGAAAGAAACAGATGGTCCTGGTTGACGTTTTCTGGCCTAGTGCCGCCTCTGATGCAATAAGGAGGCGTCAACAAACCGTAATGTGTCCACGGTTTCATTCTGTGTGTAAAAAAGAGAATGTATTGATAAAATCTAGCAATTCAGAAGCATAACACACATTATAGATATATCCGTTTAGTCAAAAATGGTTCAAAAGTGTTTTTATTTTTATTTTTTAATTTTTTAAATGGTTGTTGGGTGGGGATAAACTAACAAGCAAAATATTTAAAAAATATTTGTAAAAAAATTATCTAAGCCCAACAGGAAGGACTGCACAATAACAGCAATATATCTCAATACTGTAAGATTTATTTCCTATTTTCAATATCAAATATATTCAATATCCTTCTGATGAATTGATTTTTTTTTAAAATTAGCAATTCTGTAACAAAGATTAGTTCAGAAAACAACGTTGCTTTACTTTGGGTTTTTCTTTTTTTTTTTGGGGGGGGGGGGCATCGCTTGGAGCTGCCACACTGGGCTTCATATACCCTAGCTACGCCACTGCGGTAGTGTCTTTATCAGTCAACACTCATCTGATTAAGAGGGCGTGTAATCGCTTGGTTTCCGAACCAAAGAGTCTGGGGTTTGAATCCACATAAAGATGTCATGACTATAAGACTCCATTGAGTCTAACCAACTGTCCGTTCGCTGGGGTCAAGTAAAGGCGGTTAGTGCTTGTGCTGACCACGTAACACCCTCTGTAACCGTCGCTCGTAGAAACAGATGAGTCTTACATTATCTACCACATGGATGGCAAAGTCTGAAAGGGGAGTTTTTGTTACCTCTTGTAACAAAATGTTGGTCTCTGCCCATTCAACCATTTCGCGACCATTTCTTTCTCCCTATTGACTTACTTGAAATAATATATATATATTCTTTGTGTCATTTTTACATCTCGAGAGACGATCTTTTCCTTTGCAACTTCTTGTGTGACTAAAGAGGCCAATCCTTGATACACAGCTGCGATCACAGGTTGCGCCGTTGCATTTTCACCTTTCTTTCTGTTTCTGTTGTGTATGACATCTGTAATCCGTGACTCTTCCTTTATGCTCTCTCTCCATGTGGATCTATCCAGTGCCACCTCTTCCCAGCTGCTAGTGTCGATTTTGAAGAGCTTCATGTCGCGTTTGCATACATCCGTATAACGTAAAAGTGGGCGACCAGCGGCTCTCCTGCCTCCTATTAGATCGCCATACAGGACACGCACTTCTGTTAACACACATTTTTTTCCAGGCTCTAATGGTGTGCATGAATCTAATCTATCATATAGAATAAGAAATTTTATTGGGAATTTTCTCGCAAAAATGAATCCAAAGTAATCTGTTTTTTATTTGCACTTTATTTGAAGATCCCGCTTACATTTTATTTGTTGACTAAAATTCAGTAAGAAATGAAAGTATCATTTAAAAAGGTATTTTTTAAAAAATTAATTCCTTTTTCATGAAGCTGATGGCGGTCTATAATTTTTCATTCTATTAATTTTTTGTAATTCTTGGATATTGCGAGGGGTCTTGCCAGTGAGCTCTCCCCTGTGAAGTTCTTCTATTGCAGTTCAGCGAATTTCTACATAAGACTGTGTGCAAAATGTCCTTCACTGATTTATGTATATCTAGTTAATGTATCATACAGGGGCGGACTGGATGTCAAAATAGGCCCAGGCATTTCTGTACAGTACAGCCTATAAATTGTATATCATATGATGGGCCTCCAATAATTGGCCTATCTGTTCTCAAAATGATTATGTTATTTTTTTTATAATGTATCGATAACTGTATACATGCTCTATATCTTTATAAGAAATATAGGCCTAATGTTGCTTTTTAATCGCTATGTTTGTAGGCCCTAAAAAGATGAAGCCAACTAATAGCACTGTCAATGGATGTGGGCTATTACATTATTTTTGAAAATGTGTTAGAGTAAATTAGTATCATTTATACTGTAGTCTGTAAAAGATGTTTTTAACACGACGCCCATATAGCCCCTTATATATGAGAATATTATAAAACCGTTAACAATTTTATGCGTACCATAGTGGCATTCATGAGGCACTTTAGGCTCATTTGAGTACCGGCCCACCGGGCATTTGCCCAGATGCCCATATAGCCAGTCCGCCCCTGGTATCATATGTTTTAAAAGATTATCTATTCAAAAGATCATATGTTGTTAATGATCATACTCATCATATGTTTTAAAAGATTATCTATTCAAAAGATCATATGTTGTTAATGATCATACTCATCATATGTTTTAAAAGATTATCTATTCAAAAGATCATATGTTGTTAATGATCATACTCATCATATGTTTTAAAAGATGATATAGGTTTAAAAGATCACATAAAAAAAAGACAATATGGCTAAAAATTAGAGATCTAAAATATAATATGAGCAAAAATCATATGGTTTGAAAGATTTTATGTTCAAATATCATATAATTTAAAAGATTATACATGTGAAAGAGCATATCTTTTTAATAGATTATATGGGCTAAGAGACCATCTAATCTAAAAGATCATCTAATCTAAAAGATCATTTGGTTTAAAGATCATTTGGTTTAAAGATCATTTGTTTTAAAAGATAATTTGTTTTTAAAAGATCATTTGTTTTAAAAGATCATTTGTTTTAAAAGATCATTTGTTTTAAAAGATCATTTGTTTTAAAAGATCATTTGTTTTTAAAAGATCATTTGTTTTTAAAAGATCACCTGTGTTAAAACATGACGTGTACAAAGATCATATAATTTTTACATGACGGAACACTTCGCTCATTCCGAGTATTTAGCGGAACACTTTGCTTAAAAATTTATTATCCAGTAGCTCTTGGGAACAGCTATTCAGGCCACGTGGAACACTTTGGTTCCGCGTAACACAGTTTGGAAAACACAGGTTTAAAAGATCATTTGGTTTAAAAGATTTGTTTATTCACAAAGACAAAAACTGGCAAAGACAAACAAGAAATCTTGTCATAAGGCCCACAACTTATCTGCTATAATACATAGGAACATAACATATGTTGCAAATGCTAAATGTACTAGGGTTATTTCTTTAAAAAATTATTTTTTTTTTATACTGAATGGGGCGTAAAGATCTCGCACATTTAGAGTGGGCGCTGTAGTGGCAGTAGGATATGATCCACTCGGTAGGCTAGGCTCTACCATTTTTAATTTTTATAACAATATTTCTTTCTTTTTCACAGCACGTAATGAATTGGGCCATTGAACATTTGTGCTTTGTTGAAGCATATAATGAAAACATCCTATATGTAACAGCGACACATTGCACTCAGTCGAAATGCCTCGGTACTAGACCAGGAAATTGTTTCTTTAATCCATTGAGACATTTGTTTTTTGTGCTTTTCAGAAATATAAGTATTTTATCGTTTCTAAATAGGTGGGGTTTTTTTGGTAAATTCATTCAGAACTAAGGAGATCCTTATGCCCCACCACGAAGATTAGGAAAACCAAATTAGCATAATTGATATTAATCGTCCTATCAACCACGAATAAATATATACACCATAGTCATATCTCTACACTCTGTAGTATAGTCAGTAGGCTGTGGAACATAATGTCAAAGGCAATGTTACATTATAATAGGTTTTTTTTTATCATCATCCTAAAATAAATTTTAATAAATTAATCACATATTAAAAATCCATTCCATATAACTAATCTAACACTTGTAAGAATCAATTACACCAAAAAGAACCAGCGACATTAAATAGAAAGTTAATTAGATTACCTGATATCTGCGAATTCCTTGAATGCTGATTTCTGATATGAATCGACTGTTCCGATAATATTGTCATTAAATCAGCATATTAAATAAAATTTTCCAGTGATATATGATGTACCCTTTCAATTAGTCACACAAATATTTTGTTTAAAATTAGAATTCAGTCATTTCAACTGTAGAGGGCCACAGTATTATACTTGTAGTATTCCAACTGTCAAAAATATTATGTAAATTTACACATTATACTTATTTTCAATTATTAGTAAAACCCAGTATAAACTATGACACTGATGTGGTAATGCTGTATCACCACCATATTTTTTTCCTTGAATAGCAATTGATAATTTAGAATTGGTGTTTTAAATTTGTTTAAAGTTAATTTATTTTAAAGTGATAATCATAAAAAGCAATGATAAGTTTCCAGAGCGATGTCAGAGTTCTGGAACTTTGATTTACATGTATTTCAGATCATTTATGACTGGTATTTTTTAAGGTGGCAGGGGCGGGGCTTGGCCGGATGAGAACTCAATCTTGTTAAGTTATCGATCTTTGCAGTGGGGTGATGGAGTGTGAACAGAGGGACCATCTTTGTTTTTTCAGAGAGGAAGACACTCAAGCGATCACGCCCTCGTGTTGAGCGTGAGCCATTGATCAGGAAACGATGTGGCGTCACGGGTGAGTGACTGTGAGCAGACATCCGAATGTCGAGGAGAAAAATATAACAAGACAAACCAGGAGCGTTACCAACTGGCATGTTGTGTACTGGTTTTGTTCTAGCGGAGTCACTGGTCTAGCATTCGTCAATTACCGGAACTATTACATATGAAGAAAGAAATCGCTTACATTATAAACTCTTGACCCATTTTCACTTTTGTAGCAAATAAGTCTAAGAATAATTAAAAAATAAAAATCGGAAGAAATTTTACGAAACAAGTTCAGGTAAACTCAAATACAGAGCGTCAAGAATGGGGGCAATGAAATAGTTGATGACATGTTGCCTTGTTGTGTTTTCCCCGTAAGCCAATAGGAGCTTGTTAACACTTTCATGTTGCCGGATTGTCTGTCACAGTCTGCTGACGTCTTTACGAGGCCGTGAAGGATAGGTCAAGCTTTCCTCACTCCCTTTCACCTGGTAATGTCCCCTGTAAGATGATGATTTCATGATGGCTGCTTGGTCATGTGACTTTGAAAATGTTAAGCGTATCGTCAGAAGTAAGCAACAAAACTATTTTTAAGAATCGGTCAATTTTTTTTTTAGTTCGATTACAGTTTACATTCGAATATGTTGAATTTAGATAATTACTTAGTGCTAGGCATACAAGTATAAGCGAAGACTACATTTATCCGATACCTAAACGTATCGCATTAAAAACTGTTCGATACTTACCGTATAAAAAATGTTTAAAGTGTACAACCAGTTTAGGAAACAAAATGTACACAATAAAACAGAGACGGTCTAAAGCAGGGAATCTCAACCCACGGGTCACGACCCCCTTGGTGGTCGATTGACGATTTGCTAGGGGTCGCCAAAGACCATTGAAAAAATGGATTGTTATTGTCTATTCTTCTATTGCTGTGTGTGTGTGTGCGGGGGGGGGGGGGGTCACGGCTAAGTGGGGGATTGTAAAAAGGGGTCGCCGAGCATCAAAGGTTGAAAACCGCTGGTCTAAAGACTTGATAGACTTTCATTTTGAAATACACTTTGGCATAAGCTTCGACATTGACATTAAGTTTGGCATTCATCCTCAACAAATTCCATTTGAGTGAAGGCTTGAGAGGTTCAAATCCTCTCTAGCAAAAGCCCTGAACTGAAACCGTGTTGCTTTGCGTAGTGCGGACACATCACCGTACAAAACAAGAATGTGTGGTTTCTCAGACCTGTCGAGATGGAGGTCAGCAAGTCTGGGGGAGGTCAGCAAGTCTGGGGCAGTGAAAAAGAATATGAGACACGGTTTCCTCTTCCTCACCGCAGCGGTTTGATATTCACGTTCAACTGAACAATATCATTGACATGGCATTGAACTTGACAGTGACATTTAACATGACAATAACAATAATATGACACTGAGCTAAACAATGACATTAACATGACATTGAAATTGACAATGACATTAACATGACATTGAACTTGACAATGACATTAACGTGACATTGAACTTGACAATGACATTGACATGACAATGACATTGACATGACAATGACATTGACATGACAATGACATTGACATGACAATGACATTGACATGACAATGATATGCCATTGAACTTGACAATGACATTAGCATGACATTGGACTTGACAATGGCATTGACATGTCAATGACAATGACATGACATTGAGCTTGACAATGACATTGACATGTCATTGAACTTGACAATGATATTGAATTCTTCATTGGCATAAACAATTTAAGGAAACCCATTCATCAACATGTTTTTTATTTCTTGAATGTACAACGACGCAGATATCAGTTTATTGTAAGTCCATTGTTGGGATATTTATCACGTGGTCACGCCTGGCTGAGCAGACGTACTCGTTTTTATGAGCGTATCGGACGAGAACTTTTATCAATAATGTAACCAAGGAAAAGAATTCATAATGTAAATGCAATTGTCTGCTGAGCTATAAAATTATAGTTTCGCATTTTATTTTTTAGTTGAAACATTAAAAAGTTGAACTGGCATGGACTTCGGAGGTGTCTTTACACGTTTTGTTTTGTTTTGTTTTTCAAAGTCATTCTTTAGAAAATTTTGTTGAAAAAATTATGGGATAGCGCGAGCTCTTCTTTTTGTTTTCCAATCCTTTTTGATTTGCGCATTGAAAATTCAAAACTGATCGAAACTCCTATCAAGAGTTTCATCAACAACTTTTGCAGGACTTTAATTATGCCTCATTGTCCAAGGATGTAAAAAAGGACAAAGAATTCAAAGGCAAAAGATTGCCAAATATCAGGTTTGTCTCTAAACGGTAGGCAAATGCATTTGTTTAGTGCTGCGAAATAGTTGATTCTACAGACAACATAGTATAATTTGTTTCAAATACTAAGATGATATTCTGCTAGTAAAGCGTTCATTTAACTTCGAGGCTATTGTAAACAATGAGTACTATAATCTAACAGTGTTCTATTAAGATCCCTACTGTTATTAGAGCATGGAATGGGTTGCCTGAATCAGGCAGGAAAACCAATGACTTGGCAGAATTTAAGTTTTTGGTTAACATGCATGACTAGATGCATGACGCGTAGGACGTGATCATCTTCTTTTTTGAAGTAACGTCTGTATTTTATATGATAAGATAAGATCCTTAATACAATTTAATGTCTGTATATAATTTGATATTTAAGATATATTAATATTAATTATATAAATTATATTAATATTTAAGAACTATCTGTTTTGTAAATCATCAATGATGATATTTTCTAGGACACAATCTTTTAAAGTATTTTTAATAGAAGAAAAATTTACAAACTTTTCTTGCACTTTTTTCTAAAATCCTATTATATATACGTGAAAGACTTTTCATTTATTCATTCACATATCTCTGGAAATGCGGAAGGGATTAGCATAAATTTGTGTACAAAGGCTCCTTCTATTTGTCAGGGGCTCACTAAGAAACGGTTTTGATAAATTCTCAATCTGAGCGCGGAAATACTCGAAAACTTTTAAGCTTTCCTCTGTAAAACATTTATATTTTTCGGTATTTTAACCAGGTTAGGAAGACGTTATAGCAGGCTGTTTCATTAAGTGTCTTTTGGAGTTGATCCATACACTTGGATGGTAGTGATTTTGATTTGGTTTGTTCCGAGTCGAGCTGTAATAATGCATCGCTGGCTTGCTTTTAGGACAAGACCATGCCTACACCACCAATGTGTTCCTAATCGTGTCCTGAGTATATTATAGTCCTGCCATCATTGTTTATTTGTCCACTTGATCTCACAGATTTCAAGGATGACCAGCCAATAGGTGTCAAACTCTTTTAAAATTTTAGCAAGTTTACCGCATTGGTTCATGGTTGTTATGTTCCATGTACCAATTAGGGTCGACTTCTTTGCACTGAATGGCTTGACATGTATCATGCATTGGACTTCTAGCTGGATTTGGCCCAACGCAGTCATTAGGGTTTGTACTTTGCACATTTAGTTAGAAGACTTAAAAGAAATGGTTGGAAATTATTTCACTGGATCATTAGAATTCCACTCACAAAGGTGTAATGCATAAAAAAAAATTAAGAGGAAAGGTTAAGATATTTTTCTTTTCATGGGGGCGCGGTGGCTGAGTGGTTAAGCGCTTGGCTTCCTGGGGTCTTGGGTTCAAATCTCGGTGAAGACTAGGATTTTGAATTTTGTGATTTTTAGGGCGCCCCTGAGTCCACCGAACTCTAATGGGTACCTGACTTTAGTTGGCGAAAGTAAAGGCGGTTGATCCTTGTGCAGGTCACATGACACCTTGCTCGTTAACCGTTGGCCAAATGAACAGATGACCTTAAACATCATCTGCCCCATAGATTGCAAGGTTGCAATTGGGGTTTTACATGATGGGGGTCACTAGCCTCACTCTAAACTCGGCTAAACCCCCCCCCCCCTCTTTTTCACCCGGGTGTGGAACGGCAATGGCGGAGTTGTAAGGAAATTTATTTTTTAAATATAAGGGTTCTGGCAAAAATTATATCATAGAATCCTTCAAATATTTCGATAATATCTGAAACCTTTTGAAGAATAGTAAGCGCTTGTAAGTAGGACTATTTTTTTAGGCGGAGATATGTGTTTTTGGAGGCGGACGGTTAAAATTCTATAGAATTCGTGGGCCTAATGTTTACTCGAGGAAGTGTCAACTTGTGGACCCAAACTTCCTTATGCCAAAAAATAAGAAAAAAAGAATGTATCCTTAACTAGGTAAACAATATATAGCCAAGGAACAGGTCAACGTGCGAATCCATATTTTGTGTCAATATTATTTTTTTAAAATATTAAAATTATTTATAAAAGGCACAAAATCTTTTACAAGAATTTAATGAATTGAAACCAAACTCAACTTCACAAATATGTAAAATTAATAAACTGTACCGATTACTCCAACTTTACCATTACCATTGGTATGAGTCGGATACATCCTATCTAATACCTTTATATGGAAGTAAGGAGCCGACGATAAGTCAGTGAATGTTTGTAGGACTATGTTTGTAGGACTATGTTTGGGCAGACTGAGGAAAGGGGATTGGGGGGGGGGGGGAGGGGAAGTGCTACATACAGTTCAGAGGTCAAAAGTATGTAAATGTGTGTGTGGAAAGAGAAAAAAAAAGGCTAGATGGAGAATTAAAACGAGGTCCGTTTGATTGGACATTCAAAACTGCCAAAACATTATGTGAATGTCACGATGCTTAGAATACAATAAGAAAAAAAAAAAGGAGGTGGGGGCTCGGCTCAGGCCAAAAAGTCGCGTCTCAAATATTTCCCAAAAGAACTGAAAAGCAGAAGTCAGAGAATTATGTAGGACTTTTTTTTTTTTAAAGGCTGCCTGGTAGTGTGGTATGCGCGCTGGACTGACGATCGGTTGTCTCGATGGTGCTGGGCTTAGATCCTACCCTCTGCCTTCCCCCGAAATCCTGTGGGAGGTTTGTGATATGATGTTGATTATCTTCAACTCTGAAGGAGCATCCGAAACATGTGAGCTATTTTACAAAGAAGCATTTTTTTTACAAGGTGTAAGCGGGTGGGGGTGGAGTATATGACAGATAGATAGATAGATAGATAGATAGATAGATAAATGGATGGATATATAGAAAAGGATAGATAGAAAGATAGACAGATCAGACAGAGAGATATCTGGTACGTACATCGTGTGCTAAGAGGCGCAATTAGCGTTTCCGAATATTAATTTATGATGGCCGATATTTCAACAAATTTTGTCAGGATTTTTTTTTTTGCTTCAAAATACTAATTAAATTAAAGCATAGTAAAAATAATCGACAGTGACACTATGTTTTTTAATTTTTGCTAAAATTCAGATTTTCTTTTTTAAAATGTCAGTCATAAACTTACGGTACACAATGTCATTGTCTCCGATTTCAACTATTCTGGTTTCTAGTCCTAATCAATTCCATTTTTTTTTTAAAGCGTTAATTTATTAATGCGAACTAGCGTGGAGGCTAGACCTTTAAAATATGGATGAAAAACAACAGAAACTGGAGTTACAGTTCCTTGACGGAATGGCTTCCCCTCGCGTCTGCTGCGTCGTACGTCAAGCGTGCTATATGACAGCACCATCACTAGCATCTGCATCGCGTAGCGGCACTCAAACCAGGTCTTTTGTCGGCGCACGTAGACCGTGAACTTCCTTGCTGGAGAAACTCAACCACCTAAGGTTTTATTTGTTGTCTTTTTTAAACATGTGTGTTTGACCCTGTAGATGTTTGTAAAAATGTTTGACGTGTTTCGGATGTTCCTTCAGAGTTGAAGATTTTTTTCTTTTTTGTATTTAAAATGTGAGGTCTACTATTTTAATTACAGCCAGAATTATCGAAAGTGAGTAATACAACAATCATAACGTTGCCACGTCGACCAGACCGCTGAACACTGACATACAACTTCACAACCTGAGGACAGTTTAGACCAATAGCTCGTTCGCATGTCACAGGTCTGTACGACAGGTTGTGACGTTGCCGGCAAGTGTTCAGGCCTTCTATGACAAAAAGTCTCGGTTAGATCTCGTTTAAATGACCCTTTCCCTTCTCTCTCTACATACATCTACAGGTCACGTTGTATCTGTTGTATATATACTTATAAATGAAATTTATATTTACTTTTATTTTAAAAGAACCTTGTTCGTGTTTATTTCCAGTTCTACATTAAAATTACAACACGTCTAACTAGGCTTTGTTGTACTAGAAGTTTGGAGCTACAGACCAACGACCAAGTATTAACAAAGGCCATCAAGTGACTTCAGAGAATTATACGCTTAGGTGACCCCCCTCCCCTTATCCTACCACCCTCGACGAATGATCCAGGAGCTTTATTAACGACCCCACCAGTCATCGTTCACAGGTAAAAAAAAAAAAAAAACAATGCCTCTGACATCTTTTGTAGGACAAAATTCCCCTTCCACCTCCCGTCCTCCCCTGTCCTTTTCAGGGGCGTTTCCAATATTTGCCGTCATCAACTATTCCGCAAGACGTCTGCTTTATGACGTAGGTCATATTATCTCCCCCCTGATGTGATTGATTGTCAAGAGTTCGCTCCTCCCAGGAGTACTCTCCAGTTCTGCATAATTTACTAGCCACGGCAGTCGTCACTTCAAAGACACGCAGGCTAGGAGCTTTGGGCTCACCACTAACGGAATGCCATCGTCTTCATTATTTTATGAGCTTGCAATTGTGTCCGCCTTGACCAGAATCTCCTTGACACTGGGTCAACTTGATACAAAACTGTTTCGCGCTGCTCGTAAGACGAACAACGACCTTCTCGCTAGAAGAGCATTCCGCCAAGGGAGATAATGAATAGACTCCTACTAACCTAGTAAAGACAAGGGCAGAGAAGAAGCATTAAAAATGAATAGTCCGTCACAATAGGGCGAGATCTGTAACGATAGACTAAAGAAATTCAGTGTTGTTAATTGTTCCAGTTTCAGGAGAGAATGATGCAGGAAGCGTCAGAGAGAGAGAGAGAGAGATAGACAAAGAGAGAGAGACAGAGAGAGAGAGAGAGACAGAGACAGACAGACAGACAGAGAGAGACAGACAAACAGAGAGAGAGACAGAGAAAGAAACAAGAAGACTGAGACAGACTTTACTTTTGAGTCTTCTATCCTGAAGGCTTTCTAAATTTAGTGATTTTACTAAAGGTGTTACTCTAGTCAAATGTGAATATTCGTTGGTTAAGAATCTCACTGCTCTATTTTGTGTCTGTTCCAGTTTCCGTATGTTTTCTTGAGTTGAGGGGTCCCAAACGGAGGATGCATATTCTAATATTGGCCTAACCAAGGTTAATAACATTTTTGGTTTTATGTAATTTAATTGTAATTAATGTTATCTTTACTCAGATAGACAGAGAGACACAGTGAACTGTTAATTGAAGTTAAACGTTTTGACTCTATCCACACAAAATGAAAAAAAATCAGACTTTTAAATAATTCACAGTAATTGATAATATGACAATTGTATAATTATTAGAAAATAAACTGAATGTGCGGTTATTTGCCAGAGCATTGTTATTTGGAATGTGGTCTTGTGCTATCGTATGTTCATAATGGGGGGCAGACATCTTTGGTGAAATAAATGTGGGATGTGTGGCTACGGTTTGGCTGCATAACATAGGGCATTGAGTTCGAATTCCGACTCAAGCAGAACTGAGATCTTGCACAGCACTGACACCTTCTCCTAGATACCACGTCCCCCCCTCATCTGGCCCACAAAAGAGATTGGACCACAATGCACTGAGAATAATATAAGCCTGAAAGAGGCGCTTTATATATATAAAAAAATTAAAATATCAAAGCGGAATGGTGTCGTCGTGATTTAGCATAATGACGACTTACGATTCTCCAATTAATTTCGCAGAATGGTGCCCTATTGACTCAGCAGAATCCAATATTAAGATTAAGCCTTTTTGTATTTATCAAATTCCGATAGACTCAGTCTGTATAAAGTGATAAATCCACAGTTAAGCATACAACTACTGTAAACTGTTAAGCTTATTATAAAGCCAAACAAAATCGATCAAGCACGTAACATTTAATTCAGTATTAAAAAAAAAACTACAACAGTGTACGTATTCCCTCTGTTTTTGTTTTTCAATTCTAGTTTTTCAACTTCAGAAATTACCTCACCCCAGCATTTTTTATCGTCACATTTCTTCTTTACGCCTGGTTTCAAACTTTAATAGTACTCTCCCTTTGTGTACTTCAAAATTGTCACGTGCAGTAGGCGCGCGCCTACGTTGATCACATGTTCATATTTTGAAGGTCGGCGGCCGCTTGAAGGGAAAGGGGAGAGGACGAGATAGATGGCGCGCGTGCGCGCACGTGTGTTTGTGTTTAGTAAGAGTTTAGTTTCCTGGGCGGGGCTTACGAAAACTTAAAAGGGGGAAGCGGACCCTGGAAAAAGAGCTTTGGGTTTTTATTGATTAGTTTTGAGTTGATCCTAATCTACCTTAATTGATGGACGGAAAGACAAGAGTTAGAGTGTTCTTTAGAAATAATTTCATAAATATAGACTAAATATTTCATGTGGTTTTTTTTGTTGCATAAATTTTAAAACTGATTTTTATCAATAACTAAAAAAAAAAAAAAAAGAATTGATGTCTAATTTTTCCTGTATCCAAAAACCAAGAAATTTTTGAAACCACCAAAATAATTTTTGACCCTTTCTTTGAATGGTGGGCGTGGTGGCTGAGTGAATAAGTGCTTAGCTACCGGGTAGCCTGGGTTCCAGTCTCGGTTAAAACTAGGATTTTGAATTGCGGGATTTTGAGGGTGCGAGTCCACCCCCCCCCCCCCCGCCCCAGCCTGATGTAAGATGAAGAAAGTGAAGGCGGTTGATCGTTGTGCTGGCCACATGACACCCTTGTCATTAACCGTGACCACAGAAACAGATGACGTTAACATCATCAGCCCTATAGGTCGCAAGGTCTGAAAGAGAAACTCTTGTTGTTTGAATATTCTTTCCTGCTGGCTGCTGGTCAGTTTATTTGGTCACCAAAAGGTGCCATTTATTTTAGTTAAAAGAGAGTTTAAATGAAGCAATTTATTAAAGACAAATGTGACAACTTTTCTAACAAAGCAATTTTCCTGCAATCTAATTGACATAATATATAAAAGTAAAGTTTCCCTCTCAGACCTTGCGATCTATGGGGCAGATGATGTTTAAGGTCATCTGTTCATTTGGCCAACGGTTAACGAGCAAGGTGTCATGTGACCTGCACAACGACCAACCGCCTTTACTTTCCCTAACTAAAGTCAGGTACCCATTAGAGTTGGGTAGACTCAGGGGCGCCCTAAATTCTCGAATTTCAAAATCCCTGTCTTCCCTGAGATCCGAACCCAGGACCCCAGGTTCGGGGGACAAGCGCTTAACCACTCAGCCACCACGCCCGTGACATAATATATAAGTAATTGGATTATCCGAGATATTTTAGGGTCATAACATATATTGATTTCATTATCCCTGCATTAAAATAAATTATTATGGAATTATTTTTATCATTTTATTATTGGTATTGTCTTCTGTATATTTTTTACACAAGGTAAAATAGTGCTATGAAAGGTCTTAAAAGTCTAGATTTAATGGGCCCATCTTGGACTTTATAAACTTTCAATATACATGATGTAGTTCTATAGTACGGAATCAAGTTTTGGTAACATTAAATGCTTCTATCTTGGCTACATTTCTTAAATGCCTTTTAGACAGACGCTGTGAAAGAGTTCTCGTCTGAATTCCCACTCAGAGACCCACGTAGAAAGGGGCAAAATGGCGTCGACCCGCGCCTCGTTAAAGTAGGCAGACGTGATGACGACAAAAGTAACAAGGGAAGCTACTCACTCAGACTCAAGCGTCGTTCGCGAGCAATTAAAATACACGAGCCGGAACTTTTTTTTTTCTGTAGTGAAACGAAGTGGGAGTTTTTCTTTTTGTCTTTCCGGGAGGCGCGGTTTTCTAAATGTCTGCTCCCGGAGCACGCAAAATACACAGAAAACGAAAGTAAATATTCGATCTTATTTTCTTCTTTCTGTTATTTGTTTAGTATGAAGACTAACAAAAGCTGCTGCATTGCGGATGAAACTGGAAACACCATTTACCATTGTAAACTTTAAAAAGTTGTTCATGCATGAAAAAGAGAACTCAATATTTTGCTGTATTTATTTTGGTTTTCAAAAAATGAATTTAAAAAACGTTTATAATAGCAGTAAATCTTGTAGTACAATATGTTGAAATGCTAAACAAGGAATCATGCAATAAAACTTAACAATATTTACGCAATAAATACGTACGTTTGAAAATATGATACTTTTAGTTTTTTTTAATTTTATTGTGTTTTTTTGTTTTTTTTACTCACAGTGCTTTATTACTGGCGACCTGGATCATACAATGAAAAAAAAATGTCCTCGACTACTTAAAAAAAACATATTAGTATCCGGGGAAGGGTTTTAGGGAACATAACCTTGGGAGATTTCAGAGATCAAAACCCGGGGAAATCTCTAGGATCACTTCATGGGTAGATCTTAGGGATCACAGCACAAGTAGATCTCATGGATCACAGCACAAGTAGATCTCAGGGATCACAGCACAAGTAGATCTCATGGATCACAGCACAAGTACATTTCAGGGATCACAACCCGAGAAGATTTCAGGGATCACTAAATTTGTAGATCTTAGGTATCATAACATTTTGAAATTTTACGGATTACAACAGGATGGGTTATCAGGTATTAAAACATGGAAAGATTTAAGGGATTACAACATAGACAGATTTCAGGGATCACAACATAGAAAGATTCCTGGCATCACAACATGAGGCGATCTCAGGTACCAAAATCAGAGAAGAGCTCTTGGCATCTCAACATGGAGAGGAATCAGGGATCGCAATATGGAATGATTCCAGGAATCTCAATATGTGGAACTCGAGGAGAGTTAAGGAATTATAACTCTGGAAGATTTCAAGAAACTCGACCAGGACAGGTCTTCTGGTGCTTCCACGGGGCTCAACAGAAACTTTTCTTTCTACCTCAAGTAGTGCCATACGCTAAGTATTGGAAGGAGACTAAAAAATACACCTGTAACTCTGAGCGTATGAATATCTCGCAGTGAAAAGGACTACTTTCGAAATTATTTTTTTTCTTAGCTCTAGCTATGAAAAAAAAAGGGTGTCATTTATTTGCATAATCTTTAGAGTTTCTTAAAACCGGAAGCTCTTTCAAATTCTCTCCCGCCCTCATCATCTGGCCTCGTTTACTCACAGCAGACGTAGCCGTATTCCCGCTTCACACTCGCAGTGCCGTATTGTCGCGAGAAAGCAGTTGAGCCTTGCAACAATTTTTTTTTTCTATAGTGAGTACACTTTTATGAAACATAGTGGCGCTCAGAGCAAAGAGCATGGGGGAAAAAAAACAACAGAGGCACCCGCCCCCTTTACGAACAAGAGGGTGTGAACATCAAACAGTTTTTCCTTCAAAAAATGAGTAGCTTAAAAAGTGGCAGTATCGATGCTATAAAAATGTTCTTAAAATTAGCATCGATTATCGATTAATTAATGGTCCAATATTTGGATAATTATTGGGTCCTTTTTCAAGTAAAGGAAAATGCATGTCAAAAATAAGAAAAATATAACAAGTAAAATAATACTGTTTCTACTCCGTGTAGTTTGAAGTTATTTTAGCTGTTTGTATACATTCAGAAGTAATCGTTAACGGTAAATACATTAAAGTATCGAATGTATCCACCGAGATCGACGTAGCCCAGGAAGAGAAACGAAACATCGAAGGTCTCAAGTCTCGTTGGTTGGACGCGACAAAACGTGACTCGCCCTCCACGTCCGTGTCTAATTGGTCAACATGGCTGCAGAGAAAAATGAGACCAAACGAGAAGTCGAAGGCGTGAGTGGTACGGGAAAGAAGAGGGGAGGGGGTGGAAGAGAAAAGGGAAACGCTCCTGATCTTTCTAGGCCATTTTATCCTGTTCCATATTTCTGGTTCCATGTTGATTTGAATGTATGCATCATAGAATGGAGAACATACACTCACCGATGGGAATGAAAGGGAAAATTTCTTGATTGTTCCTATTTTTTTTTCTGTTCCATGTTTTTGGTTCCATGTTTCTGGTTCCATATTCCTGGTTTCGTATTTCTGATTCTATGTTCCTGGTAAGAAAGTAGACATCATAGGATTGAGAACATTAATCCACCAATGACACAGGACAGAGAATGGCTGCAAGTTGCAAGTATAATATGAATATAACAATTATAATACGGAAACTCTTGCAAAGCTCTGGACTGGAACACACAGGGGAGAGAAAGGCTGGGGTACAAGGCAAACATGGAAGAGATACAGTTGAAAAAGAAGCAAAGAGGACAAGATGAACTTGGAAGAGATACAGCAGAATAAGTAGCAAAGGTAACAAGATGAACATGGACTCAACTGAGTGGAGTCTCTTAGAACATAGCTCGATGGCGCTAGGGGCTGTTGCGGTCCTGAGCTCCACAGGTAGTAAACGAAAAATAAAGAAAAAAAAAAACAAGTACATAACAAATACAGAATGTGTATAGAGTTAGGGTTAGAGCCCCCCTCCTCCCAGATTCGGCTCTGGGACCCTTCGGTTCGGAAGCCAAGCGCTTTACCATTCAACTAGGCCACCACGGAATGGTCGTTGTAATCTAAATAAACTGAATGCTTGCAAATATTATATTTCAGCCATAAAATGCCCAGCATTGATGTGACTCTAAAGAAGGCAGGGGAGGGGGGGGGGGGGGAGAGGGGAACTGGATTTTGTTGAACTATAAAACTGATCCAAAATAACGCTACAGATGGGCTAGCAAGGACCTTTCTACATGGAACAGTACCAGAAAAAGAAGAAAGGCCAGACAAAAGAAACGAAGGGGAGACAACTAATAAGAATGGACGGGCCTGTCACTGAAAGAGATTCTATTCATGACAAACGACCGAGAGGAATAGAGAAAGATGGTCGACAGATCATGTGTGGCGCCCCAACGGTTCAACAGACTAAAGGACAGGTGAAAGGGAAGACTTAATTCACATAACAAATAATGTGCGTTCATAATACAACAGATATTGTTGGATTCTCGGAAAAGTGGAAGCCTGCTAATCATTTGGCTAGTCACGTGAACGCTAGGTTCGTGGGGTGTCACCGTGTCAGAAATGTCATGCTGACCACTACCAATGGTGGTTGGGTCGTCTTAAAGGTTTGTTCGGCCTTAATGAAAAGTACAAGTGACAAAACGCGCTTTGTTGAAATTGTGCAAACTGTTCAGGATAGCCATTGTATAGCTGTAACTGGATACGATATTGCTGCAGCCATGACAGGCCGGTGAGAGCAGTAGAAAGAAACAGTAGCCTCGCCCTGAGCTCGAGGAAGTAAGACGAGACGATGTTTACATGGTTGCTGCGTTGACTCGGAGACTCAATTCGGCCTCGGCGTCCATAGCAACATGGCAGCGAGCAATGGGGTTGACACGAAGAAAGGAAACAGAAAAGTAGCAAAGTTTAACAAGTGTGTGTGTTTAGACATGTCGGAAAGTGTGTGCGTATTAGTGTGTGCACGATGGAACTGTCGCTAGCAGCGGCTCAGTGTTGCTGGGAGTGGTGAAGCGATTAAAATAAAGGGAAGCGACTGCTATTATTTTAAGAAATTCGGAGAGTTATCTTTCCTTTAAGTTCCTCACGGAAAATTCACAGCAACTTTCGATTTCTATTTATAAATAAAGTGTTGCAAAACATTGACAAGTCTAAAATATCATGATAACGGATTTTCAATATGTTTTCAAGTTTTTGTGATCTAAACGAGACGGACAGACAGACAGACGAACGGACAGACCGCATATAGTGACCCAGCGGTTCTCAACCTTTTAAGCTCGTCTGTAATTTATAATATATTTAAAAAAACAACAACTAAGCAACGCGTAGGTTTGTAGTATACAAGAACTAGATCTCAGAGATTCAACCCAAAACCAACAGGAATGAATTAGGCTTGACTAACTTTAACGAGAATCTGAAGTCATAGTAATATGTTGGAAGCTCATATATAGATAGAGAAAGAGAGAAAATGAGAGAAAGAAAGATAGATAGAAAGAAAAAGAGAGAGAGAGAGAAAGAGAGAGAATCAAAGGAAGAAAGAAAGCCTAAACGTCTTTATATTACAAGAAAAGCGGCATAAACAAGAGAGAGAGAGAGAGAGAGAGAGGGGGGGTGGGGGGGGGGGGGAAACGAACAGTAGGGAAAAAATCGTTTCTAATGGAAGGGAGAGCATGAAGATAACTTCCTCAAAACTTTGAATCTTGTATTCTTTCCCTTTATTACGATGACGTCTTTTTCATGTCTACTGTTAACTCTATTCTTACGACAGATTTTCTTATTGACGAGCAAGATCAAATTAGAAGTTTAGCGTTAGTGCATGAAGCAGGTTGCTTGAATCAGGCAGGAAAGCCAATGACTTTTAGTCTATGTCTCTGATTAACATGCCCCCACTAGATAGATATACACTTTCATATGAAATAACAAATGTGCTTTTATCTTTAGTCTGTATTCGCATTCTACTAGTTTTTGTTAGCGGTCTCCGAAAGGGGAATAGCCGCTTTTGGATTTATGCGGTCTGTCTGTCCGTTCGTCTGTCTGTCCATAGGACGTAACTATCTTCCCTTTCCAAGTAACGCCAGTAGTTTATAAAATAAGAAGATGATACGACTATGGGGAAATGTGGGCTGGATATAGGCGGGTTATGTTGTGAGCCCTGATCGACTATGGCACTGAGATTAAGGTGTGCTATAGTTCCTTTCAATGTAATTTGTACCTTCCTTGTAAATGCTATGGATATTTATTCGTAATGTATGCCTCATCCTATCATTAACCCATTAAAGCCTTTGTTGTGATATGCAATCGTGTTATTCACAAGTATACGTTAATATTTGGTTTATTTGTTCCTGGATATTCATTGCATAAATTGATTGCTAGACTATTAGGGTTGCCCAGGCAAACGAGCCAAGGCTAAATTACAACCCCGGCAGAAAGTTAATAAAGACTGTTCAGGTGGGGAGCCCGGCGAAGTACATCATACCCTAGATGAGCTCGGGAACAAAGCCCTCCTGACAGGACGTTCCATTTGATATGAATATTATTAAGTGCCAAACATCCTACAGGACAGCAGGGGTTCGAACCTGAAAACACCAAAATAACGGTCCGAAGTGTATACCCCACGGTCAGGGAAGATAGATGATCAAGTCTAATAAACTATTTTGGAAGAAAGTCCACTGGAAAATTGCCTCCGGTGAAATGGGCATTGAGACATCTATTTCCCCACTTTCCAATGGGTCCTATTATTTTCTGTTTTTTTTCAGCTATTCTTTTGTGTCATGACAATATTCCAAGTGATCACATTAAGAAATGGTATTATAAAAAATATAGATCAAGGTCACTATTAAAAAATAACAATTTTTTCCGCCTTGTTAAAAGGTGCCCATTTTGGTTATTTCCAAACAGTGTTGAACAATGTTGTATAAATATTTGTGTCGATGCTAGGCATTCTCCCCCAATTTTTTTTTTATGTGTAATGTTCTTCTGTCAATAGTCATTGTAGTCTAGTGCAGAGGTTCTCGATCATTTTGACCCGTGGACCCCTTTAGATAGCTAAAAATTTCCCACGGACCCCGA
This sequence comes from Biomphalaria pfeifferi, assembly GCA_030265305.1. NCBI lineage: Eukaryota > Metazoa > Mollusca > Gastropoda > Planorbidae > Biomphalaria > Biomphalaria pfeifferi. Next base: position 248,004 of record JASAOG010000125.1, on the reverse strand, counting down.
AGTGGAAAAAAAAATGCATAAATATATATGTTATAAGTAACAACTGTAAAACAACAACAGCAACATTTGTTATAGGAGTGTTGAGATTATAACTTTTGTTTGAAATAATGAAAAAAAAAAGACTTTGGCTGTGCCTGTTTCCATGTTATGTATTTATGCCCGGCTCAATGATCACAAATTTGAATCGGTTTCTTTTATTGGTGATGAGGTTCATGACTGCAATGAATACAAGGATGGCTGCCTGGTCGTGCGGTTTGCACGCTGGACGTGTCGTTCGGATTTATCGATGGTCCCAGGTTCAAACCCTCCCCGCTCCCATCCCCGGTCGTCCTGCGGGAGGTTTTAGGACTAGGAAGTAATTATCTTCAACTCTGAAGGAACACCCGAAACATGTAAAACATTTTACAAACATTTTTTTAATAAGTCAAAAACTTCTTTACAATGACACATAATGCAGGTTATAAATTTGGAATATGTTTTCGTAACAAGAATTTGTAGTATCTTTGTTCAAACATTGGTTCAAGTTCTTCGTCTATGGATATTTTCAATAAGCTGCTCCTGGATTAGTATGGATGCATCTGCGATTGGGATCTGAGTTTGTCCACGAGCAAAAGGGTTCAGTACCCAGCCGGGAGTGTAATAGTAAGCTAGTAGACACTAACAAACACTTTTTGTCTGTGTAAATGGTAAATTTATTCATGTTAGATCGTCCATATATATATATATGCCTATATCTATATATAGGCATTTGAATATCTCCCCCCCCCCCCTTTTTTTTTTGAAACAAGTGCTTTTAATTGTAAAGAATTTAACAGTTACATATGTACAAGGCTAATTGGGTTTCAGAGAAGAAGTTATTTTAATTGTATATAATGTTCATTTTTTAGGACCTCCTTTACTGCAGTATAAGTGTTGTCGCGGTTTGAGAAACACTAGTCTTGTATAGGTTGCCATCAAGGTCTCGTGGAGATATATACAAAGGGAAATAGCACATATAACCTAGCCTTCTCTGGGTTACTTTTTGTTATCTCCCTTGTCATGTTTAGCCTCATGTTGTTCAAAATAATGGAGAGTTTGATTTACTGATCAGAACACGCCTTCAAAATAAAAACGAGAAAGACAGAGAGAGAGAGAGACAGAGAGAGAGAGAGAGAGAGAGAGACAGAGAGAGAGAGAGAGACAGAGAGAGAGAGAGAGAGACAGGTGCCTGAGCATTAGTTTTTGTTGGAACGTTTAGATTCACGAAAATGATAATTATAACCAAAGAGAATGAGGAAGAGATGGAGCCAGAGACATAATGTCATACCAGGACAAATACAATGTATTCCTCAATAAATAAATATATTACAAGTATTTTAATTCTGTTATAAAGCTTCCTTTTTTCTTATTCAGTACGTTTGTGGTTATATCAGTATCGTATACACAACGCAAAGGACAAGAATTCTCAGACACAAAGATAAAGGCACATTCCTTGTCCCCTATGCTAGGACAAATTTGTACAAATACTCCTTCTTCCCTAGTGCTACTAGAACATGGAATGGGTTGCTTGAGCTAGCTCAGGAAAACCAGTGACTTGGCAGAATTTAAGTCATCGGATAACAAGATGCATGACGCGTAGGACGTAATCATCTTCCTTTTTGAAGTAACGTCTGTATTATATAAGATAAGATAAGGTAAAAAACAAATTGACCAAGACTTCTGAGGGCCCAGACGTCATGATTGAATGTTCCACAATATCTGCTTCACCGGAGCCAAAAGTTTTGATTTATATTGTAGAGCAAATACTGTGAAGTCCAACTGCCATTCCCCCCCCCCCCCCCCCCCCCCCCAGCATGATTGTTTACATTGACATTGTTATACTCAACACTGAGGACAACAAGCAATACGATAGGGTCGTTCTGACTGACTTTCTATAATTACCACTCCACCGGGGATGGGGCTTATACTTAGTTACAAACGTCGACAGTTCGTTGCCTTTTTTTTAATATAGTTCATGATCATTTACACTGTTCATTGTAAATACATACCAGCCGCAGCTCATCAATATTAAATTCATCGTCGTAAATATAGGAACATAAGCGAGTAGTCTGTACGAGATTCTTACTGCTTACAATATGTAACGAAAATTTCAGATCTCAGAACACACATAAATCCCAAACTGTTCATAGTTCATGGTCTATAGTTGTACTTGAAATTACTCGGTTACTATCAACGTAAAAGTTTTGGTGACACACTCAAGGAGTTATACAAGACGAAATTATTTTAAACTTTGTGTAATGTATGCCAGTTGAGCTTTGCTGCAAGCCAATCCCAGGTATTAGCTAGAAATTGTTTTCTGAAATGTCATCCTGTTGTTGTCTGGCATGTGAAAGAAGCTTGGGTTCAAATCTTCTAAGCATGTTTGCGTTAAGACACACATTACAAATACAATCTTTCAGAAAATCAGATTTTATTTCAGAATTCATATTATTAATAATGCAAGCATACATTTAGTCTGTTCCTGCAATTTTAAAGGATGGAAGTTATTTTTTCCGTGCTAAAGAAACTTGTAATAAAATTTAGTATTTGTACTTAATTGTATTTATTTTGGAAACGGTCATTTAATTTATGAATAAATATATTGTAAATTTCAAACATTGAAAAAGTAGAGCTTAAACATATAAATAATATAATATACAAAAATGGGACATTAATATATTTTTTCTTTATTGGACATTTTCACAATAAATTATTCAATGTCAAAGACGCTAAAATTCAAACACCACAGTGCCTTTATTTTGTACACCGGATGCACCAAAATTTTTGCTATTTTGGTTTGGCTGCCATGTATACAAATCTCCAATAACTACTATACATAATAATAATAATAATAATAATAATAACTCCGAAGCAATCCGTCTGAACCTACACAATGCTGATGTCAATGTTGGTTTGGACAACGTATGGCATGAAATTCGCCAATCGGAAGAAAAAACACTTCAGGGAAAATTTCCGGCTTTATTACATGGGTACAACATCGACAAGGCTGCTTCCTTAACATGGCTCAAAGCAGGTCATCTCTACCCTGAAACAGAAGGCTTTGTTACAGCAATACAGGACAGAGTAATCAGGACACAAAATTACGAGAAGCAAATCCTGAAACTCAATGTTGTCCACAAATGCCGAAAATGTGGAAATGTGGGCGAGTCGATAGAACACATTATGGTAGGATGTCCAGCCCTATCAGAATCAGCATACCTAGGTCGCCATAACCAAGTTGCAAAGTTAATACACCAACACCTGGCTTTGACGTAAAATTTGATCTGTAAGGACACTCCTCCTTTTTATAAATACTCTCCACAAGAGGTTCTCGAGTCTACTGAACATCTGCTGTACTGGGATAGGCCTTTTCTGACCGACAAAACGGTAGATTTCAATCGCCCGGATCTGCTTTTCATCGATAAAAAAGAAAAAAACTGCTACCATTATCGATATCGCCGTACCACTGTCTCATAATTTAAGAAAAACTGAGATAGAATAACAAAAACTATGTGAACCTAGGCTTGGAGATTAAGCGTCTATGGAAATTGTCCAAAATAACAATATACCCCATTGTTATATCAACCGAGGGGATAATAACAACTGACCTCACAGACACCTTCAAGGCCCTTAACATTCCTAGGAACATCTGCAGACCTGCCACATCACCAGAAAATTCCTCAGTGGAAACTGCTAAAGGGACTACGATGAATTTTGTTTCTCGCTAAAACAACAACAACAAAAAAAGCTTATATTATGTGTAATTGTATGATTTACCTTATCTTATCTTATATAATACAGACGTTACTTCATATTAACCAATGTCCTAAATTCTGCCAAGTCACTGGTTTTCCTGGCTGGCTCAGGCAACCCAATCCATGCTCTAATAGCACAAGGGAAGAAGGAGTATTTGTACAGATTTGTCCTAGCATATGGAACAATGAATGGGCCCTTATCTTTGTGTCTTTCTGAGTATTTTATTTGGTTTTGTTTTTGTATTTGAAGATTATGGTTCAGTGTTTTATGTATAATTGCTACTTTACTTTTAAGTCTTCTATCCTGAAGGCTTTCTAATTTTACGAATTTCACTAAAGGTGTTTGGATCAGTCATGTAATTAAATTATTATAGATTTAGTCCAAAAAAAAAAATATAAAAAAATCTGTGCGATTTGAAATATTTGTTCCATTTTCTCTTTATTTAGGGCAGTTTCGTGCTTTTAACTTTCTCAATGAGATCCTATCGTCTGCATCAGTTAGGGAGCAGAAGGTAGGAAGTACCTGCCCAATCTGGGTGAATTGCTTTTTTAAATGCAGTTTATTTTTTAAAAGTTGTACTGCTTGTCTTTGATATCGAGGGCTCAAGTCTCAATCTTTCGGGTTGAATTGTCCACTGTGCTAATGAAGTGATTATTAACATTGAAGGTTTTATAATTATCTATCGTTAGTTTCTAGCTTTGATGTAAGGATGAAATTCTCTACACAAAGTATAAGGGGGACTAATTTAACTAATACCAACATCTCTGATTAAGACAATTTCTTTCCCTTGTTTGATACCAAACAAAATAGTTAATTACCATTAGTTAATGAACCCTTTTTTTTAAAATTTATTCTTGTGTTGTTACGTACAAGAAAGAATTTTGAGAAATCTTAAACTTGATCCGAGATAGGGTGTGGGAGAAATAACGTGTACAAACTTGTTACCAAACAAAGTGAGTTGATAAAAGCTTTGTAAGTATCACCCGTTCATTGGTCATGTGATCGGAAGCCTTCGGGGACAAGGGATGGCGCGAGAAACGTTTATTTATCAATGTAACTCTTAAATGCAGACATGTGAGAATATGTCCCTAGCACAGAGGTCGGCAACCTGCGGCTCGCTATTGAAGACAATAAACTCGCTATAAATAAATCGTTTCAATAGCAACTGATGGAGCCAGAAGTATGAGAGAAAAAAATAAATGGGGGCAACTACGATTCTTTGGCTCAAAATTAAGCCATGACATTTTTACGTTTCACTGCATAATATACCAAGAAGCGCTCTGTGTCCAAATATTTCCAGACGAAATAGATGAGGTCATGAATTTGTTAATCAAGATTTTTAACAGCATCTAGTCGAAAGCACTCTACCATCGTCAGTTTAAAGAATTCTTAACGAAATGTTCGGAAGAAAAAAAAATCATGTGGCTCTTTAGATACGTTGAAATTTTGTAAATTGTAATTTTTGGCTCTTCCGACTTAAAAGGTTGCCGACCCCTGCCCTAGCAGACTAGTAAATGAATCAGTTACATAAAGTTACATAAAGCTTGAGTTTAAGTTCACAATTTTTTTACGAAGTAATATGCATCCAAAACACGAAAGATAATAGTCAGTAACTGGTCATCACTGCGTAGTGCTTGGTAGATACCCTTCAAATCTAGTGATCTCCCTGTTGATTTCCTTCTTATCTCTCTGAGTCCGGGACACTCGTGCTGGTTTGTGTACTCACGTTTGCATTTGTATTCATATTGTAGTCTGTTGGTCGTGCCCCATCTGAGACTGTGTTATTGTGCATGTTAACTCGTGTGTCGTATTTTAAAACCTTGTTTTTATTGTTATGCGTTGATTCAGCGTATTTCATAGGCACCAATACCAAATGTCAGTAGGTCAAGGTCTAGAGATTCATGGTCGTGTCTAACCTAGACAAATCGTTATAGAGGGTCCATAGACTCACCTGCGACATCATAACATGTGGACAGTTAGGACCAATAGCTCGTTGACACGTCATATGATTGACGCCATGAATAACGCGTTTACCCAAGGTCAAGGTCATGTTCAAAGGGCATCGTCTGCTCAGGGAATGTGTCTGCCGTGAGACAGAAGTGATGCACGTGCATTCTTCTGCGTCACTCCCAAGTAGAAAAATGTAGACAAGGTGATTAGTTCATAAATCTGACAATAAATTTCTTCAATTGTATGTATTGATCAACCCTCGGAATCTTCACTTCAACAGAAAACTTTTGTATACATTGCCTTAGTCGTGTACTATTCAAAACGAAGCTCCGCCCCATTTTAAAATGTATTATGGGATCTTTAGCTCTTACAAATGTTGGTTCTAATCATTTCATTTCCTAGAGATTCTTTCTTTTTTTTTATTAATTAGTCTTGACATGTCCTGGCTATCGGTTAGTCTTGAAGTCTTTGTTATTGGTTAGTCTTGATAACAATTGGTTATTTTTGTTTTGGAAAGTCTTGGTTATAGATTATTCTTGATAATTGGTTAGTCTTGATATTAATTGGTTATTTGTTAGTTTTGAAAAGTCTTGGCTATTGATTAGTCTTGACATGTCTTGGTTACTGGTTAGTCTTGATTAAGTCTCGGTTTTTCATGAGCCTTGCTATGTTCTGATTAGATTTCCGTAACTCTAGTTTTTCCTCATCTATTAGAGATTGTCACAATAAACAAAACAATGTCAAGGACGCTAACCCTAACCCTAAATGTTGCCAACTAAAATAAAAAACAACAACATGCTTTCCGCTGTACGTTACCTATTGTGTTACCTCTGGTAGGATAGAAAATGTCGTATAGAATGAAAGTAAAAGAAAAAAGGGAACAAAATTATTGTGCTATCCTGTTCCCACTTGTTTAGTGACCTTACCACACTCTTTTAACCAGTTCATGACTTGACATCAAGCCTCAACACTGATGGGAAACTTGATTTCATGCAACGGATAATTAACTCTTTCTCTCTGTAATTATTTTTCCACGATTCGACGGAATTCTTCATTTTGCTCATTGCAATTTCACTCCCCCTGTTATGATTGGGCTTCAATAGGTTTGTCGTTTGTTATCATAAAATGTTTTATTTGGTATAGAATTAAAGGGGAATGCCTGCTCTTTTTATATAACACAAAGTAAAGTTTATAAAATCAAACATTAATTAATGTAATGAGGTCAAATCAACGATGGTATCGACAATTAAGAGAGAAAGAGTTAAATTTAATGGTTTTAAAGACACATAATAAAAGGGAAACCAGAATAAAACCTTTAACAGTGTTACGATCTGATTTGGAACATTACAATTATTGTTTTTTTAATTTTTTTTGCCAATCGGTAAAAAATATCTTAAAAGCCGATATAATTATTGTTTTGGATGGTTGCCAGGTCGTGTGGAATGTGCTCTGGTCTTCCCAATAGCTCCGGGTTCGAACCCTACCGCTAGGTTTGGGCTAGGATGAAATAATCTTCGATTCTGATGAAACATCCGAAACAAGTAAAACAGATAATTATAGCAATTTTCATGTCAATTAGAAATTAACTAAATATTTTTTTTTTGTGATGGGATTCAAAACTAAATATTTAAAAAAGATGTTGAGAGAGCTCTAAAATCAATAATTAATTTTCTTTTTATAAATAAATGATTTTTAAAAAATCACAGAAAACGTGAGAAATTGATGTTTTTGACACAATCGGTGTTCCGTACATTCTGTGATGCTCAGTGAAACAGCCAGAGGACAAGACGAAATCTAAAAATAATAATTTCTGCTTGTCCAGAGAAATAATAATATCATTAATTAAATGTAAAAAAAAATAAAAATAATTATCACATGAAATTGATTAAAATATTGATTCGTTTTTTATACGTTTGTCTTTTCAATCACATTATTTCATACAAGGAGGCCAATCCATAAATAGCAAGCTTTTTGGTGTATCCGGTGTACAGTAGACGGAAGCATTGATAAACGAAATATTTAAATAAACCATGTAAATAATGTTTGTGCTTTTTAAATCGCTGTAGAAACAAATTTCTAGTGCTACGCAGGGCACATATCCGACCGTATGCTAAAGTCAGTCTTTTTTGGTGAGCTGAAAGGGGGTGGGCGCAACAGAGGTGTCACTCCCAGCGTGCTTTAACTGACATTGTAGAGAGCATCTGGCATCAGGTGGCTTCCAAACGAGAAAGCTGGAGATCTATTACAAAGACCACGTGATTCACCTTTAAGACGAGACGGAAATCTTTAGCGGAGGACAGTAGCAGACGGCGGTAAGAAAGCCTAAACCAACCACCACAGATAACGGTTATGTCTGCGCTTCATGTGGCAAAATATGTAGGTCACAACCGGGACAGCATAGCCACGTGAAATACTGCACACCTCCTTAACCTTTGGACAAACTTTTAACTCAATCGCTTGTAGCAGCGCAAGCAATACTTAGTATCCAGTTGGCAGCAGTGATCTTTCAATAGGGCGCCCTTGACCTTGTTTATTTTGTCAATTTATTTCAAAATCTTTCCCAATCTTCTTCTTTTCATTTTCTTACTCCCCCTCCCTCTAGTTTCCCTTATATCACCTCTACATTTCTTCATATACAACTTTCTTTTTCTACTTACTGCATAGGCGTTACCGGGTTAACTTCTCTTGGACTCCAATGGCTCCTTCTTCCCTAGCGCTATTAGACCATGGAATGGGTTGCCTGAGCTAGCCAAGAAAATCACTGACCTGGCGGAGTTTATAATGCATGACTATATGCATGACGCGTAGGACGTAATCATCATCTTCTTTTGAAGTAACGTCTGTATTATATAAGATAAGAAGATGGCTAGAGATTTTCGGTAGTTGTTTTTTTTAACTATTTGTTTTTTTTAACTTCTTTTTTATTCACAGTTTTAACTTACATTGACAAACACACAAGACAAAGAACTGAAAGGTTCTTCTTCATTATGTGGTTTGTTGATTCAAAGACTGTACTCTACAAATATCAATCTAATAACTTTACAATACGATTGGCTAATATAAATTGCATAAATTTTAAATTAACTCATAAGAAATCAATTGGTGCTTTTATTTTTGCTTCCGGTTTTCAAAAATGTTTCAAACATGTTACAAAAAAATGAAAAAATGCAATAAAATAAAAACTTAAACCAATACAATAAAATAAAATTATATTGATCTAGCAAAGAGTTTTAAAACATGACTCCATATTTGAAATTTATATAGGTCAGAGGTGACACCGTTGTGTTTGATATTGGAACCAAAAATAAATTTCAAGATGAAGAAATCAAAGTAAAATTAAAAAAATTGAGATTTGAGATTTTAAACAAACAACAAAATAAATTAGTGAGCACATAAATGAAATTAAAATTGAGAAAAAAAATATTCTTGATATCACAATGTAATATTTAAAAAAAATAAAATTTGTTGGATTTCAAATTTAAATAATCTGATCGAACCTCCTGGCAACATTTTTAATAAGCAACCTGGCAACATTTTAACAAAATGCTTGGAAATATTTTAGTAAATATCCAACCTGGCAACATTTTAACAAAATGCTTGGAAATATTTTAGTAAATATCTACCTGGCAACATAAGAAGAAAACCCAACAGCTGTTTAGCTAGTAACTCCTTTCTGAACATGTTAAACTTCATTTTCTGGAAGATTCCTTCCTTATGAAATAATTTTCTTAAGATTTAATAAATGCGACTTATTTATTCACGATTTCATGATTTTCTGAAATTCCTTGTGCCCCCCCCCCCCCTTTACCTACTCGCTTACCATTAATTCTATTTGTTCACTCCCCTGCTGATTTTTTTTTCGCTAATCACGTCTTGTACAGACAAACAGATTGACTGCTGGAATGGTAATCAGCTGAATAGTAAAATACAGTAGACCCTAGACCTGTATAGAGGAAAGCCATCTGGAAAGCCAAAGAACGTTTAGGCCACAAGGCCTTCATTAGATTCAATCAAAAATAAAGCGTGCTCGAGAGGCTAGGTACGCTTGAGCTTGGCTTGGCTACCTATGAAGGGGGCTCGAGGTTCGACACCCGATTCGGGCAGAGTTGCGTTTACTGAGCGCCTAAAGGCAGCACGTAAAGCTTTCTCCCAGATACCCCCTTCACCCACTGGTCCACAAATGACATTGGACCAAAGCGCTCTGAGCTTGGCTTGGCTACATATGAAGGGGGCTCGAGGTTCGATACCCGATTCGGGCAGAGTTGCGTTTACTGAGCGCCTAAAGGCAGCACGTAAAGCTTGCTCCCAGATACCCCCTCCACCCACTAGTCCACAAATGATATTGGACCAAAGTGCTCTGAGCATGCTATAAGCATGAAGGTAGAGCTATATAAAAGCTATAATTTATTTATTTAAAAAGACAATTTCTAACATTCCTTTTTCTGCCTCAATAGCCAACCACCATATTGTAAAGATAAGTTGATTAAAGCCTATTTAGTAATCGTTGTTTGTCTTTTTCGTTTGTAGCTGATGAAGGCCTAGTGATCCGAACGATCTTTGTTTTTACTTTGGTCCTATATGTCTATAGTATTTGTTGTAGTATATTTTTACCGCTCTTTAATTAAAATTTAAGTCTATTATATTCCACTGATATGTTTATAAATCAATTGATTGGAATTGGCGTCTTTCAGTACCCACAATACAGTGCACATGTTCTATTTTTAGCTAAATCCAAATATAGGAAAAAGAATTTAAACGTTTAGTGATGACGCAATATATTTCAAGGGAGACAATCTATACAAAAAAAAGTAAATCAAAATAAAATAATAAAACAAACATGTTAATTATATTAGTGTGTCTGAATGAACTGTTAGCGAATATGAGTGTTAATTTGTGTGTGTGTGTGTGTGTGTGTAATTGTTGTTGTGAGTGTGTCGACAAAAGTCTGATGGCGGTGTTAGAAGATTACGTAATGTCTAGTTTCAATGGCGCTGAAGATGAAGTTGCTGACGCTGGGGTTCTGTCTGGAGGACTCAATGGACGTCCCTTGTGAAGGTGGCCGATGTTGACCTTTGCATGACCTTGAACCCCAGGGACAGCAGTGTTCAGGAGATGTCCTTAATGAAGCCCTACGTGCATCCCTTGAGCTCTGCGCGGAGCGCTGGTCAGTTCCGGTCACCGCATGGACATAGGCTCGAGTGTTGTCTGGGGAGGTGATGTGTCGGGGGTGTTGGGGTCCTGCGGAAACAATGTCACAATGACATATCATGAGTATAAAATTGTTTGTTTTTAAAAGTACTCTACAACAAATCTTTCTGAACACACTATTACAACAGGCTAAACTTCAATATCGATTTACCATTAAATAGAATCAAAGAATCAATAAGTCCTAAGGATTCAAACCTGAGTCCTTCTTCTTCACCACGCCATTTATAAATTTCAACCCATTAATTGGGGTGCGGTGGCTGAGTGGTTAAGTGCTTGGCTTCCGAACCTGAGATCTTGGGATCGAATCCTAGTGAATACTGATTTTTAATTTCGGGATTTTAGGGCGCCCCTGAGTCCATTCAGCTCTAATTGATACCTGACTTAAGTTGGAGAAAGTAAAGGTGGTTGATGGTTGTGCTGGCCACGTGACACCCTCGTTAGCTTCGCCCTATAGGTCACAGCTCAGCCACTGGGGGCAGCTCAGCCACTGGAAATACTGCATTTCTCATTAACACCGGAGTCCAGGACATGCCTTATTATTTATAGATCGTAAGGTTTGAAGAGACTTTTTTACTTTAAGTTTTTAATCCATTATATATTTCACTATAATGTGCTTGTTAGTAAAGCATAAATTCAGCCTAAACTAGATCGAACTACTTCAGAAGCTCCGTTAGATTTATATTTTCTTTTTTATACGTAAAATAGCGAAACGGAATTGTTGACGAACCGGAACTAGAAATGTTTTACTACTTTATAATTAGATCATTCGAATTAATTTTATTTCCTCTTTGTAATTATTATATTTTCTTGAAATATATAATAGTAATAATATTAAGGCATATAGTTTGTTATTAGGCAGACACAGAAAGCGATGGGAGAACAACATAAAAGAATTTACGGGTCTGCCACTGAAAAAGATTCTATCCAAGGCAAAGGACTGAGAGGAATGGAGATAGACGGTTGACAGATCGAGTTTAGTGCCCCAAAAGGTTCAACAGACTAAGTCACTAAGAGATAGGTGATGCTGAACATCTACCGGCAGAGCAGAGGGGTGGAATCATTTTTACAGGGGCTGAGCTTACGTTTTCAAGATGATCCCACTGCAGGGCCGGCCTTAGGTAATTGGAGGGTATAGGTAAAGTAAATTTGGTGCCCCCCCCCCCCGCCCCCCAAATGAAGTAGCAAAATCTATATAGGAAAAAAAACAGTGAAACGAAACAAATTACGCAATTCATAAAAAACACTGATCTTCTAACATAAGTAGTCAAGTAGATGTATCCATTTGTCAATAAACATTGAGTCAAAGTAGAGAGAGCTAGGCTAGTACACGAATGGCCCTAGCGCTCTGCTATATTTGTGAAATGATGCAATTTTTTGCAATGTTTTTTAGTCCGGTGCGAGACCCACAGCAATCGGATGCCATAGGCGGCTGCCAAATTTGCCAATGTCTAAGCCCGGCCCTGCCCACTGATTGTTTTTGATATGTTCATAAAAAAAATGTTTGTTATTTCTTTTTCTTTATTTATTCTAAACATTTTCTTTAAAAAAAAAAGGGGGGGGGGGGCTGATCAAGAGGTGGGAAGGGGGGGGGGGTCTTAACAAATGGATCCATTGAAGACAGAGAGAGAGAGAGAGAGAGAGAGAGAGAAAGAAGGGGAGGGGCGAGTTCAGTCTGACTTTCAAGAGATGACTTGATTCTGACTTACAAAATTCAAACCTTTCCTGATCATTGTCAAGGACATCTAATGGCTGGCGGAAATAGATCTCTCGACTCAACGGAAGTGTAAAATAGCCGTCTGCGAATCCTTGTTCGTCCGTATCTGATCTTTTAATAAGACTGGAGGCCAACGTGTCCAGGTATCTCTTCTGGAGCAAAGAGGACGCTATGCTGTCCAGGTGACGTTTGTTGTACTCATGCTGGTCCAGGTAAAGCCTGGACGCCGCATCGTCCATCTTGGCATCCTCCACCTCACCCAGGTGATCGATCCAGTCGCGTTTGCCCAGAAGGCGAAACGACTTGACGGCGCCCTCGTTGGATTTGGTTTTCTGCCACTGGGGCTTGTGTGTGCCCCAGGAGTGCCAGGTCTGCGGGTCAACGTGAGCCTTGGTGAAGAGTCTGAAGGGCTGTCTCTTGAAGATGTCGCTGCCGGTGGAGTCTATGAACCTTCGTGGGCGGGACAGAGAGACTCGTGGAACAGAGATGAGGCTGACGTCACGGCGATGACGCATCTTTGGTGCAGTGTCATCAGTTTCTGTAGAAACAAAAAAAATCCAATTGAAGAGCAGGAAGTTATAGTTTAGTTTAATAAGCACAGAGATTTTTATAAAATATAATTTTTTTTCCTTAAAAAGGAAACCTCAGAATTTGTTACTGAGAGATTACATTGACTCTGTTCTTAAAAATACAATAAATTAATTTTTTTGTTATGTAGATTTTGGAAGCGAAATTTTAATTCATCAAGATATATATATATTATTGAATTTAAGGATTTAAGTAGGTGGAGGGTCAAAGGCAATATTTTTCCGGAGGCCCCTACTTTCTTTTAAACATTTGAATCAAAATGCACTTAATATTAGATTAAGAATACAGTGGGGTACTTTTACACTTTTACTTGTTTTCTATCTTTTCTAAAAAGTTTATATCAACCTACTCCGTCTGTCTGTCTATACGAAATTTGAACACGTTATTTCTCCTACTTAACATTCCCGGATCAGTTGAAACTTTTGCACAATTATTAATTGTTCCCAACTGTACGTGAATCAATTTTTAAAAGTTAATCAATAAATTAATTTATTAGTGATAATTTATTTTGTTTCATTTTAGACAAGGAAAACAACTCTTTCAGTATTTAAAAAAAATTCAATAAATGTGGAGTTCTTACCACGGAATAAGCCCTTTTAATTATTTTTTTTGCTTGTTTACATGTTATGAAGATAGATTCTTTTTCATTTAAAAAAAATATGTCCAGGCCCGATTTAGGCGCTAGATCCTGGACAGTCTGTATTGTAAATCCGGTCTTTTCAACTTTATTTTTCCATCTGTTATAAATAAAATTCAGACATTAATTTTTTAAAAATAAAAACTGTTTAATTAAATTATATATTTTCTCTGAATCCGTTCTGGATTCATCTATAGGCTACAAAAGCTTTAACCTAGGGCCCCCAACCCCAAATATTGTTTTGAAGTAACAAAGTAAAGAAATAAAGTGATCACAAGGGCCCCATATCTCGAATAGCTCAGGGCTTTGTCATCCTCATTATTTCTTGTATACATCTAAATAAAGGTACAAAAAATCAATAAGGGAGATAATCGAACGTTATTCCTCTTTTAGTACTTATAATATTCATAGAAAATCAATCACTAAAGCATGTGGATTATTTCGAAATGTTTCCAAAACTGACAAATTTCGTACACTGTGTTTAAATGACGTCCCTAGATCGACATCCTGACATGCGCAGAAGGAATGTCCCTGACGTTGAGAATGCTATTATTTGCGTCAGTCTTTTTTTATTTATGCATGACTGACATTACCATTTTTATATTAAATTTGAGTCGTTGTGATCCGGGTAATGCTAGTCAGCCTTAACGGGCAGGATACCTCCCGTTGAGCGTGTTAGAGGAGGCTAATAAACAAAAGAAAAAAAAACCCTGGTGGGGTGCCTGGGGACATAGTCGATTGCATTGGCAACAACAAACATCTCACAACCCACACCTCATTCCTCAAAAGCCATTTTTATGCCGGGTACCTCCATGGAGTACAGAGGAGGAACATAGTGGAGTTTTCACCATCTACTTCACATCCTTCACCTAGTCAGTTGAACTAAACATTTACACTCGAAATAGACCCATAGCAATATTTAGAGGGAATTACTTCAAATTAATTAATCCAAATGAGCCATTAAGAAAAAATATGTATTGCCCATCTGAGCCCTAAAAGAGTGCTTATTTCCCAAATGAACCTTAAAATAGTATTTGCTATCCGAATTCGTCTAAGGAAGTTGAAAGTTGTTGCATATGTATTTTCTCTAGAGGGAGCAAAGCCTATTCCTGAACGAAATTTTAAAATTGACCTCTGACATCGATTTGTCAGAGATTGCGCTGTCTGTCTGTCTGTCTGCCAGACATCTTAAATCAACACTTTACTTTTGCTGACACGCCTTCGACCTAGTGTCCTCCCTGACCCAGTTAGTCGATAGCTCTGAAGTCACTTTATCCCCCCCCCCCCCCCGCCCCCGCCCCCCAATCCAACAACTGGGTTCTTTTTCTAATTCAATAGTGAGCTAATACTATTTTGCAGTGGGCTGTGAGCCTTCCGGCCATTTCCCAGGTCATTCTTTAATGAGCCGCTTTCGGTGGACATTAGCTGGACTAAATAAGATCTGACGTCGTCTTAACTACTGGACAGTCAAGGAGGACAACTGGACAGTTCGAGCCAAGAAGAACAACTGGATAGGGCTAAGACCAGGCGGACATTACTGTCTGCTCATGTAATGCTTGGCTTTGTTTTATTAGTGGATTTAATGTCCCATTTTCTAGTGTTATTTAGACCTAACTGTTATCCTATACACAACTAGCAAAAGTAAAACAATTTTTATTTAACTATATATTTATACACGGAGGCGCGGTGGCTGAGTGGTAAAGCGCCTGTCTTCCGAACCGGGAAGTCCTGGGTTTGAATCCTGGTTAAGACTAGGATTCTTAATTTCGGGATCTTTTGGCGCCTTTGAGTCCACCCAGCTCTAATAGGTACCTGACATTAGTTGGGGAAAAGTAAAGGTGTGTGTCGATATTGGGGATCCCTTGACCACATCCTCGTTAACCGTAGGCCACAGAAACAGATGACCTTTACAAAATCCAATCTAAAGATCTTAAGTATGAAAGAGGAACTTAACTTTTTTTTTTTTTTTAACTATATTCTTTATACAAACCGAGTCTATCTCCGTGTGTCCATGTTTATCTTCCTCTATTTGTTTCGCTGTCTCTCCAACTGTTACACTATCTCTAGGAGTCACTCACATATGACGTCCTTCCGAAGATTAGGAGGGAGGAGGTGTTCACGTTTGACGTCATGAATAGTTATGTCAGACGTTTTATAGCAATTAAAAGTTGGGCTTTCATGCAACATAAAAATTGCAAATGTGTTTTAAAACGTCAACTGACTTCATTATTTAATTCACTCTGTTTGGACGCCACAAATGAGTTAGATTTTGATTGCATTGATTTTATGCGATTTAATAAGAAGCTTTTTTTAGATGGTGAAACTTAAATTTATGACTAGTCTAACGTTACTCGCACTCATGTAGTGCGAAAATGAAATAAACTAATTAACTGATATGTCTTTGCTATTAAATAATATTTTTATTACTATTATTATATGTTTAGGTTAATCACTTTTCAATTATTTATGATTTAATACTTGTGAATTGTGAGAATTTACAAATAAAAATTAAAAAAAAAAAGCCCACAAAAGAGACAAGAGGGCCCATAAAGAGGCATATAAAGCACAAAAAGAGGCAAAGAAAAGAGGCCTAAGGCCCAAGGATTCCTATGATGATAAAGCTAAAATTGAATAGCGCAAATTCTGAGGTTTCCTATTTAAAAAAATAAATAACTGGTATGTTCAACTATTTATTAATCTCACTATGTATATCATTATAATAGGCAAAAGCACTTGATTGCTTTATGACTTGAGGGGGGTCGATAAACTTTTTTTTGAGGTTCGGGATCAATATACAAATCTTCGAAACAAGTTTTAAGGATCACATCACAACAGAAAAACGGAACTATCAACAAAAAAAAAGTTATACAGTTTTTGTTATAACACAAGACGAGGAGTGATCAATGACATGTAACTAGTGTGGATCTTTTTTTTTTTTTAACGCTAGGAGTCTCGTGGGACAAGTAGAACAAGTAGAGCTCCAACGCCGATCAGGCCCATATAGTACAAAACTAACTTTGTGTAGACCTCTCCCCCCCCCCCCCATCCCCTATTGTTTTCAATAACTTGTACACGTTTACGGCCCATCGACTTCCAAATAAGATCGCGGTTTCACATCTGCTAAGTAGGCGAGCAAGAGTTGTCCGCCCGTTATCATTGCTTTGGGACGTAAGCGGTGAGGCTGCGTCTGAATGAATACAAAGATTGATGACGCGAAGTTTATTTTACACTGCTCTTGTTTATATATAGATGTTGAACCACCCCCCCCCCCTCCAAAGAAAAGTTTTTTTTTTTTTTTATCACCGACATAATACAAAAAAAAAAGAAAAAAGTAATACAATAGAAGCAACGAAAGAAAATGTTAAAATTCCGAAAACATGAAACTGTTAGCGAAACAAATTGTTCTCTAATGGTTTATAATCGAAACATTTTGATTGGTTAATGAAACATTAACAGAACAAGAAAAACATTAAAAATACTTTAAAAAAAAAAAAGACAATACCTCCTGTATACAAATTAAAGGGCGAGTGTTTTTCTCTTAATAAGTAATTAATGTTGGATTTTAAAACAATGGAACATTTTTTTTAACCCAGCACCATGCATCCCCCCTCCCCCTCCTCAGAAAGAATCCTGGTCAAGCGAATGTATAGATCTACTGCACTTTATAATCTTCCAATGATAAGCTTTTAGATCTAGACTTAAAAGACGAAGCGCGAAATTTTCCTGAACATTTATTGATTCAACTCTTGAATGAATGCGGAAATACCTGAAGTCCGTTCAAGAGAAGTAACTCTCTCATTTTTTTTACTTAGAAAAATTTTAACGGTCAAACTAGAGTTTTCAAATTGTTTCCAACGAGCTAGTAATTTTTTTTCTAACGAAATACAGCAAACACATTTCTAGAGCCATTTGCAAGATACGTGTTCAGCCAGGTTCCACCCACCCAGAAGTTTCCTCGAAGTGACGAGTTGAATAGAAGAATTGTAAGATTCAGAATTTGTGTTTTTGACCTTTGACTTTCAATAAAAGTGGCAGCTGGTAGTAGGTTTTACACGCTGGCAATCCGTAGATCTGTCTTAGAATTTAACATAGTTTTTTACAAAGCTTATATCAACTCACTCTGTCTGTCTGTCTGGTAAAAAGTGTGTACAAGTTATTTCTCCCACGACCATTCTCGGATCAATCTGAAACTTCGCACAATTATTCATTGATATAGACGAGACATGACTCGATAGTTTAAAAAAGTAACCAATTAGACAATTAATAACTGGTAATTCATTATTTTGTTTAACATGGGAAACTAGTACTTCAGTTTTAACATATATGACTACATGTGTTGGGCTTAGTCCCCTTAATAAATTGTTAACGCATTCTCCGATCACGTTGATACTTCAAAATTTAATTTATTGTACCTAGCAAAACATGAATCAATAAACGAAAATATTCAATTAGCCAATTAATTATTGGTAATTAATTATTTTGTTTGATAACGGATAAGGGAAATAGCTTGTACATTATTGGTGAATATAGTTTTAAGGTCGGAGTTCTTCTCCTTTAGATATGCTTTTTTTTTTTTTTTTTAAAGTTTTTTTTTTTATATTTTGATTATTTAGCTTCACTACGCTTATCTGTTCACCTAAATGGCCAATTACCTAGTCACCTACCTGGCCAATCACCTGGTGACCTTTTTGGACGATTGCCTTGTCACCTTCTGACAGTAATAACATTATAATTCAAACGTATACATAGCTGTAGAGGGATAGGGGTCAGGGGTCATTTACCTTTCTTTTCACTTTCTCTCCATCCACGCACGCCATCTGCTGTCCTTTTAGAAATCCGAGACCCATCCAATACGTCATCAGTCACTTCGTACATCCGTTTGGAATGTGTTGCAGAATTTGAGCTTCTTTTGATGAGTGAACTGGCTATGTCTTCAAAATATCGCTTTTCGCCGTCGTCTTTCTTGACAAGTGAGCTGGCGATACCATCAAAATATCGCTTTTCGCCGTCGTCTTTCTTGACAAGTGAGCTGGCGATACCATCAAAATATCGCTTTTCGCCGTCGTCTTTCTTGACAAGTGAGCTGGCGATACCATCAAAATATCGCTTTTCGCCGTCGTCTTTCTTGACAAGTGAGCTGGCGATACCATCAAAATATCGCTTTTCGCCGTCGTCTTTCTTGACAAGTGAGCTGGCGATACCATCAAAATATCGCTTTTCGCCGTCGTCTTTCTTGACAAGTGAGCTGGCGATACCATCAAAATATCGCTTTTCGCCGTCGTCTTTCTTGACAAGTGAGCTGGCGATACCATCAAAATATCGCTTTTCGCCGTCGTCTTTCTTGACAAGTGAGCTGGCGATACCATCAAAATATCGCTTTTCGCCGTCGTCTTTCTTGATGAGTGAACTGGCGATACCGTCTAAATGTCGCTTTTCGCCGTCGTCTTTCTTGATGAGTGAACTGGCGATACCGTCTAAATGTCGCTTTTCGCCGTCGTCTTTCTTGATGAGTGAACTGGCGATACCGTCTAAATGTCGCTTTTCGCCGTCGTCTTTCTTGATGAGTGAACTGGCGATACCGTCTAAATGTCGCTTTTTGCTGTCGTCTTTCTTGACAAGAGAACTGGCAATACCATCGAAATATCGCTTTTCGCCGTCGTCTTTCTTAATGAGTGAACTTGCGATTTCATCAATGTATCGTTTATTGGTCAATTCAGAATTCTCCTCTTTCGCAACACTATACAAATCTATTTCTGGATCGATGTCGTAGTCTCTTTTGACGAGAGAACTCGCGATATCATCCAAAAATCGTTTATCGAAAGCACTATCCTTTTTAAAAATGTCACTAGCAATCGATTCCAAAAACCGTTTATGCCCATGGGGTATCGTTTTATCAAAGGTATCGTTGAATTTGAGTACTTTGTCTTTCCTCGATCCTTCACGAAAGTTTAGATTTAATTTCCTGTGGGCGATTACATTTTGTAATGAATCACTCGGTCTTTGCAAGTATTCCAATTTCTGAGAGTTCGACCCATAAGGGTGCTGGTCTGAATGGTAATATTGATAGGGCGAACTCTTTTTGAAAATGTCTGTACCAATACTTTCAATGAACCGTTTCTCCGTTTCTTTGTTAAAAATGTCACTAGATACAGGATCGATTACCCGTGAATTGTAATCTCTTTTAAATATATCGGAAGCGATGGACTCTAGGTATCGTTTTGAAGATATCGGTCCTTCTATATTGTCGTCTGCTTCGTATGGCGTTGCTTCATTTAGATCGTAGTTTCTGCTACTGTGGTGTCCATGCAGGGTGCCAGGGTGAAGGTTGTTGGAGGTTGCGATGTGGGTGGAGAGAGGTCTGTGAGAAAAAGATAAGAAAAGGTGTCAAATGATTTGATAAAATAAACAAATTGATATTTGGACAAAAAAACACATCAACCTTTGTTTAAAAACAAAACCTTTTGGTACATGAAAGTATCCATTCTTCGATTTCAAATGGAACAAAAATAATCTTTGGCAAAGGATTTAAACTAACTCAATACTTGAATCATGACATTGGCGTAGCATCTAAGGGGTAGGAATTAATCCACGTAGGGTCTGATACAGGGGCGTAGCTTGGAATTTTCCATCATTTGGGGGCCTGGTGGGCTTGACCTCTTTGGGAGCCCCTGCATTTTGCGTAATATTTAATATTTAATGTAAAAAACACTCATTTTGAGGACCCCTCAATTGAGGGCCCAGGAGGATTTTTAAATTCTCCCCCACCCTAGCTACGCCACTGGTCTGATACCTTTTTATGTTGCCACCAGCTTAGAGCCTGCAGATTTAAGAAAGGCTAAACCTTTCACAGGTTTCCACTGCGGCAGAATGTTCTAACCCCCCAACAGTCACAGTCCTTACACCAGCCAAGCGTGCAAGAATCATGTCTGTCATAGTACAGTGCTTCCCATAAACACCCCCTTAGCAGAGCTCTGAACCAGTCGCGCATGCAAACGCAGGCCAGGAGGAGTCGCACATTTGCCCTTTTCTGAAGACCTTAAGAGGGTGAAGTTACTCCACGTAATAAAATACAACACAAGTCGGCGCATAGGGTCTCTAGAAGGCCCACAGGGGCCACTGAAAGATAGTCATTAAACCATTCAAAGGTCGTGTAAACAATAAGCATCATACTATTACTTATAGGGCTTCGTAACAAAATTGAATAAAATGACTCGATGACTTCTTTATGGCAGAGACACACATAGGATGACAGGAATGTCTTGTGCGTACATTTACTGATACATATAAAGGATGGCTAAATGAGTTATTTGTCACGCTCAAAGTGTTTTGGGGTTTGGAGGCCAACTATATCGTTTATTCAGGTCACATTTATGTCAACGACGTGACAAGAACAATGATGTTTTGTTTTACTTCCAGGACAAAGAAGTTTGTTGTTTTTAATTCTCCAGTAGAAAGGAAAAACATCTATATGTATAATTCTCTTCATGGCTCAAGAGTTTGGACAAGAAGTAAAGGAAAGATGACTCTTTTATTTCTGCAAGTCGGACAAGAGTTATCTTACGAAAAAAAAAAGAGGGGGGGGGGGAACAAGTAGTATTCACTCGTCACAAAATAGCAGGGCCGGACTTAACCATTGTGACCAAGAAGTCATTACATTTCTACCCACGTAGTTTTAGCGGCGAAAAAAATCGGGTAAGGAGAGGAGGACAAGTAATCTACTCTGTATTCACCTGTCACAAAATAGCAGAACCAGACTTAACCGTTGTGGGGCCCTAAGCGAAACGGATTTCGCGGGGCCAAATTTGGGTAGGGATACGGATAATAAGTGAAAATTAAGATTTGTATTAGAAAATATGTTCGCCTTTGTATTTTATTCATTCTTTGCTACGCACAGAATTACTACACGAGCCTTGCGTGTAGCGAAGTCATACAGTATATCATAAACATTTTATTTCCTACATAGATCACGCTCAATAGCAAGAATTACCAAATGTTTCAATCTATCTACGAAAATTGTTGACCTCAAGTAATTCTTCATTAGTTTGAGGCGCGAGAAGCTTCTTTCAACAGATTCCACAATTACGGGTGTTGCATAATGTCGTTTGTTTGTTTTTTCGGGCGTAGGGATGGCGTTTTCCATATTGACTGACACCCCCAAATGACAATTGTTGTCTATATATTTCAGGAGATTTGTATGAGTTTTCGAAAGATTTTAATAATTTCTCTAAAGACCCGGAACCCCCGGTTTCGAAGCTAAGCGCTTTACCACTCAGCGACCGCGCCTCACATAAAAAAAAAATTAACCAGTTAAAAACTGTTAGAGGCGCCCTAAAGAAACCAAAATTAAAAATCATAGTCCTCAGAAAGCAGCCAAGCGCTTTCTAGTTTCTGTTTCTTGTAATGGCTGCCTGAGATGGCGGGAACAGGGTAAGTAGAACATAGTGGACAGAGAGAGAGAGTGAGACACAGAGAGACAAAGAGAGAGAGAGACAGAGAGACAAAGAGAGGGAGACAGAGAGAGAGTGAGAGACAGAGAGACAGAGAGAGAGACAGAGAGACAAAGAGAGAGAGAGACAGAGAGACAGAGAGAGAGTGAGAGACAGAGAGACAGAGAGAGAGAGAGAGACAAAGAGAGAGAGACAGAGAGAGAGTGAGAGAGATTGGGAGAACAGAGAGCAGTGAGAGGGAGACAGACACAATGAAAAAAGAGAATGGGATAGACCGAGAGCAAGAGGCAAACAGAAATAGAGAGAGAGAAAGAGAGAGATGGTTAAAGAGAAATAGAGAGAAAAGAGATAGAGAGAAAGAGAACGAGAAAGAGAGAGAGAGAACGAGAGAGAGTAAGAGAGAGAGAAAGAGAGAGAGACAGAAAGAGAGAGAGAAGGATAGAGAGACATAATGAAAGAAAAACAGAGAGACAGACAAAGATAACGAACTAAATGGACATGTCACGTGACATCTCTAGACCATCCACACTACTGCAGACTTAAACATATGTCATTAAGGATGTCAAATGCCATTTCGCTGGACTTAGCGCCACGAATTACCCACTCCCCCCCCCCCCCTTTCGTGTCAATTAGTACCGAGCGGAAATGGTCTATCGGATGAACAACTTGAAAACCACTGGACCATGAGACTTGAAGCACCGCTTACATCGACGTCACGGCGAGATTTTTTACATCAGACCAAAAACATTAGGGAATGGCGGAATCTTTTGAT
The DNA here is from genome assembly GCA_030265305.1 of Biomphalaria pfeifferi. Taxonomy (NCBI): domain Eukaryota; kingdom Metazoa; phylum Mollusca; class Gastropoda; family Planorbidae; genus Biomphalaria; species Biomphalaria pfeifferi. The sequence goes on along the minus strand of JASAOG010000125.1, from coordinate 224,914 downwards.
GGTATTTGTAAAGAACATGACAGACATTAAGTGGTAGACAGATAACTAGAGATAGGCAGATAGACAGGAAGGTAGATAGGTAGATAGGCAGACAGCTAGTCTAGCAATTGAGTCCACAACGTCTTGGCGCAACTGTTTTGGCGCGACCGTTTTGGCGCGACCGTTTTGGTGCGACCGTTTTAGCGCAGCTATTTTGGCGAGGGCTATTTTGACTCTATACGTACTGACGATTCTTTATAAAACACAAAAACTTGTATTAAAAGAATTATTTTTACTTTATAAAGTTTGTTATATAACTATAAATAGTATACATTCCAAAGTGCTATCAGACATGATAGAGAGTACAGAGACTGCCTTGGGTGTCCCAAATCTTGTGTTCATTGATTGACACTCAAAATTCCGTGAGGTCTTAACTCAAGCATTTAGAGCCTACTTAAATAATACTTTCAGCTCTTTCAATCGACTCATAGAACACAGCCTACAAAAGAACAACATCTCTACAAAATCGACTCATAGAACACAGCCTACAAAAGTTCAACGACTCTACAAAATCGACACATAGAACACAGCCTGCAAAAGTTCAACGACTCTACACAACTGACTTTTATAGTGTCTAAAGACAGTCACCTTCCACAATCACAAGATAAAACATTTCGTTTTTTTTTGGTGAGATGTAAGCAAATGCGGGATGTTTGAGGACCTTCATGTGTCCGGAAAATAGGACAACCAAACGAACGCATGAACTATGAACCATTTATGAACAAAGTTTGACAAATCTTGTCGTGAGACCATGGAACTTGCTTGGTTTGTTTGTAGTGTGTGTTTTCGGCAATCTAAACTTTTGGAATTACTAAGTAAATTAAAAAAAAATGAATGTACCATAGTGTAATTTGGACAAAGTAATTCAGGGTGTCTGGCAACATACTCCTTCACCTGATGGGCTTTTATTAAAACTGAAACTACACGAATGGCTACAGCAAGCAGCTAGTCCATGAACATTTTATATCATTTAATCGATTTTTAAAAGCGTTTAAAAACAAAAAAAGGGGGAACGACCTGAATTTGAACTCATGGCTCAAGCCGACATGCTAACCACTCTGCTAATGATTATGCGGCGAGGTATAGTTATGTATTGTTTGTTTCAAACTTACTTTATAGAGGCGACCTATAAAGTTGACTAATTAAGCTTTTACCACCACTTCTGTCTTTTTTTTTTTCCTTGTTCGAGATTCAAAAAAAAAAAAAAAAAAAAAAAAAAAAAACATAATTAACAAATTGATTTTTTTTTTTTTAATTGAATTTAACATTGTAGGGTGTATGTCGCAAAATTTCAGATTGATCTGAGATTGAGTATAGGATAAATGACATGTACAAACTTTGTATCAGACAGACTGACAGAGTGAGTTGATGAAAACTTTCTAATTGTTTAATTAGGTAACGAAAAATGATTGCTCTCTTCAATGAGATTGTTAGCTAAAAATCGCTATCTGAGACTCATAACTCCATTTGTCCAGGGTAACCCCCCCCCCCCCTTTAACTATCTTACAACTTCAAACCATATTACGGACTCGAACTGTTACCCACTCACGCCATCACACCAACTGTACCACTTGAACCACATAATTCTCTTGATTTCTAACCAGGTTCTCACTGCGAGAAAATATCAATACATGGTTTGTTGACAGCCGTTACGCTCTGATGAACTTGAAACTCATTATGTTGATGAAATGTCAAACAGGACTTATGCTATGGGCGCCTCCTGTAATTAACACGGTTGGCTGGTAAGGGCTGCTGCATTAATCAATTCTCTGATATCAGCCATGAGTGTCCTTAATGCGGATAAATCTGTTTGTATCAACAACACTTTGGTGTTGAGACTATTGAACTTAATACATAAACAGAGAAGCTACTCAATCGTGCAAAGAAATCTTTTCAAATCAAATTTCAAATGTTAAAATTCTACTTTTTTAAAAGCTTTAGAAAAATGGATTCGGCTTTCTGAAATCAGTCGAAAAAAAATGTTATCAAAGATTTCACTGTCACTAATTCTTAGATATTTTATTTTGACAGCATTTCCAGTGGATCTCAAACTAGGCATACCATGAATCTGTTAAATGGACTTCTATGAATGCTGGTAAATCTAGAAATTTTAATAACAAAGCATACAAAGAAAAACAAGCAAATTATAAAATACTTTAAAAAAAACAAACTTATCTAAGAGGAAGAACCGCACAACCACTGTCACGTCTTTCAATAATGCAAGGTTTATCTTATTTCAAAAAAAAAAAAACAACAACCACAAAATTAATTAACTATTACTTATTGATTAACTAAAAGTTTCTAACTGGTTATTTTTTTTTTATATGGGAGGCAAATGACCGGTAAAGGGCTTGGTTTCCGAACCGGGTCCAGGGTTTGAATCCTGGTGAAGACTGGGATTTTTAATTTCGGGATCTTCGGGCGCCTCTGAGTCCACTCAGCTCTTATGGGTACCTGACGTTAATTGGGGAAAGGTAAAGGTGGTTGGTCCTTGTGCTGGCCACATTGCACACTCGTTAACCGTAGGCCACAGAATCAGATAACCTTTACATCATCTGCCCCATAGAATCACAAGGTCTGAAAGGGGAACTGTACTTTCTATATTTTTCATGTTTTGTCATCCACTATGAATAATTGTGTCAAATTTCAGCTTTCTCCGACAATGGGTAATGGGAAAAAAATCCTTCCAGACAGACAGACGGAATGGGTTAATATAAGCTTTGTGAAAAGATAGAAAAATGGATGGAAAAATTAGTTTTTAAATACATATATTTTCTTTCTTGTGTCACAATATCTGCCTATGACCTGAATATTACGTCACATCAGATGCTGGTTGATTGAAATTCTCTAATTCTCAAAAGTCGTGTGCCTCAGTCTTTGAAGTCTTAAGTCACTAGATGCATTTAGCCCCTGTCTTAAGTGATTAGATACATTTAACCCCTGTCTTAAGTCATTAGAAACATTCCGCCCCTGTCTTAAGTCATTAGATGCATTTCGCCCCTGTTTTAAGTCATTAGATACATTTAGCCCCTGTCTTAAGTCTTTGTGTACATTGAAGTAGGATCAACTCTTGATGGATTACGGGCACGACCTGGCCTAAATTGTGCCGACGTGCCTAAAACCTAAAACATCAAATATCACTCGCTTCTCAAGTCAATCAAGTGTTATGTAATAATTAATAATAAGGCTTGTCTTCGATTCCGAAGATTAAGAAGGAATGCAGTATTACCCGTGGCTACGCAACCCCAGCGACCTACCCCGGTACATATTTTGCCACATCCAGCGCAGACAATGCCTCTAATAATTAATAAACCTTGAGACAATTATCAGCACATAGTTATAGTAGCATTGTAATACATTATTTTAAATTTTATTTTGAATGAGATAAATTTTATTCTCATAGAGTTGAGAGCACTGGAAATGCTGTCATCAGCCAATGATTCTTCAATCTGTAGAACTTCTCCATCTTCATTTGTAATGATTACAGCAGCCTTAATCTTCAAGCCTTGTAATAACAATAGGGCTGATTCTTCTGGATACAGCCAGATGCTCAAAGTATCATCTGAAATAGTATGAAACAACTTCCACTGTGCTTCCATTGATACCAGTAGAGGGTTAACATGAGTTTTAACCAAGACGGGTGTTCTCCGTGAATTCTCCATTGAATCTTTTGCTGACATCTTGTGCAAAGTATGACAGATAATTTCTTGGCAGGAAGTAATCCTCAAAGGAATCATCTGTTGAAGTTTGATGTGGATACATGACAAGAAAGCCGCATGCTTTGTTGATCAATTCTTTTACCAATTTTTTCAGTTGTTGGTTCTCACTCATCATTCTCTCAACAGAGGCCATTTCTGTAGGCTTTAAAAATTGGAAACGAATCTATGGCAACAGTTTTTTCCCAAGATCAGTCATTTGTTCATCCTGTTTCGTTCTCAACCAATTTATAACAGCTTTTAATAAACAATATTCACTGTGTATAACCATTTCATAGTTATTCAGAATATCCTTGACAAATTCAAAATCCAATTTGACCCACTGATTAGGTTCTCAATATTCCATACAATATTTCTTTGACAAGCAAAGGCGACATGTACAAGAGAGAATTTGCTACTAAACAAAAACCAATATTGATGGCTTGATAGACTGTTAGGTACTTGGTACATTGTAACATGTAGAAGATGCATAGGCTTTCTAGTGATACTACTTGATAATTTTTTGCAAGTACCAAAAGTGGAATTACTGAATTTATATTCAATTTTATTTCACCAGCATAAAAATTTAAACTTTGAAACACATCCTCAAACTCTTCTTCCAGAACTATTTCAGTAGACCCTTCTGTACTGCTAATTTTTTTGTCTTTGATCAATGTGTCCATCAAAGGACTTTGCTTGCTTAAAATTAGCTTTTGGCAGAAAAAAACAATGGTTGCCAACTTTAATTTCACATTTTCGTTTACTTATTTAGTCTAGTAACTAGATCTATAATCTAGATACATAGATCTAGAATAATCATAGATCTAGATCTACGTTCAACTTCCAAAATGCATCGAAGGCCTTGGCCTTACGGATTTGTTTCCAACTTTTGTTTACGTAAAATGTATTTTGGGTTTTAATATTCTAGAACCATTGTGTGGTACTCTTTGTAGCAATTCAAGCTTGTTTGGTTATTGAGTTATGAGAGTGTACGTAATTTATTAATTTTAAGCTATTATCATTTGCATTAAACTAACTTGCACACTTAAATATTATATTATATTTAAAATATTTGATCCTGTCCTATAAAAAAAAAATGCCAAACATTGTTATATTTTTTTTTGTTTACCACAATGAGATCTAATTTTTTGTAACACACGAGATAAAATTCAATAATTTAATAAACATAAATAAACAGTTATTTCCCTTTACATTAGGTTATCTATATTATAAAGTAGACTGAGGTGTATGTATGTATGTATGTATGTTACTTATAGACATCAAAACCGCTTGACCAATCTTGATCAAACTAGGCAGGAATGTTCCTTGGGTACTAACGTAGACGGTAGTGTATGTATTGTAGCCCTAAAACAAACTTAAGACCCTCAAAAAAAAAAAAGTTGTCCGACTCTATTACAGCTATAGTATTTTATGGATCTAGGCCATGGCTAACAATGTTGACATGAGAAAATATCGAAAGGATTTAGGCCTAGATCTAATTTTAAGAAATACACTTTGCGCACATAGTTTTTTACTTTGACACATGAAAATACAAAAGAAGATCCATTGATTTCATTATATAATAACATTAACCTTCAATTTTGTGTTTCAAAAGCATTTTTTACATAAATTAGTTCCTGATATCTGTGACTACAGATTTTCTGGCGAACATACTTTCATTAGACATTACCAATTGGTTACACATTAACACATCTCTCTACTGAGTCTATTCCTAGGTCTAGGTCTAAAACTCTTATTGAATTCTAAGATGATAAAACTTCTTTTCGCAAAGATAGTTTTGTGCTTTAACACATAAACATACTATTTATTGTCCATTCATTTGATATTTTAATCAATTTAACATTCAAATTTGTTTTTCTAAAGCATTTTTAATACATTCGTTCGCTGTTTGCTAAAGTTGCGTAGCCGTGTTGAGATAGGCCTATATTCATTCATGAAAAAAGGTCACGCATGCTCAACACAGAATGAACTCTATAAAAGCCAATTTTTAACTCTAGATTAGTGTAGATTTAGATCTATGTCTACCTCAAGATCTACTTTATACTTTAACACATGAACATACAAAATTAAGTCTATTCATCTCAAATTTTAATCAAATATATGTAGGCCTACAAGCAAATGTTTTAATTTGAAAAAATGGATTTAAGCCTATTAGCTATTTTTATTTGATAGCTTCATTCACACTATTTTTACATTGACACATTCGCTTTACTTATTACATTATTATTTCGTTTAATTGTGACTATATCGACAGTAATGCGCAAATAAAGACCCGCGGGTCGCGGGTAACATATGTCTAGTCCAAAAAAAATCCAAAAAAGTATTCAATTGAATACTTTTTTTCTTTAAACAGAAAGTACTAAAGCCAAAGAAAAGAAGAGGAAACAAAAAAGGAAACCTGCTACTAATGACAGAAAAGATTAGTGTGTGCTTGTAATCTCTATGTAGTTTGATATATATATATTTTTTTCAAAAGACTAAATTGGCAAAAAATTCTTTCATTTCATTTTAAACAAAGTCCAATTGATACTATTTTTAAGGGCTGATTTTATACGTGAAATTACTGTGATTGAATCTGACACGAACCAAGTCTATGTGCTTTCGTAATACTGCAAAAATTAAATGTGCCTTATTATTCTAGAGACATAATACATGCCTTTTATTTGTACTTGGTAAACTCTACAGAATTCAGATCGTTGGAATTTATAACTATAAACATAAATATATACACTGTAAGGATGTGGCTTTATAGTTCCTTCTTCATGATCGAAGAAGAGCACATTTCTCATTTTCTATGGACTCGAAGATGAGCACATTTCTCATTTTCTATGGACTCGAAGATGAGCACATTTCTCATTTTCTATGGATTCGAAGATGAGCACATTTCTCATTTCCTATGGACTCGAAGATGAGCACATTTCTCATTACCTATGGACTCGAATATGAGCACATTTCTCATTTCCTATGGACGAAGATGACTGTAAAGTCCAATCCTCGCTTTAAAAAGCCGGCCGCGTACGTGGCATGGGTGGGTTTGGTCAATTCAGATAGGTCTGCTTCTTCTCTCAGCTTTTTGTTGGTTCGGCGCTATTTCGTCCTGGCCACTCTTCTTGCTTCAAATCTTGAGACTCCGAGACTCACAGCTTGACGCCACGAGGAGCGATCGAGAGCTGGTGCTTACCAGCCGTGAATGTCGGTATCGCATTCCTTGAAGGAGCTCTTGAGAGTGTCTTTATAACGCTTGTAATGACCTCCCTGGGAGCATTTTCCTGCACACAACTCCCCGTACAATAGTCGTTTGGGAAGACGATTGTCTTGCATGCGGACTACATGTCCTGCCCATCGAAGTTAGGACCTTTTTACTGTCGCTTTGATACTGTTCATGTTAGACAGCTTTAAGATTTCTGTGTGAACATGGGAGATGAGAATGTGGCTTGCGCGATGAAAATTGATTAAAGTGACGGAGATTTGCACTGCATCAGCCTCACTCTCTCGCCCCCTTGCCAGCTGAATCCAGTGGCAGAAAAGAGTCCACTTGGTGTGGCTATGTCAATGTTGATTCATTGTGTGCTCTTATGCAGACAAAGAGGGATTGATGGTCACTCCGGTAGGCATAATTATAAGATGAGACAAGACTTATGGTGGAAATGTAGTGTTTAGTTTAGCTTAGAGAGTATATGCTTGTAAAATAAATATTGAGCGTTGTATTTAGTGACAGTAAAAAGTGACACAGTCAGACAGACGAATGACGTTGCAGAATATGAGTACACAACAAGAGAAGAGGTTTGGTCTCTGGGCGAGAAGCAGGGTAAATAGTCTGCTAGGAAGTAACGAAGGATTTCGACATAGTGTTACCTTATCCCTTGTCCTTGAGTGTACCCAACAAAGTGGTTACTAAAATTATCAAGTAACCGAAGTCAGTGACCTTGTGTGATCAGGTCAAGAGCACGGAATGAACATAAACACATTCAATCCGGACGATATACACACAGCCGTCGTGCCGCCATCTTTTTAAGACTGAGGGCCACACGTAATGCCGCTCCACTTTAAACAAGTCTCACTTTAAACAAGTCTCACTTTAAACAAGTCTCACTTTAAACAACTCTCACTTTAAACAACTCTCACTTTCAAAACAACACGTCATATTTGTCTCGCGTCCTGTGATTGTCTCATGTCTCTTCAACTTTCCCGACAGTATTTCATAAGACTCTATGTTGTCATGGTTACATTAGAAACGCGCATATACACTCCATAGCGGCACGGAATAAGAAATGTGCCTTGTATTTTTTTTATTTGTAATAGATAAATGTGAATAAAAAAAAAGCAAAATGGGACCTAGCTTATTCAAAGAGTGCAGCGTTTGACGTGTTGAAGTAGAGCCAGTCATGACCTACAAATTTTGTCACAAAAGACACATACAAAGATGTTGTTAGACCAGTGGGGGAAGAGGGAGGGGGGGGGTCTATTTAACTTTGATGTCAAAGTAATCCTGTCAGACTATTCTTAAATGTACATTTGCTTAACGTAAAGGTGTGTGTGTGTGTGTCTGTGTGTGTCTGTGTGTGTGTCTGTGTGTATGTGTGTGTGTGTGTGATGAGTACGCAGTTACAAACAAAGCAGAAGTGTGTACACTTTTTGCAACATTTGGAGATTTTCAAACGAAAGTTATCTTTTCTTTGAATACATTTTTATTTTTTTATTTTTTGCAATAATAGAAAAAGCAAAGAAAGGTATATGAAGAAATATGGGGGCGATATCATGGGACAAGGAAAAAAAAACGTAAACAAAAGAAGAAGATCGGGAGACAAACAATGTCAAGGACGCTGTATGGAAGGATCACTTAGAGTGTATGCGTCAAGGTAGCCAGAGAAGGTGTAAACTGGAAAATTTATTTATACAATGGCTTCTCGAAGCTTCGAGTTTCTACAGAGAAGAGTAAACATCTTAGGGGAGTTAATTAAAAATGAATTAGGAATGAAAGGTTTTACTTTTCTTTCTTCTACTAGAACTTTGAAGTCTAGAAAACCTATAGGTTATATATATAGAGGAGACGAGCTTGTTTCAGGGTCTGCAAATAAGTCTGTTCAGTTAATAAGTTTGAAGCTTCATATAAAGTTTACATTTGTGAATTTATGATTGAATTCAGATTGTAATATCTATTATTGCTTGCCATATAATTTGTGTTCAATCTTTTTTATTTCTACTTCGAGAAATAAAATTATGTCATTTCACCACCTAAAGAATATTCCCCGGAATACTTCTGACATTACGTCATCAGTTATAACTTTTGAAAATACCGAAGAAATATATTTTACAATCATGGTAACAATACAAAATTTATTTACGCTTCAAGGATACGAGCTTAGAAACTATGTTTTGTTTTGGTAAAAAAAATGCAGAAAAAAAACAACATTAACATCACACACACACACACACTAAAACTACAAAATACATATTAAAATTAATAACTTATCAATACATCTCTTGTACACCGGATACACCAAAGTCCCCCTCAGTATACAACACAGGTACATACCCTAGAAAGTAGAAAATCAGAACATTGATGGAAACTGTAGAGTATTTCATCATGGCTGCTGGTGCCTTGACTTCGTGCTTACAACTGTAGAATGCACAATGAAAGCAAATAACTATTTTATTTTGACAATACCAAAGAAAAGAAAAGAACAAAACAATGATGAAGCTTAATGGCTTATTTTTACTAGAGATGGCTAATACCCAGTATGTATATAAATATGACAAATAATATTTAATTGAAAAAAATAATTCCTTTTTATTTTTATTTTCTATTAGGCATGTAAATACGTTACTAACTCAAGAGGCCAAATATAATTGAAGCTTGGTTTGATACATTGAGAGTCAGTTTAGGGAACATGAGGTAACAATAAACACAGATCCCCCCCCTCTCTCTCTCTCTATCACACACACACACACGCAAATACACTTAGACGCCTATATATCAAGGCTTGCCTTCAGGGGCGGACTGGATGTCAAAATCGTCCAGACATTTCTAAACAGTACATTTCCTAAATTGTATATCATATGATGGGTCTCCAATTATAGGCCTATCTGTTCTCAAAATCATTATGTTTTTTTTTATGACGTATCGATAACTGTATATGCATGCTCTATAACACTCTATATCTTTAAAAGAAATATAGGACTTGTGTTGCTTTTGAATCGCTATGTTTGTTGGCCCTAAAGGATGAAGCCTACTAATCGCACTGTCAACGGATGTAGGCTATTACATTATTTTTGAACATGTGTGAGATTAAATTAGTATTACACTGTAGTCTGTAAAAGATGTGTCTAGCATGACGCCCATAGAGCCCCTTATATATGAGAATATTATAAAACCTTTAAAAATTTTATGCGTGCCGTAGTGGCATTCATGGGGCCCTTTAGGCCCATTTGAGTACCGGCCCACCGGGCATTTGCCCAAATGCCCATATAGCCAGTCCGCCACTGCTTGCCTTCTAGTCAGAATAATAATGAGCATTATTTCAAGTGGCAACACAGACCCATCAGTGAGGAAATTTATTTTACAATTGCGCATATATATATGCACAATTGTAAAATAAATAAATAAATAAATAAATAAATATCTATCTCTCCATCTCCATCTCCCTATCCATCCATCCATCCATCCATCCATCCATCTATCTATATATATATATATATATATATATATATTAGTATTGATATATTTATGCATTGATATAGATGGTACAATAAAATTATTAGTTGTTAATTGTTTTGTTTTTTTAACTATAAGACAGACAAAACAAAACCAAAAAAAACAAACGATGACAAATGTCTGTCCTATAAAGTCTTTTCTTCTTCAAACTGTCGACCTTTCTCCCAGACAATCTAAAAAATATTCACATTTGACTAGAGTAACACCATTAGTAAAATCACTAAATATAGAAAGCCTTCAGGACAGAAGACTCCAAAATAAAGTAGCAATTATACATAAAACACTGAACCATAATCTTCAAATACAAAAACAAAATGAAATAAAATACTCAGAAAGACACAAAGATAAAGGCACATTCCTCATCCCATATGCTAGGACAAATTTGTACAAATCCTCCTTCTTCCCTAGTGCTATTAGAGCATGGAGTGGGTTGCCTGAGCTAGCCAGGAAAACCAGTGACTTGGCAGAATTTAAGTCATTGGTTAATATGCATGACTAAATGCATGACGCGTAGGACGTAATCATCTTTTTTTTTGAAGTAACGTCTGTTTTATATAAGATAAGAAGATAAGAGAGTGATAGTAATCTAGATACGAGTCATGTGTTTATATTCTGAGATAAAAATGTTTTCAAAAGTAATATAATTGTTAAATTGAGTAACATAGAACAATGCCAATAATTTTACTTTAAGATATCAGGTATAGTAGTTTAGTACTACTAGTTGGGGGTGGGAACGACTTATCTTGCTATAGGCTTACAAAAAAACAGCAACATAATATTATTATATTAGGTAGTCGCGCTTGACAACACAATGTCCAGTCATCTGTTTAAGTAGGTCACTATAGAAAGTAAACACGTTGTGGAACGTCAAGGGAAACTTCGAGGTCAAGACCTGGAAAGTGTTTTTGTAAACAATTGCACTGGACATCAGTAAAAAAAAAAAAGAGATTTAAAGAAAAACAAAGAAAAATATTCTATAATATTAAAAAAAAAGAAGCTTGGTCACCGTCTCTCTCCAACTAGTGCGGTCTAAGGCTATGTCTTCCCAATGGTCAGTATCAATGGTCACTGATTTTAAATCCCTTTTTATCACATCAACGTAACGGAGGTGGGGGCGACCAGTTTTTCTTCAGCCAGACGCAAGTTGCCCGCACAGAATGATTTTCGGGATGCTATTGTCCTCCGCCCGTCAAACATGTCCGAGGCAGCGCAGGCGGCGTTGCCTGAGGACCAACAATAATACCAACAACATTAACAACAATAACAACAATTCAAACCAACAACAAACTAACAACAATACCAACAACAATACCAACAATAACAACATTCGTTTACACTAAATTTGTCATTCTCACTAAGTCTAGGTCAATCAACTGCAAAAAAAGTTATGGAGGGTTGCGGTGGGGGGGGGGGGGGGGGCAATCAGAGAAAGTGAGCAGTAGGTGATGAGCCTGTCCCAGAAACAAATCTAGACGGACGAGAGGATCTATTCACCCACTACAGAGGCTCAGGCCAACTTAACACCCACCCACCCCATCCCACGCCACACCTCACCCTAGCTGTGGACTTTGCTGGGTGGTGGTGGGGAAGGGGGGGGGGTAATGAGCTCATGACATCGAGATGGGGGGGGGGGTATACTTTATGTTGGAGAAAAGCTTATGCATAGCTTCGATGGGTGCCGCGGGGAGTTCTAGAAAATGATTGCCCCATGTGGCGAGTGACGTTCAGTAAGCCATTTTGCCAGTCGAGTATGTAAGTCTTGGACACATGACCAGGAGTGTGCTGCTCAATAAGTAATTACTTTATCTTCATATTACTGGCTTAACTTTTGTGGAGCTGTTGCCCTTTACTTAGCAGTGTCCCTCTTTTCTTATAAAATTGCCTTTTTTTTTTTCCTTTGCAAGTTTTTTTTTTTTTTTTTTTTTAATTTAGTATTCGATGGTGAAATCGAAACTCCGTTGTTGCTGGTTTTTTTTAAAACTAAATGTGGCAGACTGACAGCATAAACCTAATAGTGTCTTTTCCCAACTACTGAAATCTTTATCTTCCTAAAATTATGTTATTGTTTTGTTTTTTCATTGAATCTTGAATTTTTCTTTTATACGATGATTACTTTAAGTTTAGTAAGATTTTCCCTATCAATGTTTATGAAATATATAGTTTTACTAGACCTTAGTCTCAGCCTTAGTAAAATCAGTAAAATTTCTTGTCAGCCAAATCGTGGTTGTACTCTATATAGTATAATTTCTACACTGCTACATAGCTACACTGCTACTCTGATGTATCCTTGTTTTTCATGTTACAGCCAGACGAGTAGAGAAAGAAGAAGAAGAGGACTTGAGTAGAGAGTATAGAGATTAGAGGGAGTAGAGATTAAAATTGAAACTTCCTGTTTGCATCACGTGACTTATGCAGGTCACGTCAAGCACCACGAGGAAAAAAAAAATAACCGCCAAAATGAAATCAAATTTCGCGTAGTTGATGTTTAACAAACAGATGCTCTAGAAACTCTAGATCCCGGAACAGATGACACAGCAATATCGAAGGTCAAGAAAAGTCACAAAGGTCACACAAAATAGGCAGAAAATGAGACACGTCTCCCCAGTGAGTGGCACATCGCAGATTTAAAGAAAATGGAGGCTAATCCATAAATAGCAATTTTTTTGGTGTACACGGTGTACATAATACGGAAGTATTGATAACTATACATTTTGTTAGATAGACAGACAGACAGACAGACGGATAGATAGATAGATAGATAGATAGATAGATAGATAGATAGAAAGATTAGATTAGATAGATAGATAGATAGATACATAGATAGATAGATAGACAGACAGACAGACAGACAGACAGATAGATAGATTGATAGATAGATAGATAGATAGATATATAGATAGATAGATAGATAGATAGATAGATAGATAGATAGATAGATAGATAGATAGATAGATAGATTAGATAGATAGATAGATAGATTAGATAGATAGATAGATAGATAGATAGATAGATAGATAGATAGATAGATAGATAGATAGATAGATAGATAGATAGACAGACAGACAGACAGACATACAAGATGCTATATTCAAGAAAATTTTTCTTAACGTTCAAATTAGGTCAGTCCTTGACAGGAAGTAGCCTCTAATTGGTGTTCACTAGTGGGAGGTAACTCTATTTTGCATCATTTTCCGCATCATAATTCTTCTCTATGGAGTTTTGAAAACATGTTTTGACGACCATATTAACTCTAATGTTGCGGGACTTCAACAAAAGACTAACAGAACAATTTGAAAACACTTATTCACACGCACACCCATGCGTCTTTACTACATGCTGTATACATGGACATAAACACTTACGTAGACACACACACACACACGCATAGAAGAACACATAACAGTGTAAGTATCATACACACACACAGAAAGCCACAACAAAGGGATGTAATTTGATTCTAAAACGTCCATTAGAAGGCACAACTCCAGACACATTAAAACTGGGTGTAAGTGGGGGGATATGCTCAAGACATGAGACCCCGGCTATGTGGGGGGGGGGGGGGGGGGAATCTGACTCTGACCTGAAGTTCACAACAAGGCAGGAATCTATATCTATAGATATATCTATATCTATATCGTATCTATCTATCTATCTATCTATCTATCTATCTATCTAAACGCAATGGACCTAATGTACTGACATATCACTAATTCTCAAACTTAAAAAAATACGAACATTTCACCAGTTACTACTTTCCGTGTGACTAGAACAACTTTACACTTTTGAAGATCGAAATCGCAGTGGTAAAATGTACCAAAGACTATTCTTTATTCGTATTTTTCAAGCAAGTTAATCCGCCATATTTAAAAATTACAAATTTATATTTTCATGAACATTTTTTTTTTTTTTAAATAATAATTCCTAGAAATAGAAAATCACCCTTTGGGTCAGGATTTTGTGATTTTACCATCACAAAAGAGATACAAGACACCGACAGCAAAGACAAATAGACACAAACACTCTTTTGTTCACTGGCAATCAAATCATTAAATAGAAACAATCTGATATAAACTTTTCACATGTAAATTATGAGTGAGTCTGGTGTGAATGCACATTTTGTTTCTTTCTAGTTACAATGTTTTCTTTGGTGTAATGCACAAATTGTAAGACAAATTTCCATATGGACAATAAAGATTATTATTATTAATGAAATCCGGTTAGCTTAGTCGGTAAAGACGGTAAAGTGTTAGACTCTATATCAGAAGGTCAGAGGTTTATATCTCTTTTTTTTAAATCTTTTTTTTAATAATCTTTTTAAATAGTGTTTTTACACAATTTAAAATGAGTAGTTCGATTAATATATCATATAAGATAATAAGGCTAGTCTTCGAGTCTAGTGAGGAATGCAGTATTTCCCGTGGCTGTGCAGTCCCAGCCGTGACCTACATATTTTGCCACATTCAGGGCAAGCACAACCATAAGATATAAAAGTGGAAGCAGAATTTATTACCTCGATCCTAACATACGTTTTAGCACTTCATAAACCGTAACATTATAAACTCTACCAAAATACACTTGTCAAACGGGGGGGGGGGGGGGGGGGAACTATAACTTTGTTATAACGCAATTGTTTCTAGACCATTGATGCCCAAACTACGACCCGTGGGCCAGATTCGGCCCTTAAGACATTGCTTTCCAGCTCTCGATACTTCTGACTTCTCTGTATACACCGATTATAAGAAAAGTTGGAGTTTGGAACTAATTAGGACGTCCTTCGTGCTATTTACAGACTGTAGTAAGGAACTGAACGCAGGGAAGGCTGTCAAGTTGGTCTCTATTCAAGTTTGCTGGGTATTAAAAAAGTCTTAAAGGCTTTGTTCACATAGATCCTATGAATCTTTTTCGCGTTTATGCTGCCCGAGACAAGCGTGGTGTAAACATATATGGGCCACAAGCTGAAAAAGATTGAGCACCACTGTTACAGCCGTTAGCTAGAGTCAGAGACATGCGCAGAACGTACATACCCTAGGCGGAAGACATTGACTTTGTCAGTGTCATATTGTGATAAAGCATGTGAGTCACAGTTGGGTCTCACAGCACGGGAAATGAATCGCTATTCAATAATGGTCGTACATAAACACAAAACCTAATTTTATACTAATAGGCGAACTATTTATTTTAACTTGTTCCGGATGTTCCTTCAGATTTGGAGATGATACACCCTAAGCCAAACACCTCAGCAAGACGGCCGGGAATAACGACGGACATGATTCGAACACGGAGGCATCGAAACGACAGTTAAGAGCGCACAACAAAGCAGCTACGAGGGCAGACAAGACCAAATTAAAAAAATTTAAAGCAGCCGATAGATCCAACCTGGCCTGGCCTTGAGTGTAATGGGGTTATCCGAAAAAAAAAGATCAGATTTTGCACGCGCTGAGAGACAGGCTCATGGGAAATATTTATTTTTTTCATCTTCGACTACAAAGGAAGTGCGTAATCAAGTACGCTGTGTCTCGTCTCGTCTGTATCTGTGGAAAAGCTTCAAGAGTTATCCCTGATGAACAAAAAAAATCAGGAGCGTTGACCCTATGGGCATCTTGCAGCACCCAGTGCTACACTCCGCTGCCACCAAAATGTATCGGTTCATTGCTATTTCTTTGGAAACATCCTCTGCGTGGAAAAAAAAAAGGGGGGGGGGGGGGGGAAGAGGACTGCTGGTTTATTCCAACCGGCAATCTAATGCCCAGGCTTTCATCACATTTGTATGACATGATTTATAGTCGCTCCAAGACTAAGAGGAGGCCTTGGTAGCAGCACTTTATTATATGTGATATTGCCCACTTAGATCTATCATGTAAATAGCTGATGGCTGCCTGGTCGTGTGGTTTGTGCGCTGGACTGTCGTTCGGATTTATCGACGGTCGAGGGTTCAAACCCTGCCCGCTCCCATCCCCCGTCGTCCTGCGGGAGGTTTGGACTAGGAAGTAAAGTATCTTCAACTCTGAAGGAACATCCGAAACATGTAAAACATTTTACAAACAAACAAATAGCCTTCGCATTAATGATAAGACATTGAGAAGCGGTTCTCACGTGACTAGGCCAGGGTGCACAAGCGAGACCAACCGTTGTAGTAGGGCGTCAACACAGCCCAATAGCACGTTGCCACGTCACATGTCTGACGTCACGACCTGTGACGTGGCAACGAGCTATTGATCTTAAATGCCCACAGGTTGCGATTTCTTAGGTCAATTGTTCAGACCCACTTTACCACTATACAGACTACTACTACTGTAACGATTGGACTCGGTTGAAGACACCGGACACATGCGGTTATGAATTGAACGACAGACAGATGGAGACACGGTACACAAGACTTTCTTTTTTCTTAAAAGCGTAACAAGGTCAAGAAGAATCCCGAAACGAAGCTAGTTCCGAGAATAAATTATTATGCCAACTCGCTCTAATTTATATCCTGCGCCCTGATTTTACCGTTGATAAAGTTGTGTTCCGTACAACTCAATATTAATATCATCGCTAACAGTAGATTGCTTCCATGCCAGTCTTTTTATTACTTCCCCTTAACCAGGGCCCACTACTTAAGATTCAGGAACGACAACCGTTTTTTTTAAACTCGCTTTTTATTATCTCCCTTAATTTCTTTATAAGGGGGAAAAAAAACTGTTGACGTTTTGTCTCCGGTGATGTCACGATTTGTCAATGGATTTCTAATAATTGACGGACAAGGGGAGAACAGCCAGTTTTAATGTTACCAACTTTTTAGAACGGAGTGTTTTTCCTGGCTGCCCAATTACTGCCCTTTATTTTTTCACCTCAACTTATCAGAGATCAATGATTCTAGCCATCGTTCGGTTGTTTTGTTTTGTTTTTTTTACGGATTTTTTTTTTTATGAATTCAAAGCATTTTCTTTGATTTTTATTCTGTCTGTTCTTAGTCTGTCAATGATTAATGCTTTGAGTGATTCATACAGAGAATACTCTCCACAGATCCCAGCCTCAGTGCTGTATTATTTGTTTGCTTTAGTTTAAGATAGAGAGGCCGTCAATAACAATGAAATGTTTGGAACACATTCTCAAGCAATGACACTTATAGATTTTTTTTAAAAAGGCACACAAAGACAAAGAAATAAGATTAAAAAATGTGACTGCTTTTTGCTATGCATACCGCATTTATTTGATAATTATATTTTAAACTTTTTTTTATGACAAGCCGACTATGACCCGTGGCCCGCGGACCTTAATTTGCGTATCAGTGATCTAGCGCCATGTTCCCCTAAATAGCTAATATAAAATACTGTGAAAATGGGTTTCCCCGATTTGTTCAAAAGTTTTAATCTAAAATGGAGATAAGTTTAGTTTTTTTTTAATGCCTTCTTAATGTTGGAGAAACATTTTAAAACACAGTAAGGTCTCCGCCCGGATCTAAGGAACATTCAAGCCAAATTTTATTAAGACTAGTCAATCGGTTTTGATTTCAATTCTGGACATACATGCATACATAAATACATACATACATACTCCTTACATTGTGATTAATGTATTAGATATTTTCTTCGGAAGAAAGTGAGATATTTCATCTTAGCTTGTAGATATGTGGCCACCAAAAGATAGTAAATAAGATTAGATTATCAAAACTGTTTTAAAATTTATACACACCCATGTCACACCACCATATCGTAAATCACCACCATAATGTCAATCAGTGACAAACTATGCCAAGACGTTGGCTTTCCTGGCTGATTCAAGCAATCTATTCCATTCTCTAATGACACTAGGGAAGAAGGAGCATTTATGAATTTGTCCTAGCATATGGAATAAGAAATGTGTCTTTATCTTTGTGTCTGAGTATTTTTATTAGGTTTTGTTTTTGTATTTTTAAATAATGTTTTAGTGTTTTATGTATTATTGCCACTTTAATTTTCATTCTTTTGTCCTGAAGTGTTTCTAAATTTAGTGATTTTATTAATGGGGTAAGTCCTATCAAATGTAAATATTCATTTGTTATAAATCTTACTGCTCTATTTTCTGATTCTAGTTTTTTAATGCTTTCTTGAGTTGAGGCGTCCCAAACAGAGGGTGTGCATATTCTAGCATTGGCCTAACTATAATGTTAAATAACATTTAGTTTATGTTCCTGTTTGATTTGTAAAAAAAAATGTCTTTTAACAAACCCTAATGCTTTGTTTCATTTTAAAACAATCTCATTAATATGAGAGACATGAAACGGTAAAGACGTATACTCGGAGTGAGTAACATTATCATTTCATTTGCGTTACTACTACAACTCATTTAGAGTCTACATACAGTTATATCTAACAAATAAAAAATTTATATTCAAGCTAGTGTAGAAGGATGTTGCTTAATTTCTGAAGAACATAATAAGCCTACATTGGTTTAGCTAGAGTGACAATCTAAAGCCACAAACTAACGACCATGCAACGACACGCTTTTATTTCACAATGTTAGGTACCCACCAGTAGTGGAAAGAAGGGTGAAAGTGCAACAGCGCCTGGTGATTACATAGCCCCAACCTGTGACCGCAGCTGTGTATCAAGGATTGGCCTCTTTAGTCACACAAGAAGTTGCTAAGGGAAAAGATGATACCTCGATGACGAAAAGTACCTCAGAAAATTGTCACGCACTTGGATGGACTCGGAATCACCCTGAAAATCTCGAATTCAGAGATTTCACCACGTTGATAGATTCAAGATTCATTCAGGTCGTTGTTCTGGGCGCATGAAGCCATAGCTAAACTTCACCCAAGTGCTTTTAAAATGATTGTGTACACCGCAATGACCTTTCCTTCAGGGAACAGTACCAGGAAAAAGAAGAAGAGGCAGGCAGAGAATTTGCCAAGATTCGAACCCGAGAAACTTGGGTTCAAGAGCCAAGCGCATTACTACTCAGCCACCAAACCCCACATTTCCAACTATGAGGTCATTCACTAAGTTACCAAAGTATGTGGCACGCAAAGGTCATAGAGTGCTGGGATACGTCCAGAGATTGAACACATTGAAGGAGCGAGGCTTAACAGTGGTGTAAGATTCTGTCCCTGTGTGTAAGCTCGGAGGTACTACGCCAAGTGCTCAGCCTCATGCCAGGACACTGCGGGAGGAGTAGCCCTTTCTGTCCAGAGGTGAGACTTAGTTCATCGAAGGTGTAGTACTGATGGATTCACGTTGAGAGACAGGAGAGACGGAGAGAGAGAGAGGGGGAGAGACAGAAACGATGATGAGTATTGATAGGACCTGTCAGTTACTCAGCCCAATGACACTCTGATGATAAAGGGATTAGGTTGTATTGACCTGTAGCAGACGTCATACGTTCCCAGTGCACAGTGATACAAATAGCATGATGGTGACTGAACTGGAATAGTGACGTTAAGGTCAAAGGTTAAATATGGCTCATTTGTCATAAGTAAACAAACGTATCATCTTTGTAGCCTTGTTCTGTTCATAATAGTGCAGGGTTTCTTAGCACGTGGAACGCGTTTCCCCGAGGGGTGATGTGCGGAGTGTTGCACACGTTTCCGGTATGATACTGACTGACAATTCAATTAAGATGAGTCCAGTGGCAAATAGAAATTAAAAAGTTTGAAGCTCTTCAAAATCGACACTAACAGCTGGGAAAAGGTGGCACTGGAAAAGTTGGCACTGGATAGATCCACATAGAGAGAGAGAGCATAAAGAAAGGGTCACGGATTGCAGATGCCATACACAACAGAAGCAGAAAGAAGGGTGAAAATCCAACGGCGCCTGGTGATTACATATGCCCAACCTGTGACCGCAGCTGTGTATCAAGGATTGGCCTCTTTAGTCACACAAGAAGTTGCAAAGGGAAAAGATTGTCTCTCGAGACGTAAAATGCCACAGAAGTGTTGATGGTAGCGATATCTATTTACTCTGCCAATGACACTGCCACATCAGAGTTTTTCAAGTCAAAAGACTTGTTCTAGCTTTGAACTGAAGAACATCTTGAATCCATCAACAAGCTAAGTTTTACAGTAAGCTTGCTCGCATTCGGAAATAGTCGTACGCATCAATTGGGCATCGCCAGTTACTTTCGAGTTGTTGGTATGTTATTGCTTACGCACGTTCCTCGTACAAGTGCTCCTTCTTCCCTAGCGCCATTAGAGCACGGAACGGGTTGCCTGAACCAGACAGGAAAATCAATGAATTAGAAGGGCTGGTCGTTGTTCTGGTTGCATGAAGCCATAGCTAAAGCTAGACCAATTGTTTTTAAAATGATTGTGTAGACCGCAAAGACCTTCCTTCAGGGAACAGTACCAGGAAAAAGAAGAAGAGGCAGACAGAGAAAGCGATGGGAGGACAATTTGAAAGAATGGACGGGCCTGCCATTGAAAGAGGCTCTAACTAGAGCAAAAGACAGATTGGAATGGAGAAAGATGGTCGACGAACGGTCCAACAGACTAAGGGATTGGTAAAGGTAAAAGTGTGTGCACCATTTATAGATTTTTCATCAAGTATGAACATCGCCAATAAAAGTAGAACAAAAATGACATGGTTAGCTTTGGCACATGCATGCTGAGACATGTCAACACACAGATGTCAACACACAGATGTCAACACACGGATGTCAACAGAGATGTCAACATAGAGATGTCCTCACACAGATGTCAACATACAGATGTCATTACAGAAAGTTTAAAATAAAAACAGAAACAAAACAAAACAAAATTGAAAATATAAATCAATTCGTGAGGCCAACATGGCGCTTTTATAAACAAATCAAAGAACAGCAACTCTAGTCACAGCAGAAGTTTAATAGAATAAAAGCTTTGGGGATATGGATCCGTTGGGTCGGATGCGGGGGAGAGCAGGCTAGCCTACTGCCAGGAACGCTTCCACGAGAGAGCCCCCCCCCCCCCCCAAAATATAAATAAAGAAAAATATAAAAATTTCAACGGATCGGCAGCTTTTTAACTCTTTTATATTTTCGCACTTTTACCGTCAATACATAAAATTTACAATTGGCAGCACTGTTGTCTTTTAAGTAGTGTCCGCCTGTTGGGTGTTCGTAATACGTAGAATGTCGTTTATCTGGACCATTTTGACTAAAATATGCATAATAAATATATTTTTCTTTTAGAAAAGTTGGAAAATGGGATTAACTTTACTTTCTTCTAAAATATGGCATGTTTTTAGATATAAGTATTATTTTTATTAAACAGATTTTTATTACAACTTTCGTAAAAAGTGTATGCGCCTCCACTTCCTGCGCTGATGATGTGGACGCCTTTGAAATAAAACAATTTCATTTTTACAACGCTTATGCCAACCAATCTGTCTGGTAAAAGATCAAAGATCCCGGATAAAAGTGACACTTCGCACAATTCTTCATTGGTATAGGCCAAACATAGATGACTAAAAGAAATTAACAAATAAGTCAATTAATTACCACTAATTAATTATTTTGTTTGATACCAAGAAGGGAAATTAATCTTTCAATATTTCAGTCTAGTTATATTGTGGAGTTCTTTCCCTTTAATTTTAAAAAAAATTATATTTTGTTTTTCATTTACGGTTTCTAACTCAAATTGAACTGAAAAAAAAAAAGGATTTTAAACAAAAAATATACCATGATGTATCGACCCATTGTGGAAAAAAACAACTCCATACAGTATAATATAATACACAATCAATCAATGTCTAGATCTACACTTTGTTTACTTGTAAATGTTTTAGATCAGTCATGAGTGAAATGTTGGCGTCGACTTTAAATAAGAATTTTAGTACAAAATGTTTAGTCACTTAGTTTATTAGATTATTTAGCGTATTACAGAACACCAAGACCAACTATAGAGACGATTTGAAAAACATTTATGTCTAAGATGTCATGATATTTCATTGTGGTATGAGGGCACATAAGTCATGGAATAAAAACAAAAGATAAAGAAAAAAACATATTTGTGAATTAGGTTTTCGTTAAATCCATAACTTTTTTTTATTTCTTCTTTTAAGAAGAATTGGGACAAGTACTTTTATATATATATATAAAAAATCCCTCCAGCTCATTAGGAAAACTTTTTACTGCGACATTTTCTGGAGTGGCAAAGTTTTGAATACTTGATTCTTCTTCATCATCGTCGAGTTTAACTTTTATTTTTTTTCTGACCCGCTAATTAAAAAAATCCTCTTTCTTTAGGTTAAGAAAAAGATCTGAATTCAGGGATAGATTTACTTATAAGCTACATAAGCTATAATTTAGGGCCCTCACTTGCTAGGGAACCCCCCCCCCCCCCTAAATCCGGCCCTGTACTAAGTCATTTGTAGTTTCGGACCTTGCAATCATTTTGAAGAGAGAACAACGAAAACATTTGCTTTTTGTTGATTGCAAGGTGCGAAATTACAAATGACTTAGGACAGGGCCGGATTTAAGAGAGAGCAGTCGGAACTACAGTCCCGGGTACTCCACAAGAACATGGTCTCCACAAAAGAGATTTAAAAAAATATGCGAATTTCGACGGACTAGAAACCTTTTAATTCTTTTTCCTAACATTTTTTTTAGCATTTTTTTACGCTGACAAAAATGTGATTAAGAAATGTCCGCTTGTATCATGCTCGAAATAAGTAAATACAGTTCCGGATTTACAACAGTGCCGCCCGGACCATTTGTTAAAAATGCTATGGTGCGACACATGTGCAAGCAAGAAAACCCATATTTATGATCTACTGAAAACCTTGATTCTTCAACGCTAGATCTGTGTGTAGTAATGAGTACTGGTGTATAATAATCGCTCACACGTCACTTACTATGATTGCTTTCTACGTTGCTAGTCATTAGATAAAAGTATACTGCGTCACAGCAACAGTCTATGTCTGGTTCAGGGATTCTAAATCTGCCATATTCAGACTACTGTTAGCAAGACGCTATCTAATAATTTGTATCTGATGTTGCGTCCATGACACAAAAGTATAACCTTGCTCAGCAACTGAGAATAATTTTTTTTTTACGAGGTCAACGAAACCTATTTGTTGAGATTCGCTGATCAACAGATTTCGTATACGCCTCATCAGTTGGAAGATAATTGATAGGTACATCTAGCAGTCTGCGAGATGATATAGTTATAGCCAATCTCAGGCCTACATAATAGCGAACATTTTAAAAAATCTTATCTTCTAATGGGATGTGGGGAGGAATAGCATCAGTCGCTTGGTTAGTGAGCGTGGGGAAGGTAAGGGGGGGGGGGGTGCTTGAGCTGAGATGTTTTTTCCTTAGAGCATATAGGCAGCACGGAAACCTTCTCCAAGATACCCCTCTCCACACATGCCCCTTCCCCCCCACACTCCCCCAAAAGAGAAAAGAAAGAAGATTGGACCGCAGTACACTAAGCGTGACGTATGGCATGAATGATGCGCTAGAAAAAGAAAGGGAATGGACTAAAAAAAAATATTTTATTATCTTAATCTAGTTAGTTATTTATTGAACTCCTATCTAGATCTTCACAATTAAAGATCAGAAAAAAGCTAAACTTTAAGAACGACGTATTACTAAAAATTTACAATCTGCTGTGAATACTTTATAAAAAGCCTAGTTTATTTAGTGTACAGCACTGACGCGAAACCCTTCATTGTCAATAGTGACTTTTATGTGCTTGAAAATTGAATTGTTCTATTATGATTCGGCTGCTAATGTATGTACATTAATTTCAAGCATTGGAGCAGTGATCTTAAAAATTGAATTGGTCTATTCTGACACGGCTGTTAATATATGTACATCAGTTTCAATCATATGAGGACTGATCTTCAAAGTCGAATTGGTCTATTCTGACACAGCTGCTGTTATATGTACTTAGTTTCAATCAACGAAGGAAAAAACATTGTAGGAAAAGGCTTCCTATGTTAGTTTAATTATAAAAAAAATTATTTAATCAAATCCAACATTTATATCGCTATTTTTGTTCTGCAGACACAATGTCTAGGATTAAATAAATAAAAAAAAACCAGGTTCCTCTTTCAGACCCTGTGATCTATAGGGCAAATGATGTATAGGCCATCTGTTTCTGTGGCCAAGGCTAAGGAGAGTGTGGCCAGCACAGCGATCACCCGCTTTTACTTTTTACCAACTAATGTCGGGTGGACTCAAAGGTGCCCTAAAGATACCGAAATTATAAATCACAGTCTTCACCGAGGTTCGACCCGAGATCACCGGTTCGGAAGTCAAGTGCTTTACCACTCAGCCATCGCGCCTCCCGTGATCTAAAGGGCAGATTATGTAAAAAATAATCTGTTTCTGTGGCCTACGGATAACGAAGGTGTCATGTGGCCAGCATAGCGACTTTTCCACAACTGATTTCAGGTACCCATTAGAGCCCAACGATCTTGAAATTCAAAATCCCAGTCTTCACCAGGATTCGAACCCGGACTCCCTGGTTCCGAAGCCGAGCGCGAATTAAGGAGTATAAATGCCTACATTAAAGCACGCAGCGACACAGACTCCAGAACATGTGTCTACGTACACCCACTCGTATGACACTGGATATTTATAGATTTTATTACCTCCCATGCCTGACTAATTTCTTAACCGCTCGCAAGAAGTTTAAAAAAAAAAACAACCTAGATCTCGTTTAGTAAAAATGTGTTAAGTTTTTTCTTAACAGTATTACATCGAGTGTTAAAGACACAATTATAGATGCTCGATTAAACCCAGACGAGACTATTTTTTTAGGACCAGATTCCACGAGATTCAAGATGGCTGACGTCAATTTGATGTAATGTGTAGGAATGGAGGAACTAGTAACTTTCGAAGGTGTTACTTAGGACTTTTATTTTAATGATGCTGGCATTTTGTTAGCACTGACGAGTTACACGCCTTCAGTCACTGCGACAAGTGTCTGTTAGTGCCTCAATTTGCATGCCGATGAATAAACCTTACTGTAGCTTGCTCCTCTGGAAGCGTATAATTGAAAGAATAATTTTAAAGAGAATAAAACTGGAGATTTTCAAGGCGGCATGTCTATAACCAGGAGGCGCGGTGGCTTAGCGGTAAAGAGCTTGGCTTCCGAACCGGGGACCGGGGTTCGAATCCTGGTGAAGACTATGATTTTTAATTTCGGGATCTTCGGGCGCCTCTGAGTCCACCCAGCTTTAATGAGTACCTGACATTAGTTAGGGAAAAGTAAAGGCGGTTGGTCGTTGTGCTGGCCACATGACACCCTTGTTATACGTAGGCCACAGAAACAGATGACCTTTACATCATCTGCCCTATAGACCAAAAGGTCTGAAAGGGGAACTTTTTATTTTAGGTCTATAAATAGTAAGCTTTTTGGTGTATCCGGCGTATTTCTTTCCTTCCTACGTCAAATTGACGTCACTTATTATGAATCTCGTGGAAGCTCGTCCTAAAAAAATTGAATCTGACAAGCGATGGATTTCAATCTGCCATAAAATAATTTCTGTGCACTTTTAGTGCATTGTGCATCCCCAATTTCCAAGTTCTTTCGCTTAGTGAGGAGCGTGGTCGAGAGTCTAAGTACGCTTGAACTTGGGAACTCGAGGTTCGATACCGACTCGAGCAGAGTTGTGTTTACGGAGCACGGAAAAACCTCCCAGATACCACAAATGAGATAGGATCATAGCGCCATGAGCATGCCATAAGCATGAAAGTAGCGCCACATAAAAGATATATATATATATATTTTAACTTTGTAGCACCGAGTAATGTTTATTATTTATTTGCCTACAGCGATCTTTCAATATGGCTTCCCCAACTTTGTTTATTTTGTCAATTTATTTCCAAAATCTCTCCCGATCTTCCTTTTTCATTTTCTTACTTTTTTTTTTAGGTTCCATTACATCGCCGCCTCATTTCTCTATGCCACTCTTAAAGAAAGTGAAACGGATCTAAAAAAAACAAAGCGTAAACACTGAGTAGATTACTGGAAAGATCTTTTAGGGTGAAGTTCCCAAGTAGAACATTTTAGATGCTAGGAACTATACACAGCAGAATTTACATCTATTCCTAGGAGAAAAGTTTTTTAAAAAAAATCATTTGATGGTTTGGTGAAAAAATGGGTGCTGGAATTATCACGATTTAAAAGGAGAAATATTAAGTTAAATTTGTGCTTTTTTTACTAAGCCTCTCTTTCTCTCCCTCTCTTTATTTCTTCCTCATTCTGTACTCACTTTCTATCTTCCCCTTCTCTCTCTCTCTCTCTTTCTCTCCACTTTTTCTCTTTTAAATTTCTTTTCGCTCTCTCTTTTTCTCTCTATCCATATCTCTGTCGATATTTCTCTCACTGTCTATCTCTTTTTCTGTTTTTCTATCTCTATCCAAATCTATTTCTCTCTCTCTCTCTCTCTCTCTCTCTCTCTCTCTCTCTATCTATCTATCTATCTATCTATCTATCTCTTTTTCACGATTGCATATGAGTTAAATTCTGTGATGAACACATACTTAAAAAATATGTTATTACCAGGACCAACATAAAACAAATCAACCACCATTCTTAAATCAATATTTTCATTTATGCACTAAACTAATAAATGCCTTTCGCGGTACTTCTCATACTGTATCATTCTATAAATAATAGCATGCGATTCACCCGTCAGGCAAAAAGAAAACATTGTGTATATAGTGTAGATGGCGTGGACCGTAATTATAGGCTTACCCATTGAAATACATTCCCTCCCTGTATGAGCAAGCAGGGGCGTGTACACGCCCTCTCTAGCCAATAAAGGAAAGCTAATACAAAGTTGCATACGAAATTTGTTTCGTATTGACAAAATAATTCTATTGTTACTTCAACATGATGCCGAGTCTCCGCGCTGAGGATAGCTTCGATTATCTTAATTATACTGTTAAAGAAGTATCATGATAATCAATGATAAGCGGAGGATCAACAGAGAGTCTAGTTTTCGCGGATGACAGAAATGATGTGGCGGGTAATGATTGGCTGTGCACGCCATGTCAACATTCAATAGCGGTGAGTCCACGCAGAATTGTGTGTTCATCACAGTGCAGGCCTTCTTCTTAGAGACATGACGACAGCTCACATTCCAGCTTCCTGACAAGACACAACCTAGACATATAAACCATATCTACTAGTGTAATCTTATATCTTATAAAACACAAGAAGATGGTTACGTCCTACGCGTCATGCATCTGGTCATGCATGTTGACCAATGACTGAAATTCTGTGGGAAGCGTGGTCGAGAGGCCTAGTGCGCTTGAACTTGGCCTGGCTTGGCTACCTAGAAGGGGGCTCGAGGTTCGACACCCGACTCGGTGTTTACTGAGCGCCTAAAGGCAGCACCTAGATACCCCCTTCCCCCCCCCCCCCCCCCCCCCCACCCCACTGGTCCACAAATGAGATTGGACCAAAAGCGCTCTGAGCATGCTATAAGCATGAAAGTAGCGCTATATAAAAGCTATAATAATTTTTAAAAAGTCACTGGTTTTTCTGGCTGACTCAGGCAACCCGTTCGATGCTCTAATAGCACTAGGGAAGAAGGACCCATGACCATCGTTCCCAATCACTGTGTCCCTTGCCTTAAATAGAATTATTTTCAATGACAGGCCTGCCCCATTCCTTGATGTGGTCTTCCCATCGCTTCCTCTGTCGTTCTTTCTTTTTCCTGGTACTGTTCCCTGAAGGAAGGTTTTTGCGAGCCCTGAGGACCTTGTGATAAGGTAAAAAGTTTTATTTTGCGTTTTGTTTTGTTACAGTGGTCAGTGGGCCTCAATGGCATTTGCGATCCTGTTTCCTATCTCCTAGTTTGTGATGCGGGCTTTGGTACCTTTATATCCTCCTCTCTAATTTTGAGGTTAGCGTTTAAGATTCGCAAGCATATTCATTTTCTTCTCCTGACCAGCTTTTCGCTGCTGAGCTGTGAGCTCTTTTGAAGACTGTGCCAAGGAAAAATAGTGTGTTCCCTTCAGTTGTTCAGCACTGCCGTACATGTTATGATGTGCTGTAGTGGTAGTAGTATCTGCCTATGGTAGATTTGGATCGGGCATTCAAAGAGGATAAGGTTTACGGTTTCATAAGGGTGGGCGCAGTGTCTACAAAGAAGGAAGGTGTGTTGGATTTATTTTGTTCGCAAGCGTTTAAGAAAACGCCCATCACCAAAGAGCGCATCAGTCTGATTTTAGTGTCGAGTGATACGCCCCTGTCTTTCCGCATTGTTTTGAGCTTCAGCACTTAAGAATTGGAGCTAAGATAGCTGTACTGTCCTGTGGTGTGGGCTTATGACTGCCTTCTGTATGGCCGATAGTCTTTAGTTTCCAAACATTGCATGCAATGTAGGCTAAAGCTTAGCTTCGTTTTAAAAAAACTTAAAATAAATAGAGATGCTTCTGGGAAGATTCGAACCCACGACCTTGTAGCCTACTGCGAGCAACGCTGACAGTCAACATACACAAATATTTTTTATAATAGAACACTGCGACTAGAACTGTAGCGTATCATAAATAAATAGATTGAATGTCGTGTTCAAGTGTATGTAGATTGCTCGCTTGTTGTTAGCTATTGGCTCAGCATGACCACTGCAAATCAATTACTCGCTTCATGTCAATAGTTTGAACAAATATTATGTAGAATTTTTTTTTATTCTGTTGAAAGAAACAAATTAGATTGAAATGCAATTTGTTGTTGTTAGATCTAGTTACGCATGAAAATCTACTTCAGTGAACAGGGGAGGAAAGAAACAGCGAGCGGGGAGACAATCCTGATTTTATGAGACATCGAGCATAGTGGTGAGCGTACGGTGCTTTTAAACGCTGAGAGTTTATTACAAAGTTTATACCAACTCACTCCGTCTGTCTGTCTGTCTGGTAAAATTTATTTTACACTTTATTTCTCCTGGATCTAGTTGAAAATTTGCACAATTATTCATGGTCCCTTGCAAAACATGAATCTATCAAAAAAATTAACCAATAAAACACACTAATTTGAAGCAATCAATTATTTCGATGAATACACAAAAGGAAATAAATCTCACAGTATCGAGAGAATGCGGTTCTAAGTGAGCATAATCTTTGTGGTTTACTTTTGTATTTTTTTAAATTTAAATTTTGCATGTTTTTTGGGGTTTTTTTTTGTTTTTGTGTGTGTGTGTTTTTTTGTTTTTGTGTGTACTTCTGAAGACTTTGAAACTAGAGAGAAAGTGATATACAAAAACAGGGAATGGGCAGTAGGTAGATTAGTCGAATTATATATGTATATATAGTTCGTCCATCGTGGTTCGATGATGACCACTTTGACAAAGTAAAGAACATTTAAACAGTATTGTATAATCTTTTAATCTGCTAGATTTTTCTATGTTTTTCTTAAATTATTTTCTTGGTAGTATCTAGGTATCGCCTACATGTTTTTATCTGGGTACAGTTCTCTCCCTTACCTTACTCTTGTCACTGTATTCCCTTCCTACACTGTCATTTCCTCTCTCATTCATTCTCTCTCTTTTGCTGTCCTCCTCCACCTCCTCATTCCCTCCCTCCCCCCTCTTTCCGTTGCCTCCAGTCACAGGGTCTAACTTTGTTACACAAGAATTTGAAATTTTCTGCAAAGCTGGTGCGTGTGTGAGTGTGCGCGGGAGAGTTAAATATGTGTGTGTGTTGAAAAGGTGCGTGTGTGTGTTGAAAGTGTGCGCGCGTGTGTGTGTGTGTGTGTGTTGAAAGCTCTCTGTCCTTTCTTTCCTTATCCTCTTGTCGGCTGACATTTAGAGGCTTCTGCAGCGTACAATCTCCTTGTGGGGGAGATTTTAACTTTACACTTTAAGCCTCTTCCTAATCATATTCACTCACACCCACCCCTTTCCCGCGATACACCTATACCCACACACATACAAACACACACATGCGCGACTTCCTGTATCCTCCCCTCCCCCCCCCCCTCCCTTTCTGTGATGTTGCCCGCAGTAATTCTATTATATAACCAGATTGCTCCCCAGCGTCCTCTCCAGAGTTCCTCTTAGTGTTTACCCTGCCAGTACTCCCTTATGTCCAGTGACATCCCCACCCTCCACCCCCTTTTGTTTTTGTTGCAGAAACAGATGTTAAAGTACCTAGTGGACATCTGTAAAATATCTTTCTAAATGAGATGAAAAAGGATGACCTTGCTTTTTTTTTAAAAAAAGTTTCACACGATTTATCTCCCATACCCATTGTCAGATAAAGTTTAAACTATTGCACTATTGTTTAGTGAGATGAAAAAGGATGACCTTGCTTTTATATTACTGTCAACGGTTGGGCGGTGGTCAGTGTTTCGGGTCGCTACTGGTGTTTTGTAGGGCAGCAAACATTTGTCCGTAAACACGTTTTGTTTTACATGTTTCGGACATTTCTTCAGAGTTGTAGGTTATTACATCCTAGCCCGAACCCTCCCGCAGGACGACGGGGTGAAAGCAGCGGGTTCAGCCGAAACCAATCGTTATAGTATTCTAGAACACTGACCTGTGACGTCGCAACCTGTAGGGAGTTCAGACCATCAGCTCGTTGCCACATGCTGACACTGTCAACAGGTTGCAACATCGCAGGTCAAAGTTCAGGCCTCCTATAACGACCTGGCTCGGTTCAACCCCGAACCACCGAGACAGCTATTCTGGACCGCGTTTCTAAAGACCAGGCAGATCTCTTGAATAACTTCTTCATTCTAAATATCTAGTAACAGATACATTTTTTCTTAGTCGATTCTTATTAGAACTTGTACTAAGAGCAGATTATATAGCTCCAATAACAAAATATATAAAACAAACAAAATAAAAAATATAAAAAAACTCCTTTTATAAAAATATAGAGTGTCACTTAAAATGTAGAATTTATTTCCCTTTTCGATATCAAACAAAATACATAATGGACACTAATTGACTAAATGATTAATTTTGTAAATAGGTACATGTTTTAGTAGATACACTAAACAATAGTGCAATAGTTTCAACTTGATCTGAGAATGGGTATGGGAGATAAATCGTGTGAAACTTTAAAAAAAAATAGTACTTAGAGTCAAATTTAATGTTTTATGCACATTTTGATAACCTCTCAACAGAAGCGTAATGAGCAAAATGTGTGCTCGAGGCAAGAAACTACTCCACATTTCAATGCCAGCAAACATAATGTTTTTCTTTGTGCTGTGTACCAGATATTGCTGTAACTTAAAAATACTGAATTAAAAAAAAAAGGAACTGCACATTGAACTGGAAAGACTTCTTGAAATAGTTAAATTTTATAAGAATTTAATTGATTGGAAGTCATAGTCCATCAGCTTCAGAAAGTAGGAACTGATTTAAACAAGATTATAAAGAGAGTTTGTGTTATCACAGAAACTCAGAGGCGGCCTCCATTGAAGTCACCAATGGATCAGGAATATTTAAGCCATAGTCTTGTTTTGATTGTTTAAATTAATAAAATTGTAAAAAATTTTAAAAAATTGGCTTATATACAAAAAGTTTTAAATAATAATATAACTACAAATAATCGTAGCATGTATTACTTAACTAAACTATCTACAATAATTTTTTGGGGGCGCCCTCCTGAGGGTGACGCCCTGGATATCGTGCCCCCCTTCACTACGCCTTTGCTTCTCAAATAATTTTACCGTAAGAAAAATGAACGCCTACCATATGCTACAGGGTGCAGTACTTACTCAACCTAATCCATTCTACAAGGTGCACCAAAGTTAGTCAGTAAAATTTAATTTAAAAACAAAAAATCATATTTGTTTGACTCCTGAGCACTTGACTTTCATGTGAAGACTTTTTTTTTTCAAGTCGATAATATAAAGCGTAATTTATTACACGTACGTAATCGCTGGCTTTCTGCATGTTTAAAATATTACAGGCTTGATTTGATCTTCCCTGTGAGCGAAAAATAAACTGATTTAAAAAATTATTAATCATTTTCCTTATGTTTTATTTATTTTACAGGCTGAGTTAGAATATACACACTTATAGATAGAGATATTTTCATCAGTTGCGGAAAAAAACTATAAATTTGTGTGTGTGTGTGTATCCGGTGTACAGAATTAAGGAAGTGTTGATGAGCTATATCTTTTTGGTGTATCCGTTGTACAGAATAAAGGCAGTGTTGATGAGCTATGTTTTTTTGGGTGTATCCGGTGTACAGAATAAAGGCAGTGTTTCTGTTTTAAGATATATGATACATTTTTTTTTTTCTGTTTGAAGATAATTTTGTTGTTTTTAAATTTAGATGGCAACATTGACGTTAACTTTAGCGTCCTTGACAATGTTTTGATTATTGTGAAAAAAAAACAACACCCTGATACATGGTGTAAGCATGATTGGGTGTTGGGCTCAACTCAAGGTAGACTTCAGAACGAGGCTGAGAAGGCATTAACACTGTAGCCCATAACACTCAAAGGTAGACATTAGTTGCAAGAGTTGCGTAGGACGTAATCGTCTTCTTCTTTCTTTTGAAGTAACGTCTGTGTGATATAAGAAGATAAGAAGAGTTTACGTTTGGTTTGGAGAGTAAGTTTTTCCATACGCTTGGCTGTGTAAGTGGCTGGTAAAGGTTTTTAACGCAGGAAGTAGTAATTGTCTTAAGCCCATCATTACCTATAATTAATTACCTTCCAATGGCATGCGTCTCGAACAGCCTCTGACAACTAGTCCAACTCCTGGCCTTCACGAGTGGTTCAGATACTGAGCCTGGCGGAACCGTTACCACAGACAGGAGAAGGGGCAAAGGCGAGCAACTGGCAACTAAACCAGTAAGCTTCGGGCAGGAGGGGGCTCGTTAGCCTTGGTTGGCTACCCATCTAATAGAAGGAAAACTCTGTATCCGAACCTCCGCTGCCTTGCGGCTATACCCAAACGCGGGAAAGGCTTCGCGAAACAACCTTAAGGAAAAATCAGAAGCTGATGTTGTCCAGGGCCGGATTTAAGGAGGGCAAAGCCATCACAAGAACAAATGAAGTACTAAGTCCAGACTGTTCAACGATTTGAACGATGTGTAATGCATTAAGGCCCTAAGCCGTGTCACTGTCAATACTCGATGTTGTCACCTTGAAGTTCTTAAACCAACTAAATCAAATAACATATAAACTAACTTAACTCCACTATTTGTGAAGTCATTAAATTTCGCGTTCTAATTCCGTCAGCTAGGATGCGTCGCTACACCAGTCAAACATGGCTTAAATGATGTTGTTTATTTTATAACTAAAATGTTTATTCCATTAAGTGATACCCGATTTGGTGCAGGGATGCGCAACCTTTATTTTCTGGACAGCGTAGGGGTATTACACTCTGGGAACGGAGGTCACTAATTGTATCACAGCAAAACATTGTCTTTACCATTGAAAAGAGACTCTGTGGTTTATTAATAATTATTATTAGTTAAACACCAGGCAGGACTTATTAATAATTATTATTAGTAAAACGCCTAGCAGGAACATCCTGGGCAGCAGAAAAGAAAACCTTAAGACAGTTATACACTGGATACATCAGATCTGTCATGGATAACTGTCTCTCCATACGAGTAGCCGCCAACAATAATAATATCTAATAATGTAGACACAATTCAAAACCAAGCTACGTCTAATCAGTGGAGGTATGAGAGCTACACCTACCGCAGCATGTGAAAAAAAAGTATGAGGGGGCCAATAGTGCCACGCGAAGGGCCGGATATGACTCGCGGGCCGTAGGATGGGCACCAAAGAGAAAATTTTACATCTATCCTCTTATTAATATTATGTAATCATGCATGCTCATGTTATTGTTTGTCATTATGTATAATTTAAAGTTATTTTTATCTTTTTTTTTATTCCACTACTTTTAAAAGTTCAAATGAATTTGTAATAAGAAAAATGGTTTCAAAGCATATTTAAATACCATTTTTTTAAATTAAAATCCATCTTCCACAGTTTCGTATAAAAAAGCCTTTATGCATTTCAGACACTAGAAGTGACTTATCTGGGCAGCAAAACCTAACTAGATATGGAGGGCTTTAACGACTTCATTACTGGATGCTCTTTAAAATTCTTAACGTCATCACGTGTTTATTTTTCAACTTTTTTTCTTTGGAGAGATCATTAATGAGTTCTTTGTCCTCGTCTAAAACAGGAACAAGAATGACGCCATAACCTGGGGGGGCTAGATTTGAATTACAGCAATTTCAAATACCAGACGAACTGCAAACCTAAGCTTCAACCTGGATCACATTATAGTTACTAGGACTACTAGGTCAACTTGTTTCAGTGATTACTTATGTATTTTGAATATACATCATTATGAATTGAATGTGAAACACGAAATTCCTTGTTTTAAAAATGGTTTTTACGTATTTGCATACAATATCATATTTTTATGACATTTAAAATACAGAAGGATTCGCCTTAGAAAACCAAAAGACCAAAGGTCACAGTGAATCTGAAACAAAAGACAGACGGACAGACAGTACCATAAGCAGAGAAAACAAAACCGAATATATATGACCATAATAAATATACAGTATATTTACATGTTTATATATTCTTGGGCAGCTATTTTTTTAAATTCTGTACTTAATTATGTTTGCTTGTGTTTTGGCCATATTAAAAGGTCTTCGGGTCTTGCAAAAACCTTCCTTCTATTCCTTTCTTGTAATGTTTCATGATCATTTCCACTGAGCTTCGCACAATCATGAATCTAGATCTAGTCTGGTATTTACATTTGAATAGTTCAAAACATTCTTGAAGCTAAGACTTGTTGCTTATCAGTGAACCACGCCTTCAAGTCTGGCACAAGACGGTGCGCAAAATGTTCACTGACCTCTATTTATTTGTTCAACTCCTTATTGAACTCAAAGAAACATTTGAGTTGAGTGCGGGAATTCCCGTTACAACCATATGCCGTAACGCAACATAAATATTTTTTTTTATTATTTGAGTTATTTTATTGATTAAAAAAAAACGTAAGCCAATTTAATTTCAAGATGAATAAATAATTTTTTTAAATTTTAACGGTCAAACCAGAGTTTTTACGTTGTGGCCAATTCGAACGTGATTATTTTCCCAAAGAATATACATAAACTTTCCAATTTCTGGGAAAAATTAACACTTTCTCACCCGATTAACGATTCCATCGTTGATTTAATCCCATTAAATTTAATTAATTTTTGGTTTTAGAAAGTTTAATTTGTGTTTTATAAAAAGAGCATGCATTCTCCTATAATTCAATACCAAAAGTAAAGTTTTCTGATTTAAAAAAATGTTATTGAAGTTTAATGATAACAGGGTAGAATTACAAATGTGAAAAATGAACAATTCTGTCGGAACATGAAAAATAATTACGGAGTGAAAGAGTTAAAGCCTTTTTGAAAATACAAAAACATTTTTGTTCCAAGTTTTTCATTCCACCCATGAAAGCGAGTGTAGTGATCTAGTGAGAATGGAAACAAATAATTGGAACATGATTTTGTAAGAAAAACTAAACATGACTTTAATAAAAACAACAACTAAACTTTAAATGAAAAAAATATATCGCAATCGATTAACAAATCTAAACATTAACTAAGAAACATACACACAAATTAAAGGGACAGAAGCATAGAAATTTTGAAGAAAAAATACTAGACAAAGAAAGTAGAAGGAATAATTCTCTAGATGTAGAAGAAAGAGATAAAAAAAAAACTACCAGTCCCCAAGTTAGCAATGCCTACAGGAGCTGAGGGCCAGCATCTATTTGTAATAAAGTCACGCCTTGTCCATACTTGAAGGCTGCCTTTGTTGACTCACCATTACAACGGTCAAGCACTTCGGGAAAATCCGATCGTGTGACGAGACATACATACAGAGTTTCTACTTTTTTTTGTGTTCTTGTCAATGTTAGCGAGAGAAATAGTAGAGAGAGCCTCATGATAGACAGAAGAACATAGAGAAGGTATTCACACAATAAAGACATGAATGGCCGTAAGATTGAAATAAAAAATAAAAAAGAAGGAATAGAAAAGAGACCTACAAATAAAAAAAGAAATTAAAGGAAAGAGATAAAAAGAGAATAAACTTTTCATAAAGAAAATGAGAGGAAGGAGAAAGGAAAAACAATAGAGAAATAAATGGGAAATAGAAAGAGAAAGTAAGTTATTAAAAGAAGAAGAAAGAGAACAAGTGATACAAAGAGGGAGACAGAGAGAGAGAGAGAGAGAGAAAGACAGAAAGAAAGAGACAGAAAAGAGAGAGAACAAGCGAGATAGAGAGAGAAAGACAGAAAGAAAGTGACAGAAAAGAGAGAACAAGCGAGAGAGAGAGAGAGAGAGAAAGACAGAAAGAAAGAGACAGAAAAGAGAAAGAACAAGCGAGAGAGAGAGAGAGAGAAAGACAGAAAGAAAGAGACAGAAAAAGAGAGAGATAACAAGCGAGAGAGAGAGACATAAATAGAAAATTTTAACCATTTTAACAATGTGCCAGCGGCAACAAAGAAATCCGTCTGTCAGTTTAACGCCGTAAGCTGCCAGTGACATCACCTCAGATGTCAGCGGCTGACACGATGACACTGTCAGACTCCTTACACCAGCCAGATGTATTTGTCTAACCATGTGGCTATTAAACTCCTTGGAAAGAGATGGGGGACAGGGAGGAGAGGTAAGGACTCAGGCGCGATAGCGTTGACTCACGTCAAGGGATCAAAGCACTCGCTTGTATCACAACGTCTAGAAGAAAAAAAATGGGAATATGACAAGTTTGGGGGGGGGGCGGAGCTTATGTATCACGTGATGGTGGTCACGTGTTCAGTTTTCCAAGACATCTTGTTTCATTCATTCTTTTGTTTTCTAAATACTCATCACCTGCAGAAGTACTAACCAGACTTTAAGTTTCTCGCATATCAGCTAGCACCAGTAATATGACAGTATCACAGTAAAGACAATGTCACGTATAAGACAGTGCCAGAGTTTAATGTCACGCAGAAGACAGTGCCAGAGTCTTATGTCACGCAGAAGACATCAAAGACAAGCCAGAATTACAAAGAAGTCAGTATCAAAGAGAAATCACAGTAGCAGTCATTGTCTCAAATGAGTCAGTATCACAAATAAATATGCTTGTGAGTCTTGGACGCTGACTGCAGAGCTAGAGAGGAGGATCCTAGCAATGGAATTGAGATGTTACAGAAGGATCATAGGTATCACATTTAAAGATCGCATCACAAACCAAGAGATTGAGACAGGAAAACTGCAGCGATTGTACCCCACGATGACCTGATAACTATCGTAAAAAAAACGCTAGCTAAAAATTTATGACAAGATCCACGGGGCTCGCAAAGACCTTCCTTCAGGGAACAGTACCAGGAAAAAGAAGAAGAGGCAGACAGAGCAAGCGATGGGAGGACAACATTAAAGAATGGACGGGCCTGCCATTAAAAGAAGTTTTAACTAAGACAAAAGACAGAGAGGAATGGCGAAAGACGCCTGACGAATCTTGCATGGTGACCCAACGGTCCAAAAGACTAAGGGATAGGTAAAGGTAAGGAAAGGTAAAAATCACAGATAAACCAGTATCAGAGATCACATGGTTTAAAAGTGAAACTTCACTTACAACTTGTCAACTAGTCAACGGGTAGTCCAGTACCGCTGACACAGTCTTACAAACAAGCTTTAGTACCGTTTAGTTCTAGTCTTGATAGACAGAAGTCGCCCACTTCGCGAAGTTATGATGGAGAGGGTAGCGGTTGTCTTCTTGTAGTTTTCCAATTTTCTTGAGACAAAGTTCTTTACATATGGTAAGGGTCGCGGGTGTTGTTTTTGACGCTCCTTTGAAAAAATGTTGACGTGTCCAGATTTGGCGCTTAACTTACAACGCAGTTCGACACTATATAAACTTTGCCTCAAAATCTGTCCACTCATGTTTGAAAAGATTTGAATTATCAAAACTAAGTTGATGTTACGTATTTTAATCGTTAAGTTATTGAAAATTTTGTCTTTACATGTTGAAAGTAAAAAAAATAAAAAATTAATAAATCGTAAATGGAAAGGGGCTTAACTCACTTCTTTAACGAGCATCTATTCAGTAAATATTTTTTATCTTCCCTTGCTTCCTGGTTCTTACATTTCGTTGCACGCATGACTGGTGTTTAGTCTTCATTTACGAAAAGGAGATGGGGGGGGGGGGGGGGGGGAGAAACGGGGAAAAAATCCGTTGACAGATTACCGATAATTACCGTCATTGAGTTCACGCGGCACCACGAGACGTGTTGATTGGTGCAAGTCTTATGGTATTTGGTATAAAAACACAATCACACCAAAACAATCCGAGCTATCAATCATTTTTAATGGGACCTTTTTTTAAAAAATAAATTGCACATTGCTTAACTCGATGGAATATTCTAGAGACGACGCGGAAAATGAAGTGACGAGGCCTTTAAAATTGAAGAGAAAAACAGGAACCGGAAATAGTTTTAACGGGAAAAGGAAATTACCAATCTTCATTAAAATATTTACCAAGATTGTCAAGAAAAGAAAAAAAAAAAAAAAAAAAAGCTATCAAACAAGCTGTTGAATTAAAACAATAAAAAGATAACATTTTGAAAGTTGTTGTTTTTTTCCGTTTGTTTAGTTTTAAAGTAACTTTTTATTCTCTTATATAGGAACGGTTCGAATTCGTTGCGTTGAGAAACAGGTAGAGTTAATGCCCTTGTTGTTTTTTTTTCAAATATCTTCATAGGGGAACCTAAAAAAAAAAAAGGTGTTAAAAAGATACTTTATGACTTTCCCTCCTCCCACATACACAACTACACTAATTTCCAGTCGTTTGGATACGCCTATGGCAGAAAGCAAACATAATTACGTTGTGTATGCTATGCATAGTGTTGTAACTCTGATGCGCGCCGACATCTCGTTCTGCGAAAGGTGCGCTGCTAGGAGCCACTATACAGACGAATGATGCCATTGAAGAAGATGGCGGAGCGCTGCCCAAGTCTAGAACTTATAAAGAGGCTGTGCTTAGGGCAGTCTTTGTTACTATGTGTTTGTGATGTCCTGCTGTGAATAAACATCTGTATATCGTAGAGTTATTACTCTATGATAAACAACAGTTAGTTATTACCACACACTGTTAAAGAACGACAATCATATACATCTATATACAATTCTCTTGAGTGTGAATAAAATGTGTTCATACAATACCAAACATAGTGGGAGCGAGATATTACACGTATTAGTACCTGTAAATGTTATTCTAGTAATGGACTATAAAGGGAGAGAACAAAAGTGTCGTGATTTTAAAGGGACAGCCAAATGCTTATTTTTCCTTGATGACAGAAAAAAGCGAACACGTTAACTTATGAAGTTATTAATTTTATTGCTTGATTTCTTTTAATGCACATTCTCTTTCGTTTTAACCAACTGCTGCTTACATTATTAGAATGAGACTTTTTATATTATTAGGTTATTGTCGCTTAGTTATTGTGGTTAAATTATTGTCGTAAGGTTTTTGTGGTAAAGAGTCGTAAAGTTATTGTAAAACTATTGCCGTAAAATGGTTTTAAAAAAAAAAAAAGAAAAAGAGAGCATTAGATCCGCCTTACGTCACCCATTCACGAGGCGCATTGTTCTTAATATGTACATTAATTTTGTTATACGCTTGTGCTCTTTTTAAACTGCACTATAACCACAAATACAGAGTTAACTCTTTCTCTCCGTAATTATTTACCACATTCTGGTGGAATCAACACCGGTATCGTCAGTTTGGAGAGAAAGAGTTAATCCACCATTAAATATGGTTCCTTCTATGTGGCCCTATTTGACACGACCGTAAACTAAAAACATTATTTTTGGTAAGCTGAAAAATGGATGGCGTAATACAGTCCCCTCCCCCCTAAAAAAAAAACCCAGTTTTGCAGACCAGCTCAGGCGCAGACTTTGTTTAACTGGCATAGAAAAGAGCTCCTGGCAGCAAGCGGCCTCCAAAAAGTGAAAGCTGGAGAATTCTTCAAAATTCTAACATACATTTGAGTCAAAAAGAAAATCTGTTAAGGACAGACGAAAACTAAACTTAAAACTGACCACCAGCAAACAATGTTTTTGGTCTAGGTTGCTTGTAGCAAAGTATGTTGGTCACAGCTAGGACTGCGTAGATACGTTAAAGGCTTCCTTAATCTACGGACTTGAAGACAAGCGTTATATATTGTTGTAACTCCAGTGGCGGACTGAAAGGGTTAATGTGTGTGCGGCCTACTGATACTGGCCACTCAGGCCAATCTCACAGGTCAACGGCTGTCGATAGACACGGGACAGTACTGCTAATAACCGCAAGTATGACCTGTGTTGTGGTCATGTGATCAAGACCCTTCACGGTCGAGAGACAGTGTGTTTAAAAAAAGACAGTTGAGTCCAGGACAGCAAGGCAGTAAGGACTGTGGTACCTTTGAGTCCTCGAAAATGTAGCTGTACGAGCTAGAGAGACTAGTAATGTTCTGTTAAGTACAAGAAAGCATTTCAAGTTAGTGTGGCCAGTTGTGTTTATTGGCTGTCTATGTAGTTGTAAATTAAATCGCCACTTTGTTACTTGAAGCTCTAGTTGTCAAGTTGATGTTTTAGATGCTATTGTGTTTTTAAGTAGTTTTTGCAGAAGGCATTATTGAGAAGATCGTAACAATATTATTTTATATATTATAACATCTGCTCAATTAGGATTATTTCACATTGCATGACCTCGATATTGACGGGTTAATTCTAAGCACCTTATAATAGACATTTCATCGCCTTAGGGATTGAGAATGTAGGTGGCAGACTGACACCCCAGGCGCCGTGCCTGCGCCATCCCGATAAGTGGCATTAAGGTGTAGAAGAGGGAGCTCTCACCCCATTTCTCCGGGTCTAATTATTTTAATGATTACAAAGTTTTCACGATAAGTGAAAGGGTGATAATTGATGGGTGGACGAAGGAATGCTGGGTGTAATTGTAGAGTTATGCCCCTTGATGTGCCGTCCAAGTGACAAGAGAACCTGATTTGTAAACAATAGTTTACATAAATAAAAAGTGAATAAAATTTATCTGATGGATTTTATAAAGACAGTTATTTATCCAAATATGCCAATCATAATCTTTGCCCAATTAGTCAAATTAATGAGATTTTTTCGTGAAACTTACAGAACGTAGACACATGTATTATATATTTTTAGGCTTGACAAAACAATAATTCAACAATTGTATACAGTAACCACTAATAGTCTGATTACCTTTGCCATCACCTGCTGGTATGGTAATACTTCACTGGCAAATAGACATAGACTAAATAAACTAATTTTAAAAAGCATCTCGAGCACAGCTACCATCTCTTGAAGAAATTTTTCATGAAAGATGTCTTCCCAATCACATGCAATTCGTAAAGACAATTTGCACCCATTTATACCACTTTTACATCCGATCTGAACGAGGTGGTCTCCATTATAATATTAATAATAATAATATTAATTCCTATTGTCCGTATGGAAATTTGTCTTACAATTTGTGCATTACACCAAACAAAAAAAACATTATAACTTTAAGAAACCAAAGTGTACATTCACACCAGACTCACTGATAATTTACATGTGACAAGCTTATATCAGATTGTTCTTATTTAATGATTTGATTGCCAGGGGAACAAAAGAGTGTTTGTGTCTGTCTTTGCCATCGGTGTCTTGTATCTCTTTTGTGATGGTAAAAGAACAGAAAGATTTTAAAACAACCTTCAGTTGGGGCATGCTAAAGATCACTTGTCGTCACCGAGAAGTACTTTAAAGCCTAATTCATTATGTAAGCGCTGGTCTTGTGTATCTCTGGATATGACATGAATGTGAATGCTGTTCGTGTTTGCATCTACATTGTTATTGTTATAGTACTGTTACGTGCCCATGTTAGTGTAAATATAGAACAGTGCGGATGCGTGTTGAAAGGGAGAGAACCAAAATGGAGAAATAGAAACAAAATAGTGGTTTCAGTGTTAATAAAATTTAAAGCATTTATAAAGTATGATTGCGTCGTTTTGATAATATTTTATCGCTACAGAGTCTCAGCACATAATAAACGTAACAAGTAATAATATTGATGAGGACAATTGTAGGCAAACTAAATTTCTATTTGTTTTTGACCAATTATCTTATCTTAATATTTACAGAAGTAATACATTTAATGCAAGAAAAATAATTTATGCAAGGTCTAATTGAGCGATTACTAGCAAAAGAAATATCATATAAGTAAACAAAAAATTGTAACTAATTTTTCATCAAACAGGAAATGGCAATTGAATTTGTACTATTTTAGCATTCTTTTAGAATTGAAGATTATAAAAAAACGAAAATTTTGGGTTAGGATTTGTAAAAACAGACACAAAAACTCCTTTGTTCCCCTGGCAATCAAATCATTAAATACAATTCAACTCTCTTATATAAACATTTTTATAATGTTTTGTTTTGTATGATTCACAAATTTCATTATGGATAATAAAGATGATTAGTATTCTTCGAGCCCAAACCTTCTTCAGGACTGCTTGGGCTCGCGAGGACATAGTTTGAACATGAGCCCTTTGTGACGCCAGTCAAGCGCATGATTCAAGACCAGGAAGCCATCACTGCACAATCAAATTTCTAAGCTTATTAATAGTAGCCTACAGAATCAATAAAAAAAAATGTAGTTGGCAACAGTGATCTTAGATACCCAGTACAATTGTACGTGGTATTTTGTAACTATGAACATATATTTTTTTTGTAATATTTTTTTTAAAGATATTGTTGTTGCTTCTGTCTATTGTGCATTAAATAAATGTAGATGTTTTTGTAAAATGTTTGACATGTTTCGGGTGTTCCTTCAGAGTTGAATATAGTTTACTTCCTAGTCCAAACCTCCGGCAGGACGACTGGGGATGGGAGCGGGCAGGGTTTGAACCCTCGACCGTCGATAAATCTGAACGACAAACCAGCGCGCAAACCGCAGGATGTACTATATAACGAACAGTGCACACTTCCTTGTGAAGCGGGAGTTTGTGTCAAGACCTCTTTACATGATGACTAAACTCTTCCATTAGAATCTATGAAATTCAAATCTTGTTATACATGTCATGTTTTTTATTTTGTTTTTGGCCATGTATCGTAGAGGACGTCCAGAAGTGTGAGAACGAGGCAGTCAAACAGAGAAACATGAAACATTTCATGTCTGCACAAAGTGTGTCTAGGCATAGTGTGATCGTTTCA
Source organism: Biomphalaria pfeifferi (assembly GCA_030265305.1). Classification (NCBI taxonomy): domain Eukaryota; kingdom Metazoa; phylum Mollusca; class Gastropoda; family Planorbidae; genus Biomphalaria; species Biomphalaria pfeifferi. The sequence continues at coordinate 181,303 of JASAOG010000125.1, read as the reverse complement.
AGGGTACAAACGCGAATCTATTTTACTATTTGTAGTAAGGGAAACATGTTTTATTTTTTATATTTTTTATAAAAATGTAACGTATTGAATACCATTTTCTACTTTGTCTGGGAAGTTGAGCGAGTGAAGATGGCTTATTTTAAATTCAGTAATGATATTTCAAAGTTGTTTAGTCGTAACTATTTTAAATTTCATAAATATATATGAAATGAAATAAAGACAATTTCAAAATTTTTCAAAAAAAAAAAAAAAAAAAGATATGCACTTTGCTACTGATATTAGAAATTACAATAAACATGCACACAATAATAATGATATTATTGGTATCACTACAATCCATATACTCCCCACAAGTGGTTCTCGAGTCTACTGATCATATATTGTAGGATAGGTCTATTTTGACTGAAAAAACAGTTTGAATTTCATCACTATCAAAACTTTTAAAAAAATTACATTTTAAAAAGTGATAAATACATTTCATCCCTAAAATATTTCATTTAGACCTGCGGTTCTCAACCTTTTTAGCTCGGTGACCCCTTTTTACAATTCCTTACTTATTGGCGACCCCCAACATTAAATTATTTTCGTTTATAAGTATGATGTTACAAAATTATAATTGGAGGCCGAATGTAACTTTCTGATTTGTATTGCCAAAGCTTAATGTTTAATCACGGTACAACAGGTAATTAAAGTCTTGAAATAGATATTTCTCCTTAGTATTCAATTACAAATAAATAAAATAATTTCTTTATGAAGTGCCTCTATTTACGTGAGTATTTCCTATTCGCATTCCACACACGTGACAATTTTCTGTATTTCAATTGGATAACTAACATTCTGTTTCGAGAAATTAATATATTATTGCAAATGGAAGAAGAGGGTGCAATTGCGACAAAGCGGAACATGGCTGCAAGAATTGTGACTGCCTATTTAAAGAGAAATGTTTGACTGTTAAACTATTTATGTCTCCTCAAAATCTTCAACTTTGACTTTCATTGCATTAAGCAAGTGCTAATGAGATGAGGAGTAGATTTGAAAAGTAAGGGGGGAGGGATGTCTGCACACATGCGCAAATGTTCTTTCACATAAATTATCGTTTTATTTGTTTGCCAGGTTCAGGGTAATTTCTCTCAGAGAGAGCAGATGAAGGTTAGAAGAATGTAAATATTAGTTTCTGTACTTATGACATACTGGGGTTTTCAATTCCTGCATAAACTAATCCTGGTGCAGGCACAGGAAGCAGTGGTGTCCAAGAGCTGCGGGGAGACAACTGGTGTCACTTGAACTGAATGGGGGAGCTATGGGGAACTACTAAAAACAACAGAGTTTCCTACCAGGGCACTTTGGGAAGCCCATGCTTTCCTCCCCCGCTACCGTTTGGAGTTCATTCAATGTTCATGTTGTCCATGGTGTTACGGATGTCTAAACAGAGTTTACGTATTAATTCAAAATTCAAAATTTTGGATGCCTTATTCAACCTTTTTTAAAACGTACATTTTTTAGTTTATATATTACGAATTATCCTCTTTTATTATTACTGTAACAATATTCTAAATAGTCAATAGAGACCCAAATACTTTATAAACATATAAATTATGATGATTAACACTGACTTTTAAATTAACAGATGATAAATAGGTTAGAAGTGAACTTATACAATGTATATGTGCTGCACAATCAAAATGTTCGAAATTAATTCTGATTCAGTTGTCTACAATATCTATCCTCGAACAACAATATATTTAGTAAATTTCAATGGAAAAAACTTATTATGTGACAAGTTTTGCATGTTAGAATGGGAAAAAATCCATATTTTCGATGGACATAAGCAACCCCTGACTAATAGTCAATCGACCCCCAAGGGGGTCGCGACCCCCAGGTTGAGAACCCCTGATTTAGACCAACATTAACCAATTGAAGATGATACGCTCTGGTGGAAGGATGGCGTTTGGAATATTTTCACGTATGTAAGCACTTTGAAACAACCATTAACAAAAGAAGCCACACACGGGTATAAGTTTAAGAATTGTATTTTGATAAACAAAGAGACCCGAAGCCATTTCTCTTCTGCATCTCTGATACAGCAATAGTACATCGATGGAAATGGATCTGCATGTCAAGGGAGCTGATAGAGTAGTTCTGCCCAGAAGTTGTCGTTCCTTGAAACCCTCGCGCTATGCCTGATAGCTGAATGAAACGATTTTTAATGGGACAATGTGTTTCCATTGGCTCCACTCTATTGAAACAGAGTCTCTAGGATGTTAAATAATACATTCTAGATTGTGGCTTTACATGTTAACGCCTGTATGTATCAATGTGATGTGGGTCAGGGGAGGAGGCCATTGGGACTTTTAAAAAAAAAACCTTCCCTTATTTGATTTGTTTCATTGTCAGTTTCCGAGATTGTGCAAATATCTAGATCTAAATATACATGAACGTTTTGTTTCCATTCCAGAGCCCACACAACAACGCAACATGAGAAGAGGTTTAGATTTTGTAACTGCAAAGAAGTAGACCTACATATACTGAGTTCTTAGAGAATGATACCGAGAGACGGAGAAAGACAGAAAGAGAGGGGGGGGGGAGAAAGGAAGAGAGAGAACGAACGAGTGGAAAGAGAGGAATAGAGAAAAAGTGAGAGAGAAGAATAAAAAGGAAAGAAAGAGAAAAAAAAAAAGAGCGAGATGAACCGGAGAAAGAAAGAGAGAGAGAGGGGGGGGGAGGGAAGAAAAGATTGAGAGAAAAAGAGATAACAAAGAGATAAGTGAAGTTCAAGGTAATAATATTATTGATTTCCTTTTAAGGGTAATACCATTTACAGAAATAAAAAGAATTTATGCAAAAATGCGTACAGCAATTTCTGTCTAAAGAAATGGTATCTAAATAGCCCCAAAACATGCAACTAATATTTGTGAAAATAAGTTTGTAAATAATCCTTGTAAGTATTCCAGAAATGGGGTGTTGGGGGTCAGGGATACTTGATATTGTGTTGATTGTTCTGTAGTAAAGGTTACTTGTATCATTTTTCTGTCTCTAGTGGTTAGGTAGTATGTCTTTGATATTAAATAATATTTCCATTACTATTATTATATTTTAGGTTAATCACTTTTCAATTGTTTATGATTTAATACTTGTGAATTATGAGAACTTACAAATAAAAACCTATAAAAAAAAAAGAAAGCCCATAAAAGAGGCACATTAAAGCCCAAAAAAAGTGACAAAGAAAAGAGGCCTAAGGCCCAAGGATTCCTATGATGATACAGTTAAAATTGAATAGCGCAAATTCTGAGGTTTCCTTTTAAAAAAAAATAAATAAAAAAAAATAAACTGCCTGTTATTGTGCAGCCTTCAAACAGAACATATTTACAAGGCGAACATTATCTACAGATGACCAACTCCACTACCTAACGTCCTTCTTGTTTTCAGTCCACTCGTCACTTCCTGCAAGTCCCCTAACTCTCCGATACCCAACACTTGACCGTGTGTCACGGTTGACCACACATAGTAACCGTGTCACAACAAGATTGAATATCCTAGATCGGGAAAAAAAAATCCGATGGAAAGCTAGTTTACCTGTTACGCTTTATAGCCAACAGGAAGGAAAAAAGAAAAGAAACGGCGTATCTTGATTAGGGAACTGCTGTTCGTCGATGATGCGGCACTCGTAGCTCACCCACAAGGATTTCAGAGGCTTGTGAATGCTCTGGCAGCTGCTTTGTCAAGAGTTTAGCCTTACAATAAGCCTTTCCTAGATAGAAATCTTGGCACAAGATGTCGCAGAAATTCCAGCGATACATATTGGAAATCACACACTTACAGTGGTGCAGGAATTCACATACTTGGGAACCACAATAGCCAGTTACATAGATTTAGACACTGAGCTGACAAAAAGAATAGGAAAGACTTCTGCAGCAATGGCAAAACTCTCCAAGCGCGTGTGGGAAAAAAAACAAATTGACTACGGCAAACAAACTCCTAGTCTACAATGCCTGCGTTCTGAGCACACTTCGTTATGGCAGTCAGAGCTGGGCAACTTACATGCGTCAAGAACACAGATAATTAGCTTCCACCTACGCTGCGGGCGACGCATAATGTGCATCTCCTGGAGGGATCATGTCTCCAACCAAGACGTTTTGAAAAGAGTCCAATATGCACAGTATCTATGTTCTTCTTACACAGAGAAGACTACGCTGGCTCGGGCATGTCACTCGCATGCCAGATAGAAGAATCCCTAAAGACATCCCATACGCTGAGCCTGCAGAGGGAGTCAGACCCGGGGCCGCCCAACACCAACCTACAGAGATTCTATAAGCGAGACATGAGAACCATCGGGCATCGAACAAAGTATGTGGGAGGAGATAGCCCAAGACCTGACAGCATGGAGACAGACTGTACGTGCTGCTAGGAACTTCACCGAGTGCAAAAGAAACAAAGCTGCATCAGCCAAGAGAAAGAAGAAGAAAGCTACCCTGTCAGCTAGCACTAGGACAGATGCACATACATGCACGAACTGTGGCAAATCTGCCGCTAAAGAATTAGCTTGATCAGTCACACCAAATTCTGCCCCGTTTCAAGACGAAACCAAAGCCGAAGCCAGTGACTAACCTAGACATTTTCTTCCGAGACATGAGGAGCCATAATACATATGTATATACTTTAATATCACACGCTTGAACTGCAGAATTGGCATGCACACAGATGACTAAAGACATAAAGGTACAATATAAATGAATTAAAATAATAAATTCACAATGAAAATATAAAAAAAAAAGTTCTACGGGGAACAATTACTTCCAAACACATAAGACGTATTCGGAAACCGTTTGCTGCAATCTACACCACAGTCACACTGAGAGTGTTTGAATATTTGTTTAAAATTATTAAGAAGATGTTTTTTGAACTTTCTTCATCAGGAATCGTTGATAAAGTTACCTTTGTTATTATAAATAATAAATCATATTCACCTGTTTTAAAACGTTAAAATAAGTTTGATATTTAAAAAAAAAAAAAAAAAAAAAAAAAAAAAAAAAAAAAAAGGTACGCAAGCACGCACGCGCGCGCGCGCGCACGCACGCGATAGAAACAGTTTCGTATATATTGAAATTCGAAACATCTCTAGCGAGAGACATGAAAAAGAAAGGGATTCCTAGGATTAAAACGCTTAATGACTAACTCAAAAAATTAGGTTTCTTCTAAAGATTGTTTATGACTGGGTACAACTTAGGTCGTAATTACCTGGGCTATAATTTGGACTTTCCCCATGATCAGCTGGATGACCAAGCCTCCATGGCATGTTATACTTACTAACCTATACTTACTTTGTAACATTTTAATGTAAACAATTTTACTGACCAAAAAAAAAATAATAAAAATTCACTTGGAACTGACCAAAAAATAAAGAAGTTTAAAAAGTTGTATATTTTCTGTGTGATTCTGTGTCTCGAAAGGTTTCAGCGGCTGGCCAGTGGCCTTAACTATCCAGTGGTCATTTGTCTGAAGATCATGTCTGCGCTGATGGAAAGGTGCTTTCTTGTGGGTTAAGTGTGTGCTCTTGAAAATGTTTTATGTAATAGAAACTTTATTTTATCAAAAAGATTATGGTTCCTTTCGAAGAGCTATGTAATGAGATGAAATCCTGTAAATAAGCTGTGGTTAAAAAAAAAAAGCCGTCCACACACCAGTTTCCCCCAACTATCCTCACAGCTGATGTGTCCAAGGGAACGGCAAATAGCCGATACAGTTTGGGATCAGCAGCGTCGCAGGTTCTGCCAGGGCGCAGCACTGTACTGCACGCTGCCAAAGTTAAAGTCTGCTGATTTTTCTCAGGGTTGACTCCCAAAGCTATTCCCGTTTTCTGATATATCCGCAGGACATTGCAAGTTCTGACTGGTTTAGGCGCCAGTTGCTCGCCTTTGCCCCTTTTCCTGTCAATTCTAACAGTTCCTCCGGATCCAATATTTGAGCCGCATGTAGAGGCCAAGAGTTGGACTGGTTGTCAGAAGCTATGGATGCCATTAGAATCATTTTATAGCTAATATAGCGCTTCGAACCATTACTAGTTCCGGCCATAACAACCTTGCGGAATTCTTTGCCAAAGCATCAGCTAACATTAAACACTTCTTTGTATTTCATTGGAACTAAACCTTAGCTCAATGTTTCGCACTTTGACAATTTTCACACTGTATATCTGATGTGTTGTGGTATTGCGGTCTGAAATGAACACACCTTCACCCATTCCTATGTCTGTTGGGGCACCACACAAGATTTGTCGACCGTCTTTGTCCATTCCTCTCTTTTATTTTTTGTCTTAGATAGAACCTCTTTCAACGGCAGGCGCGTCCATTCTTTTATGCTGTCTTCCCATCGCTTTCTCTGTCTGCCTCTTCTTTTTTTTCTCTTTTTTTCTGGTACTGTTCCTGGAAGGAAGGTCTTGTACTGAAGCACTGAAGACCTTGTAATGTTTCCATAGTGAGACACTTAGTGTTAGTAGTTTGTATAGAGACGCAACATAGTTGACGGACGTCGAACACGACTTAGTGACGTCACGACTTGTTTGGGTTAGAGACTACCGATGTACATTAAGTCAGTTGGTGATATGATTTGTTAGCGATAACGGGATTTATAGACATAGATTCGACTGTGGTCTTTATTCAGTATTAAACCATCATCTGTGTTATAGAAAGGTTTGGACTTTTTGTGTCTTGTTAAACTGGATAGGCTTTTGTTCTTGTTAGGTACATTGAATACACCCGCACAAGAAACTCAGACATCGCCAGAGTTATCTGTTGAAGTCAGACAGGCATCAACAACTACAAGACAAGGCTGATCAAACCATAGAGTTTTAGTTCGCGTTTTTTGACAATAGTTGACAGGTCATCGTGAGGTTCAATCGCTGTAGTAACCTTGTCTCTGATCTCTTCGTTAGATATGTAGTCTTTGAATGTGATACCTTCTATAGCATCTAATTCCATTGCTAGGATCCTCCTCTCTAGCTCTACAGAACACAGTGTGACGTCAACTTCAGGCTATTACTGAATAATAAAGACATTATTCATAAAGTCCGATAACTCAATTATAAAACGTAAAGCGGGAATATTTGAATTTGTGAGCATACAATAGCTATTATCGGCGGTTTGAAAATAAAAGTCTATTTTTATCGATAAACTGGAGTAAACAACTTGAACTGGCTTTGGTTTTTCCAGCTTTCTGATAAAGAAATGAAGTAATATAAAAATATCGTTTAAATTTATTTTTAAAACATTTTTATTTGTCATTTTCCAGTGCGTGTGACACAAATTCCTGTGGCGTTCTAATAACTCTACCCAAAGTTGTAGCTCCATCTTTTTTTGTGTCTATTGCGTCATAGACAGGATTGACAAGAATGGAATATTGAAACTTCTATAATCTCGAAGCTCTATCTTTCATCTTCTTCACGAACAACTTTCATCCATGTCTTTTGGGTTGAGATTGCCTCTTGGCGACCAAATCTAGTTTTATTACTTCCCCTGAGTGTCCAGATATTTGTGTACTACGTCAATCGTTCCCCCGCAACTATTGCGTCGTCAGAGCAGACGAGAAGTTTTATTAAACTATGGAAATTCCTATTATATATTAAGCCATGTTCTTACACATTACCATAAAGCAGGGCCGGTCCTACAGATTGCGGCGCCCTATGCTTAACGCATTGCGAGGGGCCCAGCCTGGTAGAGATAAGGATAATTAACGAAAATTAAGATTTTGTAATAGAAAATAAATTTGTCTTTGCATTTTATTCATTCGTACAAAATCACTGTCAAATTAACTTTACGAGCCATCTACAGTAGATATTAGTTTTCCTATAAAAAGCCGATAAACATTCATTTTTGCCTTTTAGATTTACTATCGACTAGCAAAATATCGCTTTTTTTTTTTAAGAGGTCGAGATAGATTTACATCTATATTTATATGCCAGTGACGTTTAAAGTAAATTAAATTTTGAACTTCTTTTTTTTTTTTGGTTAAAATTCGCGTTTTTATTACAATTTTTATGAAATGAAAGTTTACAATACCGTTTTTTTTTAATTGCGTGTAGAACTGGCGTTTTTCATATTGAATGACACCCCGAAAAGCCAATTTTGTCTGTTTTTAAGGAGATTTGCATGCGTTTTCAGAAGATTTTAACAATTTTATGAAATTTTCATGACTTTTTCGTATATTTTGCAATTTTATGAGAATTCCAGGAACCCTTTAATAATAAGTTAAAATGGTTTAATTTAATGAAGGACACCTAGAATTCGCGTGGGGCCTATGAAAGTGCGGGGCCCACTGCGGCCCCATAGGTTGCAGTGGCCTCTAAGACCGGCCCTGCCTTAAAGCTTATATTGTTAAGATATGTGGAAGGTTCTGCGTCAATTTTTATACACACAGGCTCTATAACTGCCTGATTAAAAAGCAGTGCTTTTAAAGAATGGGCATTTTCTTGTGTATGAAAATATTTCTTATAAACTTTTAATGGGTAAAGATATATAAATGTGTTTTTTTTTAACGGAGAGCTGTTGCCTTAGATTTTGAATAGTGAATGGGTCTGACAGATTAGCTCGAGGCTATATTTTAATGAAGAAATAATGTCGTCTTAAAGGGAGTGATGCCAGAGCATAGTGCATAGAAGCCTATGTTTGCAAGTGAGTATAGACCTTGAATCTTTATGTTATTTTTATTTTTAAAAAAAACCAATAAGGTCAATATTAGAGTTGTCATTCTTGATGCATTTTTCTTAGAGTTAGACCACATGTAGTGTCTCAAGTGTTAGGATACATATTTAATACGTTTTTCTTGTAGACTCCATGACCATTTTCTCCTTTTTAAAAAAACTCATTAAAGGTTTACTAAAGCGTTATCCAGTTCTTTATAGAGCGTCAGATAAGCCTGGTAGCTGTGCTGACTCGCATGTATGTTTTAAGTCTTGATAGGAGCGCAACAGCTTTCGGATCCATTCTCTTCATCCTATACTCTTAAGTCAGAGTTTCTTGGATGTATAAATTTTATTTCGAAAACGGCCCTAAAGTTTTTCTCTAAAATTTCAAGATATATGCCTATAAATGAGAAAAGAAATTCTCAACTCATTGGCCACAAGGGGAAAACTCGAGGTCGACCGTTATATCAGTTTGAAAGTGTTTCATTACCGAAAATTTAGTTTTGGCTAGAAAGCTTTATGAATGAAAATTGCTCATGACGTCAAAGGGTTTTTTAAAAAAAAAAACGTGACCTCTGCTTATGTCACTAGGCTCACAGCAGTACACTGAAACATTTCTTTTCAAACATAAACAATTTTTAATGAATCAATTGGCCTAATTAAACATTTGCGCACCATCTTATTGTAGATTGATCTATTATGAAACTATGGAAGAAAAGTAATGAAATTAAATTTGTTGATGTATGATTAGTTATTGTTATTAAGTGGTTATAAATTGTTTACACTTTAATTGCGTAGAGTCGTGTAGGTAGCTTTTTTCTTTTTTCTTTTGTTATTTTGCTGATGAATTAATACAATATGTTCAAGCTTCGAAGTTTACTGTCCCGTACCAAAACAAAGGAAATGGTCATAACACATCTTCTCTACTCCTTACTTGCTCACACTGAACATGATATCTAGCTAGCGGTCAACGAGTTTGCGTACGCTGCCGCCTCTTTTGGTTTAACTATAAGCCTCGGTAAAACGCCGGTATGAGCTTCTTATAGTCCAACAGTCACGCTGGGCAGGGCACGTATCCCGTATGGGGGACGAACATATGTCAAAGGTAATTTTTTTTGGTGAGCTGAAAGGTGGACGGCGTAAACAGAGATGCCCCACGGAAACGCTTCTTTCGAAAGCTAACGCAATGTTTTAAAGTCTCCTAGGCAGGCCATTTTACTTTATTACAAAGTGCATGTTTTACCCAATAACGTAGAGATTTAGCAGCCCTTGATGCTTCGTACAAAGCTATAATGAATATACTAAATGCAATATTAATTGTCTGAACGTGACCACATGAGAGGTATACACTGCAAATACTTTCTTCCAAGCCAATAATAACCCAATAGTTTTACGCAAAAGATGCAATGTAAAACGACACGACGTGAGCTTATTTTCTGCATTGTTGGAGGACCTAAGATACCTTCTATTTAATCGCCATGTACAATTACATTTAGAACTAATAGAACACAATAGCAACACTTTCGGTTGGTAGTCTTTACCCGATCGTTCATTTTCGTAATTACAAAAAGATTCCCAAAATGACTTCTTCCTTAAGAAATTATTCCACCGAGCGAGGCTCGGTCGCCTGGTACTATTAATTATAAGAGACCTTTTATTTCGGTTCTCAATTTACTGACATGAAGTTTTTTCAATTCCTTCAATCAACTTACACTCTCTTCATGGGTGGGTGGGTGGAAAGTGGATACAAAAAAAAAAGATTGTTTTTAGATTTATTCAACCTCTTTTAGCATGACAACATTGTTGTTATAGTTTTTGTTATCAGTTTCGCGAAGTTCAGAAAATTAAAATATTTGGGATATTTAAAAAGGCGGATTTGGCGAGGGTTAAGGTCGTTAAAGATGCGATTCCACACAGGATACGCCAGTGACACTATCGCTATACTTTTTTTTTCACGGTTGAAAAATGGGGAGAAGGGGAGGGGGAGTAAAAAAAACAATTTATCTCTCCCCTCCCTCCCTCTCTGCATTTTATTAAAATTTACTAATTATGGAATTTTAGATTAAAGGGGGAGGGGGGTTGTTACAATATAAGAATGGGTGAAAATATATCCATAAATAGAAGTGAGTTTATACTTACTTAGATAATCAACAAATTGTATTTGACAAAAATTGTGATTTCAATACCAACAAAAAATTTTCCAGCAACCCCCCCCCCCCGGCTGTAATAGCCCCCCCCCCCCCACCCCACCACCCAACGATCCACCAGGAGTGAGAACCTGTGCTCTAGGCAGTATTTAGGCAGTATCATCAGCATTTTAAAACTATAATTATTCTTGTCAATGTTCGTTGCAAGATGCATGTTATAGTGGCTGCATGCAGTTAGCACTGTCATCGCAAAGAATGGCTCACGCATCGCGACAAGTTCAACCTTTAGTGAATTGACAAAACGTTTATTGTCCGTCCTGTACAATAGAAGAATAAACATGACATATGACATGACACGTGACATTCAATCGCAGTACAATTAGGGTTGAGAGAAGGGGAAGAAGATATGGTGAAACAAAGATAAACTCCGCCGAGGAAATTCTTGTACTAATCACTGATCTTCTTGTAGTGAAGTTATCATCTACAATTTCCTTTCTTACAAAGTTTATATTGTTATGATCTCCCCTAATCAGACCTTCTGTAAACACTGCTAAACACAACACAGCACATCTCACACATCAAGAGCTTAACAACAAGAGCTCCAAATAATCTGGTGCTTTAATAATGGTCAATTAAAACAGCCAATATGACACAATTGGCAATACATCAACAACTAAAAATGCTATACTGTACATCACCGTACTAAACTAATAAACTCTACTGTCTCTATCTCTTCCTGGACTCGTACATTCACTTCAAACTCCACCAGGACCGACTTCATGGCAGACTAACAGTCCCGGTCTACTCACTGTCCTGTCTTGAACTGCACTGCCTTACACACACTGTTTCCCTGGTCCACGCAGGCTTACGATCAGATGACCATAACCCGGGTCCTATTCACGTGCAAAGTTCATGCCAGTACTATCCCTTGCCCTTCGATATAGCACGCTAAACTGTATTACTGGACTGTGTCACAAATGTCAGCTGATCACATATAGTTAATCCTAATCGCGCAATATAAACTCACTCTGTCTGTCTGGTAAAAAGTTTGAGCACACCTTATTTCTCCCACACCCAATCTCGAATCAAGCTGGAATTTTGCACAATTATTTCTTTTTACCTGACAACAAAGAATTAAAGGATTAGTTAATTAGCTATTGGTAATTAATATTTTTTTTTTGGTATCTCGAACAAGGAAGAAAAATTGCTCTTAACTGAAGTGGTGGTATAAACTGATTAGTCCCCTTTATAGGTCATCGCTTTAAAGTAAATTTGATACAAACAAAACATACCTATACAATCTTCTATAGTCATAAGCACGTCACGGACTGAGTGGTTATTGTGTAGGCTTGAGTCATGAGTTCGAAGTAAGATTGTTACCTTTTTTATGTTTAAAAAACTGAAAAGGTTCTATGTTGTTTTTTTTTTGTTTTTTTTTAAGTTTTTGTGTTTTTCTTGTTGTTTTTTTTCCCTGTTACTCTCTGCCACATTGTACTGGTATTGATTGTGTCTTCATATTTTCAAAAGTTACGTTTAATACCCATATGTCCAATTACTAAATTTGTATCCTTGTTTCTTATCTTCTTATCTTATAAAATACAGACGTTACTTTAAAAAAAAAAGATGATTACGTCCTACGCGAGGCTCTAAGTGAAGAAATAACATAATTCCTATTAGTGAAATAAAATATTTTTTATTCTCCAGGTAGAAAGCTTGATTGAATGCACGCTATATAGCAAGCATAAATACAAATTATACATCAAATTCAATAACAAATTGAAAGTTATAGTTGCAACATGAATCTTTAAACTTATAGACTGAACTGATTTCTAGACCCTGATATAAGTTCTTCTCCTCTGTATATAGTTTTTCAAAGTAAAAATAAGATGTACTCCTAACGAAAACGAATTATTTCCCTTTCATTAATTTATTCTTCTATGTAGAAACTCGAAGCCTCTAGAAGTCCATATGTAATTAACCTTCCTGTTTACACGTCTCTTGGGAACTTGACGCTTACATCAGGTGACACTTCAAACCATCTCAGTCCGATCGCTTCTTTCCTGATTTCCCGCGCTTTTACACCAACGTATGCTCAATTATTTTCTGCCCCGACAAATAACAACTAATATCAGAAAGATAAATTGACTAAAAACCTGTTGTATGGTAAATGTAGTCCGCATGCCAGACATTCGCCTTCCCAAACGCCTTCTGTACGGGGAGTTGTGTGCAGGAAAGTTCTCCCAGGGAGGTCATTACAAGCGCTACAAAGACACTCTTAAGAGCTTCTTCAAGGAGTGCGATATTGGCATTCACGGCTGGGACGCACTAGCGCTCGATCGCTCCTAAAGGCGTGAGGCTGTGAGTCTCGGAGTCTCTAGATTTGAAGCAAGAAGAGTGGCCAGCGTGAAAGAGCGCCGAACCAATGAGAAAGCTTAGAGAAGAAGCAGGCCTATCGGCAACTGACCAAACCTACCCATGCCACGTATACGACCGGATGTTTAAAGCGAGGATTAGACTTTACAGTCATCTTCGAGTCCATAGGAAATGAGAAATGTACTCATCTTCGATCACGAAAGAAAGAGCTATATTAAGGCCTAATGGTTTTCGATATGTATGACTAACTTCTCTACTTGAAGGTGATGGGAAATTGAATGTCCTTTGTCCTCCAGTGTCACCTGACAGCATATTGTCCTCAAGTGGTCCAAAAATGTCATCTTAGTGTCACTGTCGTGCAGTGTGGTCCACATGTCACTGTCTTCACCTGTCACTCTAGCCTCCTCAGGTATGTCGCAACTTGAATAACTTAAGTCTCAGTAGTTGTATGATAAATCAATAGTTTGAGTTCTGCTTGGACTGACTCGGTTAAAGAGAAGTCACTTCACTTAATTGACTCATCACTTGCAAACGAAACAGAGGTATAGCGCTACAAGGGGAACAAACCGTAATGAAATGTCTTCAAGCATCGAACATCCTTATCTTATCTTATCTTTTCTTATTTTATCTTATAAATAACAAACGTTTCTTCAAAATAGAAAGAAGTTACGTGTATGCTTGAGTCAATTTAGTCATGAATGTTAATTATAGATTTAAATTCTGCTAAGTCGTTGTTTTTCCTGACTGATTCAAGCAACTCGCTTTATGCTCTAACGGTACTAGGGAAGAAGGAGCACTTACTTATTTCTCCCAGCATATGAAACCAGAAATTTACCTATATCTTTATGTCTTTCTAAAGTGTTTTATTAGGTTGTTGTTTTTTTAATTATGGTTCTTATCTTATCTTATATAATACGGACGTTACTTCAAAAAATGAGATGATTACGTCCTACGCGTCATGCATCTAGTCATGCATTTTAACCAATGACTTAAATTCTGCCAAGTCACTGGTTTTCCTGGTTAGCTCAGGCAACCCATTCCATGCTCTAATAGCACTAGGGAAGAAGGAGCATTTGTACAAATTTGTCCTAGCATATGGAACGAGGAATGTGCCTTTATTTTTGTGTCTTTCAGAGTATTTTATTAAATTTTGTTTTTGTATTTGAAGGTTATGGTTCAGTGTTTTATGTATAATTGCTACTTTACTTTTGCGTCTTCTGTCCTGAAGGTTTTCTAAATTTAGGCATTTTACTATAGGTGTTACTCTAGTCAAATGTGAATATTCGTTTGTTATAAATCTCACTGCTCTATTTTGTGTCTTTTCCAGTTTCCTAATATTTTCTTGTGCTGAGGAGTCCCAAACAGAGAATGCATATTCCATTATTGGCCTAACCAAGGTTAAATAACATTTTTATTTTATATTCTTATTTGATTAATAGAAACTTCTTTTAATAAACCCTAAAGCTTTGTTTTGATTTTTATAATAGTTTCACCAATATGGAAATTCCATGACAGTTTTTCATTTATTATAACATCTTGATATTTTGCGTTTTTAGTCTGTGTTTCTGATTCATCGCTTTATGTATTATTGCAATGTTATCATAAAGAAATGTGAAGCCCTACAGAGCAGTCTTATGACCCGACAGAGAAATGCAACTCTGTTATGCAACCTGCTTTGAGCTTTGATAAGGAGGAATATGTATTTCGAACACGCATACACATTTCAAACATACATATAAATATATATTTCGAACACAAATACCACTGGATGTTTCACCGCTAAAAAAAATTGTCGAGTCCAATGGAACTTGAAAGTCTGCATCTGTACCATTAATGTTTGTTACGTGTGAAGTGTAGCTCCAGGGAGCACGAACCCAGCAGTCTTCAACATTACACACATTGATAACAAACACATAGTTTACATTTTGGTGACCAGTCCTATGTGTAATATTAATACTACGTCCGACTTATACGTTTTAGTTGTCCAGTTCAACTATTCTCCCTGCACGTGCTCGAGGGTTGGTGTAAGTCAAACTCAGGACCTGGAAGGTCGCCATAATGTGTACGGACTTAGTAATACCTCGGAGGGAGAAAACGGGAAGAAAATGGATTAAGACGCTCGGGAATTCCCGGTAAATTTCTCAGCAGTGACGTAATTGTTTCCCAATGTAATTTGCAGACGTGGCGGAGATTTCTGCAGAGTTTAATACCTCCCTGGCGCCCCCATTTCCCAACCCCACTCTCCACAGAGACAAACAATTTCCCAGTGACACAGCGGCAGAATGTCGGTCATCAACAGAGTTTGTTATGTGTTATTATGGATGGATAAACAGTAATACATAACCCATTCAAAAATCTAGGTCAGTGATGTCTCAACTACGGTACCAGGGACATGTCCTACCAGTGCCCTTTCCTATCTGCCCCCCCCCCTTCCCTTATAGGACCTAATTAACATGAATAGGTTTTGTATGACCATGTCTTTTCAAAGCTGCATTTTTATCAAGAGATCCGAACAAGACACTGGCCCCGGAACAACCTATAAAAAAAACTGTATGGGGAGCATACCACTGCCATTGAATTTTATTTTTTTTGCGCAATGTGGCTTGTGACACCCCCCCCCCCCCCCACCAGGGCGAGAATGAATGGGCAGGTCTAGGTTACTTCAAGAATACCATATAACAACTTTAATAAAATATATGCCAACATAATATCGCAATACAATATTCCTATAACATGACCTAACTTAATAAAAACTTGAGAAATGTAATATCCCAATACAATATCCCTATAAATTGTCACAAGACCTAACTTAATAAGAACTTGACGACACCAGAAAGATATTGCCTCTCAGACTGCCTTAGTGAGACATGACACTCGAAAGTCCTTATAACTTGTAGATTTCATGTAAACCAACCGCCTACTCCTATCTTTTATTATTTTATTTTCATTTTGCGACATAGAAGGGTGTCGTAATTTGTCATCTCATAACTCATGTTGTTGTCCGAAACTTTAAATGCGGTTAGAAAACAGAGTGAAACTTTTTTTTCATTTTGCGGTGTTTACGAAAACAAATTTAAAGTTTTCTTCTACAATTAATAAAAGTTTTAAAGTAGGTGAACAGAATAATGTATTGGTTATGCATCAGTTATATTTTTACAATTATGTTCTTTATATTAAACTCTTTATTGAGTTCCCCCTTCAGGCATTGCCCTTGACATTGATGTTTCTGTTTCTGTGGCCCACTGTTAACGAGGGTGTCAAGTCCTCAGCACAACACCCAACCGCCTTTACTTTCCCCTAAAGATCCTGAAATTAAAAATCCCCAGTCTTCACCGAGATTCGAACTTGGAAGCCAAGAGATTAACCACTCAGCCACCGCGCCTACTGAGAGTCTATAATTTGTGTGTGATATTATAGTTATTTCTTACTAGCAACAATTATTTTAGATTTAATCTGCTTTCTTTTCAGATAATTCACACGCAACTATAATGGCAAATCATTGATATACAAATGAAAGACAATGGATTTCAGTAGAGCAATAGGAAATCTCTCAATACTAAAACCGTAAGACCTTAGTGGATTGAAAAGCTGTGGATCAAGTCCCAAAGAGACAAACCATTTACTACATTCATAACAAATTTTCATGCCACCAGACCAATATAAATAGTATAAATCAGTTTGAACATAAAATACTGACTTACTTCTATCGGTCCACCCTGGGTATTAATCTATGAATCATAGTCAATACCCCATATACTGTTCACCTGCTATCGGTCCGTAAGTGTACAAATCTATGAATCATAATCGATAATCCAAATACTGTCCACTTAATATAGGTCCACCCTGTGTGTAATTCTATGAATCATAGTCCATACCATAAATACTGTCCACTTAATATAGGTCCACCCTGTGTCCTGTGGCATTTTACGTCTCGAGAGACGATCTTTTCCCTTTGCAAATCTTGTGTGACTAAAGAGGCCAATCCTTGATACACAGCTGCGATCGCAGGTTGGGCATATATATTCACCAGGCGCCGTTGCATTTTCACCCTTCTTTCTGCTTCTGTTGTGTATGACATCTGCAATCTTTGACCCTTCCTTTATGCTCTCTCTCCATGAGGATCTGTCCAGTGCCACCTCTTCCCAGTTGCCAGTGTCGATTTTGAAGAGCTTCATGTCGCGTTTGCATACATCCGTATAACGTAAAAGTGGGCGACCAGCGGCTCTCCTGCCTTCTATTAGATCGCCATACAGGATGTCCTGTGGAAGACGATCTAATGGCATTCTACGAACGTGGCCAAGCCAGCCAAGGCGTAAGCTGCTGATAACAGAGCGGATGTCCTGGCACCCTGCTCTTTGTAGCACTTCCTCATTGGTTATCTTATCTTGCCACCTTATTTTAAAGATCCGCCTTAGGCATCGGAGGTGGAAAACATTCAGCTTTTTTTCCTGCCATGAGTAGGTTGACCATGTTTCACTTCCGTACAGCAAGGTGCTCAACACACAGGTCCGGTAGACTAGGGCTTTAGTACTGTTAGTCAGCAATATGTTGTCCCAGACTCTTTTCTGCAGCCGTAACATGGTGGCGATTGCCTTGGCTATCCTGTTGTTTATGTCTTTATCCAGTAGAGTGTTGTTGGATATGATGGAGCCAAGGTAGCAAACGTGATCAACAATTTCTAGTGGTTGGCCATTAATGCTTACTTGAGGTGCAGTGTTTGTGTTTTGGACAAGTATCTTAGTCTTGCTTTGACTGATGTTTAAGCCGAACTTCTGGCAAGCAGTAGATAATTTGTCAACCAGGCACTGTAGCTGAATATCAGAATCAGCCACAATAGCTGCATCATCAGCATACAGGAGTTCCCTGACGAGTAGCTTCCTAACCTTGGTTTTTTCCCGCAGCCTTGATACATTAAATAGTTTTCCAGAGGATCTTGTATGGAGAAACACACCTTCGTTTATGTTGTTGTACGCATAATGCAGTAGACAGGAGAAGAATATGCCAAACAGAGTAGGTGCGAGCACACATCCCTGCTTGACACCACTGCAAACCTCAAAAGGTGCTGATTGGGCTCGCTCCATTGAATTTGACAGTGCATTTAGTTTCCTCGTGAAAACACTCAATGAACTGCAGTAGTTTGGGAGGGCAACCTATTTTCCTCAGGAGTTTGAAAAGGCCACTTCTGCTGACCATGTCAAAAGCTTTAGTCAGCCTGTGTATAATTCTATGAATCATAGTCCATACCATAAATACTGTCCACTAAATATAGGTCCATCCTGTATAATTCTATGAATCATAGTCAATACCATAAATAATGTCCACTAAATAAAGGTCCACCCTGTGTATAAATCTATGAATCATAGTCCATACCATAAATAATGTCCACTAAATATAGGTCCACCCTGTGTATAAATCTATGAATCATAGTCCATACCATAAATAATGTCTACGTACTATCGGTCCATCCGTTGTATAAATCTAATGTTGCAGTATTTGAAGGAAATTTGGGTACAGTTTATGGGTATTGAGAACCACTGCTGTCAACAATAAAGTTCTGAAATTGCATGTGTCAGGCACAGTGTCGTGGGATGGGGAGGAGTCGGGATGATTGCATTTGAGTTTCACACACGGGAAGGAAAAATTGGAAAATTAGAAATTTGGAGGAAAGATGGGTAAATGTATAGACATGGCTAATGTGATGTTGAAAGTGTGTGGGCGACTATGGGGGCGTGTGGGGAGTGTGTGAGACAGAAACAAAACAAGCGAATAGCAGAGTAACAAACAAACTGAAGGAATATAGAGAGTCAGAGGGAGAGAGGAGAGAGAGAAAGAGAGAAAGGAGAGAGAGAGAGAAAGGAGAAAGAGATAGAGAGACAGAGAGAGAGAGATAGACCGAGAGAAAGGAGAGAGAACGTGAGACATAGTGAGAGAGACCGAGAGAAGGGAAGACAGAGATAGATAGAGAGACCGAGATAAGGGAAGACAGAGATAGATAGAGAGACCGAGAGAAGGGAAGACATAGAGAGACCGAGATAAGGTAAGACAGAGATAAATGGACAGACCGAGATAAGGGGAGACAGAGATAGATAGAGAGACCGAGAGTAGGTAAGACAGAGATAGATAGAGAGACCGAGAAAAGGGAAGACAGAGATAGAGAGACCGAGCGAAGGGGAGACAGAGAGATAGACCAGGAGAAGGGGAGAGAGATAGAGAGAACGAGAGAAGGGAAGACAGAGATAGATAGACCGAGAGAATGGAGAGAGAAAGTGAGACAGAGACCAAGAGAAAGGAGAGACAGGGAGACAGAGAGAGATAGAGAGACCGAGAGTAGGTAAGACAGAGATAGATAGAGAGACCGAGAAAAGGGAAGACAGAGATAGAGAGACCGAGTGAAGGGGAGACAGAGAGATAGACCAGGAGAAGGGGAGAGAGATAGAGAGAACGAGAGAAGGGAAGACAGAGATAGATAGACCGAGAGAATGGAGAGAGAAAGTGAGACAGAGAGACCAAGAGAAAGGAGAGACAGGGAGACAGAGAGAGATAGAGAGACCGAGAGAAGGGAAGACAGATAGATAGAGAGACCGAGAGAAGGGGAGACAGAGAGAAAGGAGAGAGAAAGGAAGACACAGAGAAAGAGAGAGATGACAGAAAGGAAAAGAGACAGAAAAAGATAGCGAATAAAAAAAACAGAAATGTGAAAGAGATAGGGGCAGAGAAACGCAAAGAGAGAGAGAAAGAGAGAGTAAGATAAAGAGACTATCTGTCCTTCTATCTCTCCCCGTCTCTCTTAACATCTTATCTTATATGTCACGTACGTTTCTTCGTAAAAGAAGATAATTTCGTCCTACGCATTTCATCTCGGTTACAGGCTGTTTGAAATTTAAAAAATGAAAATATTTTAAACAAGGTTACAAAGACAGTTTAGGTGGAAACGAGGGCCGCTAAAAATACTTTTTAAAAAAAAGCTTATATTAAGCGTACCTGTATCAATTAGTTTGGATCAATCATGTAATTAAAGTTATAATAAATGTAGTATAACAAAAAAAAAAACGCATTTATAAAAAATTTAAAAAAAATGTAAATGACCCGAATTCGAACTCTTGTCTCAAGTCTTTTCAGGCTTCTCAAGCCAACACGGTAACCACTCTGCTAGTGATGGGCTTATGAACATGGAACTTTGTATAGTTTATATTGTTTGTATAGTCTCGCTTTATTTTTTCAGGCTCGTTGTTCATTAAGACTCAGACGACGACCTATAAAGGGGACTAATTCATCTTATACTACCACTTCAGTCAATTACAATTTCTTTCCCTTGTTCGAGATACCAAACAAAAAAAAATTATTACCAATAGAACATTAACTAACGTTATTGATTTTTGTGTTGTCAGGTAAAAGAAATAATTGTGCAAAAAATCAGCTTGATACGAGATTGGGTGTGGGAGAAATAACGTGTACAAACTTTTGACCATTCACAGAGTGAAATAAGCAATTTAAAAACAGCTCAATAATATCCACATGCATGTACGTGTCATTTCCGCCTCTGTGTCTAAGCCACTTTTATGTCATTGTTACCTCTGGGAACGGGACCTTGAAATGTAATTGACTTCAACTCATTTACTAATTGAGTTTAGTGTCACAGAAATCGTAAGCCGCAGATGGGTCCGAGCAGGCTTTGTGACATAATGCACTCGCTTGATCCACTGGTTCGGAGACGATGGAGGATTATTATAATTTTATTGTATAATGTTGTCTTATAAATTACAGACGTAGCCTCAAAAGAGACGATAATTATGTTAATCATGAACTGCTAAGTCGTCGGTTTTCCTGGCTGATTCAGGCAACCCATTGCATGCTATAATAGCATAAGTGCACTGTCAGGATCGAGATATATATTGATGGCAAGCGAAATGCATTGTTTCCACACAGCCGTGTCTACTGCGTAATTTTTATATGAATGTGGAAAGAATTCGTTGTTATATTAGGCTCTTAGAGATGTCTATACGGTCAGTTGTCTTATCTTATATATTAATACGGACGTTACTTCAAAATAGAAGATGATTACGTTCTACGCGTCATGCATCTAGTCATGCATGTTGACCAATGACTTAAATTCTGCCAAGTCATTGGTTCTCCTGGCTGACTCAGGCAACCCATTCCATGCCCTAATAGCACTTGGGAAGAAGGAGCGTTTGTAAAAAATTGTCCTAGCATGTGGAACGAGGAATGTGCCTTTATCTTTATCACCACCTGAGTATATTATTAAATTGATGTGTCCTGGGTCGTTTAATCTTCCGGCGTAGTTTTTATAATTGTGTGTGTGTGTATAGTTTTGTAAATTATCATTTTTTATTTGTTATTAATATTGTTTCTTTGTTGTTGGTGTTTTACGCAAATGAGAACGAGGCACTGCAAAGTCAATTAGTGTTTATTTTTTTATTTTTTTTTTATCTTGGTCAATATAAGGTAGAAATGTTTGATTGAAATTTTTTTGTATTGTCTCGGAAGGATGACTTTACATAATGGCAAATAAATGAAGAAAAGATTAACTAATATAAGATAAGATAATTTTTATTGATCCAAACAATAAACAAATAAATCAAAGATATTCACAATAAAGTTTCAGTATTGCACTACCAATAAGACACAGAAAAATTACATTTTACATTTAGAATGAACACAAAAAAATATTTAAAGTATCGAAAACATTAAATTTTCTGATATGCTATATTGTCACATCCCAGTCTTAAGGTCACCAGATGTTGGGGGATAACCATAACAACTATTATATTTACCACAGATTGGCCTCTCACACGGGCCTAATAACAAAAGGAATCTACGTCTCTCCATGTTAAGAACATTGTTCAGAAAATATTCAGAAAATGTTCCCATTACGTCATATTAATGGACATGGGAAGATGTTCCGAGAGCTTACGCATTGTTTGCTTAGATTTCATTTCTCTCTGAGACTGCAATGCATGTGAGCGAATGCAGGGGCGGACATGTTTAAGCTTTCTTAGAAGGGGGTTCAATTACATTCGTCTAATTTGTCTATGGGAGCGAATCGCGGCGATTGAAATACATTTTAGATGCACTTCCGGAGAAAGTAAACATTTTAGAGGAAGTGGGGGGAGGGGAGATATCTTTATGAACTGTCGTCATACACACACACACACATACACACACACTCGTTCTAGAACGTTTGTCCCAAGGAAAGCAAAGAAAATGGACACACTTTGTGACAAAGTAAAAATATTTTTAAAAAGACATTATACATTGTATATACAGGAGATATTCATACATGGAGGTACATCCATAAATAGCAAGCTTTTTTGGTGTTACGGTGTATAGAATCCAGAAATAGCAAATTGATATGCAAAATACTACTATTCACTATTAATAGTAACAAACACCGAAGGCGATTTAGTAAGGGAGGTGATTATTTACCATTTTTTAACACATTGATGCAAATGGTTTTGAATTTTTTTTTGAAAAAATTCTTTACAAATCTATTGCTAAGTTATTGCTAAGTTATGTAAGTACTATGTCATCCAAATTACTATATTTACAAAAAAAAATGTTAACTTTTTTATGAGAAAAAATCTATTTAGTATGCATATAAGTGGAACATAATTTAAAATAAAAATTAATAAGTAGTTTTTCATATTATCGCGTGAACTGTTCTAGCAATCGTCAATGACAATGGAAAATAACTAAAGGATTTATTTTTTTTAAGGAAATGTTTTCTTTCTTGAGAAATAAGAGATTGTCCCTATACAAAACAATTAGATCAATTACATATTGATTATAAAACATCCGTTAGGCCAGGTTCACATGTAACTTTACATTCACTTTCACCTATCCTTTGGTCTGCTGGTCCGTTGGGGCACCACCTTCAACCTTCTTTCTCCATTCTTCCCTGTCATTGGCATTTGATAGAATTTCGTTCTGATATTCATTCTCAAAATATTGAAACCTACCTTTTTACCTGCCTGGGTGGACCACTTCTGGGGCCGATTCTGAGTTTGTCTTTCCACACATGTAACCTTTTTTATTATTTAGTCGGAGAGATAGTGATCCTACAATGTGTCTTTCCTGACAGTGTTTATTTGGTCAATTTATTTCAAAATGTGTTCAGATCTTCCTCTTTTTGTTTTTCATTTTATTTCCTTAGGTTCCAATTAATCCCCCTCCCCCAGCATTTCTTCATATCACTTATTCTTCTTTGTATCTCTCGCTGTATTTGGTTGCTTAAAAAAGGAAACGGGAAACTTAAAAAAAAAGAATCGTGTAAACAAAGAGCAGATTACTGGGGTTTACTTTTGAAAGGACACCTCTCTCCAGTAGAACTTAACACTAGAATGCACCTGTAATGAAAATTATATTCTGTATCGCTTGTCGTTCTTATGTTTACATGTGCTTGTAACTCGTCCGTGAGAATGTGTTCACGAAATGTGTGTTGTGTTGTCATTCAGTGTATTAAAGCCATACTATACAGACATGGTTCTCGACTCTCTTATCTTTATGTTCTTAACAATTTAATACACTGAATCCAAAACTGTGAAGTTGTTAGAATTTCGAAATGGATAGGATATTTCGCCCAGAGAAGTTTGACATCGAGCCCACAGCACCTCAAGCAGCAGAGCATTGGCAGCATTGGTATGAAACGTTTAAAAATTTTATATCGGTAGTATCAGTAGACAATCTTGATACTAATAAACTACTGATAAACTATATCTCTCCTGCTGTATATCAAATGATACTTGATAAAGAGACATTTGATGAAGCTATCCAGACTCTAAATGGCATCTACATTCAACCAAAGAATGAAGTGTTTGCTAGGCACAGGTTAGCTACTTGCAAACAAGAGCAAGGTCAAACGATAGACGCCTACATGCAGAAATTAAGAATTCTATCCAAAGATTGCAACTTCAAAGCGGTGACTGCTGAACAACACCGAGAAGAGGCTATTAGAGATTCGTTTATCAATGGACTAGTGTCCAACAGCATTCGAAAACGTCTACTCGAAAAGACTGTTTTGAGTTTAAAGGACGCCTTCGAGGAGGCTCGCTTACTAGAACATGCACTCATTACAGTATGAATCACCACAGCCGGAAACTAATTGCGCGGAAACTACTCTCACCAATTCTTCGGCCTCACCCTTGCCAAACGTAACGATTCCTCAAAGTGCAAGCAATTCACACACACATGAAATAAATGCATTAGCTAGGAAGTGTTATTTTTGCGGCAGGGTTAAGCATCCCCGCTCTCAATGCCCTGCAAGGGAAGTGACATGCAATCAGTGCTTCAAAAAGGGTCACTTTCAAAGAGTTTGCAAATCTAGATCTTCAACAGTTTCGGCTATTGCTACTGTGCAGCCTTTGAATTTAAATAAATCTACAATACCAATTTGCATCAACAACGTGCCATTGAAAGCCCTAGTAGACACTGGGAGCTGTGAAAGCTATATTTCGACGCACATCGCTAAGAAGCACAAATGGCAGACATGTTCCTCAGGCAACAGAATCTTTATGGCTTCCACCCATCTATCTCGGATCACTCAAGGACATATCTACGCTAACATACGTCTCAAAAATGAACGATACGAGGGAGTTAGACTTTCTCTACTCGACAATTTATGCTCTGACGTAATACTTGGACTTGACTTTATAAGTTTGCACCAAAACTTGTTTATTCCTTTCGATGGTCAGAAACCATCATTATGCCTGAGTACTCTCCAGCCAGCGAAGGTAGAGGCTCCTAGTTAGTAATCTGTCACCAAACTGTACCCCAGTGGCTACAAGGTCTCGCAGATACTCAGTTCCAGATAGAAAGTTTATAGAGAAGGAAATTCAACAACTAATAAAGGATGAAATTATTGAACCATCTAAATCTCCCTGACGTGCACAAGTCCTAGTCACAACAAATGACAGACATAAGAAAAGAATGGTTGTGGACTACAGCCAAACCATAAACCGGTTCACTCTACTAGACGCCTACCCTATGCCCAGAATTGACGAACTGGCAGAGAAGATTTCGCAGTACTCTGTATATAGAACTTTAGACCTGAAAAGTGCATACCATCAGATTCCTATAAAAGAAGAGGAAAGGCCGTTCACAGCCTTCGAAGCATGTGGGAAACTGTATCCATTCCGTCGGATTCCGTTTGGCGTTACGAATGGAGTCGCCTGTTTTCAGCGTACGATTGACAAAATCACCGAAGACGAACGACTCACTGACACTTTTGCTTATGTGGACAATGTGACCATATGCGGTATGGACTCTGAATCACACGACCGAAACCTACAGCGATTTCTTGATAGTGCTCAAAAGTATGGAATCACTCTTAATGAAACAAAAAGTGAAATTAGCACTGCTAAAGTGAGACTGTTAGGATACGAGATTTCCAAAGGACAACTTAAGCCGGATCATGAGAGATTTCGCGCTCTAAGGGAATTACCCGTACCAGTGAACATGCATGAACAGAAACGAGTAGTGGGTAATAATAAACTTTGAAATAAGTTGCATGTGTCTTATATAAGTCGATATTTTAAAAAAATGAGCCAAACTCTGAAAGAGTAAGTGGTTATCGTGTGTTTAATGTGTTCTGGTGTGTCATTACAGCTCGCTTAATAAGTAATAGCCAACCATTGGAAATTTTTATCCATTTTCACTCTCTCTTGGCTCCATAATATAAAACAATACTCTACTGGATAAAGACATTAACCACAGGATAGCCAAAACATTGGCCACCATGTCTCTGCTGCAGAAATGCGTGTGGGACAATACCTTTCTGACTAACAATACCAAAGCCTTAGTATATGAGACATGTGTGATAAGCACTTTGCTATACGGAAGTGTAACATGGTCAACCTTCTCATAGCAGGAAAAAAAAGATAAATATCTTCCACCTCCGATGCCTAAGGCGGATCTTTCAAACAAGGTGGCAAGATAAAATAACCAATGAGGAAGTGCTACGAAGAGCAGGGTGCCAGGACATCCGCTCTGTTATCAGTAGCAGACGCCTTGGCTGGCTTGGCCACGTTCGTAAAATGCCAGTAGGTCGACTTCCACAAGACATTCTGTATGGTGATCTAAAAGAAGTCAAGAGAGCCGGTGGTCGACCACTTTTACGTTATACGGATGTATGCAAACGCGACATGAATCTCTTCAAAATCGACAATAGCAGCTGGGGAAAAGTGGCACTCCACATGGAGAGAGAGAGCATAAAGGAAGGGTCACGGATTGCAGATGCCATACACTACAGCAGCAGAAAGAAGGGTGAAAGTGCAATGGCGCCTGATGATTACATATGCCCGACCTGTGACCGCAGCTGTGTATCAAGGATTGGCCTCTTTAGTCACACAAGAAGTTGCTAAGGGAATATATTACACAGGCCTACAATGAAAAAATTGTTTAAAAACTAAATGCTGAATCTTATGTAACTTTGGTCGCTGATTTCAGTAAAAATAAGTAAAAAATTCCATCACCCTCAGATTTTTGCCAAAATCAGCATTTGTCTTCTAAAAGGAGAAAATTGTCTTATACCGCTTCGCTAATAAAAAAATATTTTTTTTGCATGCCATTATATCATAGTCATTATTTTTCATTTTATTATTATAATTTAAAAATATATTAAACACTAAGCAGTATAAAAAGTTAAAAATCCATGCGAAAAAATTTGCCAAGTTGACATTGAACTCAACGTATTACATCATGCATAACACAATTTTGATGTTGTACATTTTTCAGGTCGGATATCATCTGAGTCTGATGTTATCTTAGTTGATGATATCATACTTGTAATAAGTATTTAAAAGACAGCTTATAAACAAATCTAAGTTAATATAAGTTTAGCAAAAGTCTGAAGTGCATATCGAGGAATAGTTTTTAAATTTCTTAGTCAAAATGGCTGCTAGAGGTTGTCGTGTTTCGCCTGATAGTTTCTGCTATATATGTGGCAGTTTTGTAGTGAAAAGACAACAGCGAAATATTACAGATTTTGTAAAGAAAGTATATTTTGCTTATTTTGGTGTTAAATTAGGTGACCAAGACAAGTCATGGGCACCGCATAGAGTGTGTTCTATTTGTGTAGAAGAACTTCGTCAATGGTTTCAAGGTAAAAAGAATTTTTTTCGTTTTGGTATTCCTATGATCTGGAGAGAAGCACGAAATCATTCTGATGATTGTTATTATTGTACATGCAATGTGGATGGTTACAATTTAAAAAACAAAAAAGAAATTTTCTATCCAAGTCTTCCAAGTGCTATTCGTCCTGTGCCTCATGGTCCAGATGTTCCTATACCTTCTGTTCCTGAATCACTAGACAACATTGTCATATCAGATGAAGAAAATAATATATCTGAGAAGAGTTTAGTATTCCTAGCAATGAGCCTCAACAATTTTCACAACAGGAGTTAAATGATTTAGTCAGGGATTTAAATTTATCAAAAGAATCTGCCGAGTTGCTGGGTTCTAGACTGAAAGAGAAAAATCTTCTGGCTGCAAACACATCTTTCTGTTGGTACAGAAACCGCGAAAAAGACTTCACTTCATTTTTTAGTCAGGATGAGGAATTAGTTTACTGTAACGATGTAGCAAAGTTGATGAACATGTTTAATATTGAATATGATTGCAGCAGCTGGCGGTTGTTTATTGATGCATCAAAAAGGAGTTTGAAGGGAGTGCTTCTTCATAATGGTAACAAGTTTGCATCACTACCAGTTGCCCACTCAGTCCGCTTAAAAGAGCGTTATGAAAATTTGGAAATGATATTGTCTAAAATCAAATACAATGAACATCAATGGACCGTTTGCGGAGATTTGAAAGTAATATCAATGCTATCAGGGCAACAAGGAGGGTACACAAAATATCCATGTTTTTTATGTGAGTGGGACAGTAGAGATAAAAACCAACATTGGGTTAAAAAAGAATGGCCAAGAAGAGAACTAGTGCCTGGTGTAAAAAATATTCTAAATGTAAATATCATAGATCCGAAAAAAGTTCTTTTACCTCCACTTCACATTAAACTTGGAATTATGAAGCAGTTTGTTAAGGCATTGCCAAAAGATGGTCCTTGTTTTCAATACTTGGTAAAAAACTTCCCTAACTTATCTGAAGCAAAATTGAAAGAAGGAGTTTTTGTAGGTCCAGATATTCGCAAGATGATGAAAGATACTACATTTGAAGCTACAATGAATGTTGCAGAAAAAGAGGCTTGGTTATCATTTAAAGAAGTGGTAGCAAAATTTCTTGGGAATTATGAGGATCCAATTTTCAAAGACATTGTTGAAAGCATGCTCAGAAAACTAAAAACATTGGGTTGCTCAATGAGTTTGAAACTCCATTTTCTCAGCTCCCACATTGATTTCTTTCCAGAAAACCTCGGAGCAGTAAGTGAAGAACAGGGTGAAAGGTTTCACCAGGATGTCAAGGAAATGGAAAGAAGATATCAAGGGCGTTGGAATGTCAACATGATTGCTGACTACTGCTGGATGTTGAAAAGGGAATTAACAGAAAAAGTTTATAAACGGAAATGTCAAAAAAGAAGTTTTGAAAAAAAGAGAACAAGACATAATGGAAAAGAATAAAATAAATTTAAATTTTATTACATTTATTAATTGTTAAATCTATATTATGTGATTTTTATGCACATTGAATGACGTGAAAACTATGATAAAATGCAAATATTTTTCATGACAATTTTTTAAATTTCTCATTTTCGTATCATTTTTTTTTCTTGTTTTGCAAAAAAATCTTACGTGATAGAAAAAAACGGGTTTCAATTTTGAAATCAGCACATTAAACTACATAATATTCAGCATTCAAAATTAAAACAATTTTCCAAAAGTTAAAAAATGCAGGCCTGTGTTACCTATCGGGACTTAAAATGCCACAGACAGCTCGTAATGAGGAAGAGTATGTGTTTTGAAGAATAAGACAGTCCAGCTTTAACAAATTTAGACTAAGTAGAGTTAAAGCTTGGAAAGGCGTAGGAGTTGATATCTGTGTGTGTGTGTGTGTTTGTTTGAGGAAACGAATGTAACTTTTAGAAACTAAGATAAGATAGAAACGCTTTCAATTATCTTAGCGAAAGTTTAACATTTTTCTCAAAATATTTTTTTTTTAAAAAAGGGACATTCGTCAATAGTATTCTATGCCAACTCTGAAATTTCAGCTTATCAAGTCTAACATTGCATTTGTCAAGCATCTTATCTTTATGGCGGAGATCTCATTTCCTGATTGTTGAATACCTACTAGATCAATACACCTAAGTACGTGTACGTAGCACTATGACACTGTAACGAGGTGCTCAGGACTGAACCTAATGATATTTCCGTGACTCTTAAGCCGTGAGTGGATTTGAATAGGAGTTTTAGCTCCTTTGACTCATTGATTGAAATTAATCTCTGGGGCTCGTTTAGCTTCCAGACGATGTATGTCTCGCCGATCTTGTCAAGAAGGAAAATGCGAAAAATTACTTAGAGGGGTGGGAATGAGGGTGGTATGAAATTTGTATTAAAGAGTTAACGTAAAAATTATACACAGATATACATACATAGATATACATTGATATACATAGATATACATTGATATACATAGATATACATAGATATACATTGTTATACATAGATATACATTGATATACATAGATATACATTGATATACATTGATATACATAGATATATACATAGATATACATTGATATACATAGATACACATAGATAAACACAGATATATCTATATATACATAGATATCCATAGATATACGTAGAAATACACATATATATATACATATATATACATACACATATATATACATATATGTACATATATATATATATATACATATATATATATATATACACATATGTATACATAGATATCTTATCTTATATAATACAGACGTTACTTCAAAAAAGAAGATAAACATAGATATACATATATATATATGTATGCACCACCGATATGTATCACTGGTATTTCTGCGACATCTTTTGCCAGGATTTTGGTCTTGGATAGTCATAGAGGAAGGCTAAACTCTTGACAAGCACCTGCCAGAGCATTCACAAGCCTCTGCAATCCTTCTTGTGAATGATATATGAGAGCGGTATATTCGGCGAACAGCAGTTTCCTAATCAAGAAATGCCGTCTCTTTCTTTTGGCTTTAAGGCGTGCCAGGTTAAATAGCTTTCCATCGGATCTACTGTGGATATATACTCCATCTTCCAGGGATTTAAAAGCGCTGGTGAGTACAACTGAAAAGAAGATGCCGAATAGTGTTGGAGCCAGAACACATCCTTGTTTTACTCCGATCTTGATGGAGAATGGCCTAGTGGGGGAACTGTCAAACTTTACAGTGCCCTGCATATTTTCTTGAAAAGCTGACACTAGTATCCGTAGCTTGTTTGGCCAGCTGATTTCCTCTAATACGGCAAACAAGCCGGTTCTGTTGACAAGGTCAAAAAACCTTGGTCAAGTCAATAAAAGCTATAAAGAGGGACTGCCTTTGTTCTCTGCTTTTCTCCTGTAGCTGCTGCAGGGAGAAGATCATATCTGTTGTGGATCTACCTGCTCTAAAGCCACACTGCGATTCTGGGTAAACTCGTTCTGCCAAGATCTGCAGCCGCTTCAGTATTACTCTGGCATCAACCTTCCCAAGTGTCACGTCATCGTAGGGGTCGTTATTTATAGATATTGTGATTGTAATAGTTGACAAGCACGAGATATGATTTTTTGTTGTTGCACGTGAGAGACGGGAGTCCAGAGGTGAATTGTGGGATGGTTAATCAGGTGGTCAAGCAGTAGTGGCCATGCTCTCAAGCTGTAAGGATGTCTAACGTAATTGATTCAGTAATTTGATATTAATCGTTAATCGTATTAATCGTTCGTACCACACTCGGTCAGACTATAACCCCGCCACTTGTTGATCAGGGAACATGAAAAGCACCAAGATGCCTGTGTGTAGTCGCTGAAGGAACTCTTTATGTTGTGTCTGATGTATTTATGTATAAGTTTCTGTTGTTTTGTCTTTATATGAGAAAAGAGTCCTTGTAATCACAACAAATTTCGTAAGGATCAATAAAGCAGTCTTACTCTTAGTCTTAATTGTATACTTACAATATTTCATTGGATTTGTGAAACATAATGTGTATTTTTGATCGCTGGAATTGCCAGTAAATTGTTATTGTATTTTATAGATAATAAACATCGTCTGCTAACCAAGGCCTTACTTAATTTATTATCACTACTGATATTTGTTGTACTGTGCTGAATGAAGTAGGCATGCGAGGTAAAAAGTAGTGCACCAGCTCAAGAGAAATAAGACATCTTTAATTACTCGTACAGACAAATGTAACATAAGAGGTGTTACACCAACTATGCTAAGAAGGGAAATGCCTCTATAACTGTTACAATCGGAGCCGTCGCCTTTATTTTTTGTAAATTGTTGCTAAGTTGGCATCCTTGAATTCCTGGGGGACTATACCTTGCTCCCAGCACAAACTTAGCAGTTCATGGAGTGGTTTGATCAGGGCATGTTTTCCAGCCTGAATGGCTTCTGCAGGAATACCATCTCCTCCTGGTGCTTTCCCGTGTGCAAGCATGTCAATGGCTGTGCTCAGTTCCTTAATAGAGGGTGTTTCGTCTAATTCGCTCAAACCGAAAGTGGTGGGAAGTTAGACAAGGCATCTGGCTAGATGGCATTTTCAATCTGGTCAAGTTATACATAGTGCTCTACCCATAGCTCCATTTGCAGTGCAAATGTTACCACAGTTGGCACAAGATTGGATGTTTTCACATAGGTCCTGCCATATAGGTACCCCATCAATGCCATATAGGTATCTCATCAACGCCACTTAGGTGCCTCAGCAAGGTCACATAGGTGCCTCAGCAAGGTCACATAGGTGCCTCAGCAACGCCACATAGGCGCCTTATCAACGCCACATTGGTACCCCAGCAACGCCACATTGGTACCCCACAACGCCACATAGGTGCCTTATCAACGCCACATAGGTGCCCCAGCAACGCAACCACAGTACCTACATAATATTACAGGTTATGCTTACCGACACACACACAGACACTTACACTTACACACACAGAGTTATATACATGTTTGTGTGTGTCATTATGTGTGTGTCTCTTGTGTTTCTTTAACAAAGAAAAAAAATGCTCTAATCTAAAATTCTAGAACATTCTATTTCAACTATAACTTAAAAACTATAAATAACTCCTGAAGAAATACATCATGAAGGATAACTCTCGACAACTTCAAAAAATCCAATTCTACCCCCATTACACCAAAGCTCTATCAGATCTGGACGAAGTGGTTGTCTCCTCTTTGTGAATTCTAGAACGGAGTGATTTCAAAAACACTTTGGTCCTACTGCCAGACAAAATATTTCAAAGCCACCCCCTAGTGCTCAACTAGTATTTAGATCAATGCATCATACCCTAGTGCAGCGGTTCTCAAACTTTTAGGCTCAGCGATCCTTTTTACAATTCCCCCACTCTGCCGCGACCCCCCACACACACACTCACACATACAGCAATAGAAGAATAGACAGTAACAATTCATTTTTCGATGGTCTTCGGCGACCCCTGGCAAATCGTCATTCGATCCCCAAAGGGGTCGCGACCCACAGGTTGAGAACCCCTGCTCTAGTGTCTTTGCAGACATCTGGGTTTGTAGAATAAAGTTTATAGCACTGCACTGTGTCTGTCTGTACTTTGCGCGAGATTTGTTACAAAAAAACATTGCCAGGAAAAAAAAAGTACATTGCAATCCTACAACACTTTTTTTAAAGTAAAGAAATAAAGTTCCCCTTCCAGACCTTACGATCTACAGGGCAGATGATGTTAAGGTCATCTATTTCTTTGGCCAGCGGTTAGCGAGCAGGATGTCATGTGTCCAGCACAATGACCAACCGCCTTTACTTTCAACTAAAGTCAGGTACCCATTAGAGTTGGGTGGACTCATGGGCGCCCTAAAAGCCCTAAAATGAAAATCCAAGTCTTCACCGAGATTATACACCCTGACAGAAGAGGAAGTTAAAAATCTTTTTGTTCTAGCCTTTATGGAAAGGAGCCGACTACTTCGGCCAGATCTGATGCAACTGTGGTTTAATGGGTGCAAATTGTCTTTAAATATTTTTTCTTTTGTGTTTTGGAAAATGTGACATTTTATGTTTATCTTTGGTAAGATGAAAAACTACGGGTTGAACGTCAGAGTAACCAACTTCAACTTAAGGAACAGTCTTTAAGCAGGTATTGTTCATGTTTATGAAAAGTTTGACATGTTTCGGGTGTTCCTTCAGTGCTGAAGATGATCTACTTCCTAATCTAAACCTCTAACAGGTCGATGGGTATGTACCCAGGATCATCGTCGTTCCTATGTAAAAAGTAAAAGTTTCCTTTTCAGACCTTGCGATCTATAGGGCAGATGATGTTAAGGTCATCCGTTTCTTTGGCAAACGGTTAACGACCATGGCGTCATGTGGCCAGCACAACGACCGACCACCTTTACTTTCCCCAACTATAGTCAGGTACCCATTAGAGTTGGGTGGACACAGGGGCGCCTTAAAAATCTTGAAATTCAAAATCCCAGTCTTCACATAGTTTCGAGCACAGGACATCAGGTTCGAGAGCCAAGCGCTTAACCACTCAGCCACCGCGCCCCCTATCGTTCCTATATATCTCTCATAATTTTTGTAGATTTATATCTTATCTCATTTTTCTTTAGTTTACCTTATATAGCCAACGAATTTCTCCAGATTGCCTTTTCTTCTTTTTCTATGTGAATGTAATTTATTACTTAAGTAGTGCTAAACCGAAACTAGAAAATCGAAACTAAACAAAGGGGAGATGACTGAGTTAAAATGTATCGTCCCCCGTGATTCGTCTACCAAACCGTTATACGGTGAGTTGGCAGAGATTATTATAAAAGCTGCGTCACCTGCCTTGAGCGTACGATCAGTTGTCTCTGCCTTTTGTTGTGATGCTCGATGTCATGGGACACATTAAAATTCTAAGAACTGTAATGCGATACAGATACGTGTTGACCGTTTCTCTCCCTTGGGTCTAAAAAAAAAAAGTCAGAAGGCTAGGGGGTGAAGAGAGTTTGATTATACCAGATCCGCCAATGACGATTGTCCTTTGATACTGTCCATCTGTCAACCGATTGCGTGACTTGAAGAATATAGAGGTTGAAAAGGGGGGAGGGGCAGTGTGACCAGACCCGCTCGAACCAGAGGCAATCTTTCACTTTTAGCGGTACAAATGATAGCATTTCGTGCCAGGTTACCCCACTGCCATGGTCCAAGTTCAGGAGATGGGGGTGGGGGGAGGTGCTTTAGTGGCGGTCATCAATGTCTTCATTGTACTTCTCATTTCTTGAGTTTTATTAAGTCGTAAGAATTGGGCGTGAAACATTGAGTCAGATACAAAAGAGATTCAACGGCGCTATAAATCTAAGCACAAACACACACACGCACACACACATACGTAATTTTTCAACTTCTTTTTGTCCAAACTCCCTGGGGGAGATATTTTAAAGGGGGGCGCTCCCCGTTTCTCGTGTCACCTCTACACTCACACACACACACAAGACTAATTCATCTTGTTTTAGAAGTGTAGACTGCCTTTAATGACATCTCCCTTAGCTCTCCCCCCCCCCCTAAACAACTTTATGTCTCCGGGTCCAGGGAGAGCTCCCCCGGCGTTAGATGCATCGCGGATTGGGAAACGCTGTCCTCGGAGGTAAGTATATATTTATTCATTTGTCCTCGGTTAGGTATTTAAATTGTGTTAATTGATTCATTTTAAATGGCCAGATAGAACAAGACGTTCGAAAATCTATACCAGAATGACTTCTTTTTTTTGGGGGGGGGGGGGGGGGGGGGGGGAATGAACAAATTATCTGATATAAGAGCAGAAAGAGGCCATGACCAAAAGTTGATTATTTAAGTTTATTTTGTTCGAGGCACGGAGCGTCACAAAAAACAAATGTGAAAATACTAACTCAAACTCCAGACCAACGGTTGCCTACTCCGGATATTGGGAATAAGGTGACCAACAACCAACTACTGTCACCTTTACTTTTCCCCAACTTATGTCAAGTACCCATTAGAGCTGTGTGGACTCAGAGGCGCCCAGAGATCTCGAAATTGAAAATCCCAAGATTCGAACCCGGGACCCCCTGTTCGGAAGGCCAAGCGCTTTACCGCTCAGCCACCGAAAAGTAAAGGCGGTTGGACGTTGTGCTGGCCACATGACACCCTCGGTTAACCGTAGGCCACAGATGACCTTTACATCATAGGTTACAAGGTGTGAAAGGAGAACTTTACTTTTCTACTGTCAACTTGTTGGAGAGAACCAAGCAGAAACCCATAGCACAAGACCTTCAAAATCAACAAACAGAGATGGAAGTCCAAGTGCCAATGCTGCAAGGCAGGCACTTGACTGGAATCCGCAGGTAGAGTTGGCAGACCTAAACAAACCTGGAAGATGTCGGTCGTCAACGATGCTAAGTATACTAGAATGACATGGTAGCAGATAAAGAAAGCTGATTTGAACCGAGTTCTGTTGGAGGTGTGGTTGTGGCTCTATGCTCCTTAGCAGTACACGGGATTATGTCGTATAGACGTGTGACATATCAATGTCGGGTATGTAGGATAGGACAGCGGGAGATCACTCACAAAGGCCGCGGGATACACATTTGAGACCAAAAGAAAATCCGCTGCCTAGGACAGACGTAGACGTCGAAAGGAAAATCTTAATCGACCACCGGTGGACAATGGTTAAGCTTGCCAGGGATGTGGCAAAATATGTAGGTCACATCTGGGGCTGCATAACCACGGGAAATACTGCATTCCACATTCATCTTCGGTCTCGAAGACAAGCATTATTATTATTATTATTATTATTATTATTATTATAAGGACCAACACTATGTGTAAAAGGAGGGGGGAGGTGGCGGTCATCCTGAGGTTTCTATGTCACACAAAACTAGACTGAAGTCAATAAAGCTCGCTTCTTCTTGGGGATTCCCCACACTAAAAGTACATCAGAGTAATCTCCTCTTTGTTTACACTTTCATTAACGTTCTTTAAGCAAGTAAAAAAAAAAAAAAAAAAAAAAAAGAAGAGAAAGGGATATTAAGAAATGTGGTTGCGATACAATGAGGCTTAGAAGAAAATGTAAGAAATTAAAATGGGAAGATTGGGAGAGATTTTGTAATAAATAATCAACATAAACAATGCCAAGGGCGCCATATTGCAAGATTACTGCTGCCAACTACAAAATAAGAATTACTTTTTTTTTTAAGGGAAAGAGCTTTAAAAATTGATCCTACATTCCTGAAGAGTGCACACAAATTATTTTATGATTGATTAAAATACTTTGTTTGGCAGCAAGTTCGTATCTTCAGTCTCTGTTATTGCAAAACACTTACTTTTTAGGAATTTTTGTTATAACAGTTTGGTTGGCCTGACCTATATAACTTATCGTTATAAAGTATTTTATATCAAATCACACTTATTCACAAACACATTTCTCACTCATTGTAAATGAACGCATAAAACAGTAATACATCAAATCTCCGAGTACAAAAAAGTTTATTTAATTACAGAGATTGCAACAATTCATTTTTAATTAAAAACTGATTTTTTTAAAATGTCCTTGTTTTGTAAATGTTAATTTAAAGATTGATAATTGATAATTGATTTATTATTTTTTTCTCATTTCACTATTGAAAACTTTTTTTTACGGTTTGTTTTGTTTTTTCAAATTGGGTTAAATGACCTTAAAAAGAAATAAATTAAAGGACACAAATTTATTGCCACTTTTTTTTATTTAAGAATTACAAAAAATATTTTTTTTTTACAAGTTAATTTATAAGAATATATTCTGCTCTGGTATGGACTTTTAATAAATATTTCTGAGCGCGGAAATGTATTTTTTTTTTATTAATTAAATCCTTAATAACTTAAAAGAATATCTGTTTTAGCGTGGCGCGTGTTATCTTTCAATCACGCTCACATACATACACTCACCCACTCTCACAGAAACACACACACACTCACACACTCACAGAAACACGTTCTGGTCTCGGCCCCATACAGAAAAAAAAAAAGAAAATATTAAAATAACATTTGACAAGCTTGAGGCATTAATTCAGATTTAAGATGAGTGAAGCTAAAAACTAGATTTGTTTCGCTGAGAATTTCGTTCCATTATTTAATACAACTTCCCAATAACCGTTTTTGTTATGTAGTCTTTGGGTTTACATTGTGTGCGTGTGTTATGGGTTTGTCTGAGTGTGTGTTCACTGTGTCGCGATAAGTTAGAGGGAAAAAAAAAAGATCGCATTGACTTTGACAAAAAAAAACGAGATTGAAAGCAGAGAAGTCACGCATGATTAACTTTCGCACCAAAATATTGTTCCGTTTGTTGTTGTTTTTTTTGCAACTAGATAAACAGACAGGCAGACAGGTAGACAGACAGACAGGTAGACAGACAGACTAATAGATAGATTAGATAGATAGATAGATAGATTAGATAGATAGATTAGATAGATAGATTAGATAGATAGATAGACAGGCAGATAGACAGATACAGATAGACAGATAGATAGACAGATAGATAGACAGATACAGATAGACAGATACAGATAGACAGATACAGATAGACAGATACAGATAGACAGATACAGATAGACAGAGACAGATAGATAGGCAGATAGATAGGCAGATAGATAGACAGATAGACAGACAGATAGACAGACAGACAGATCGACAGACAGATAGACAGACAGATAGACAGACAGATAGATAGATAGACAGACAGACAGATAGACAGAGAGATAGATAGATAGACAGACAGATAGACAGACAGACAGACAGACAGACAGATAGACAGACAGATAGATAGATAGATAGATAGATAGATAGATAGATAGATAGATAGATAGATAGATAGATAGATAAATGGTTTCATATGAAATCGCATAGTTGTTCTATGTACACGGTAAGTAATAACTGGCTAAATTTGTGGGTTTTTATTTCGATCATAGCAAAGTTATATATATATATATATATATATATATATATGTTTTGTAAAATGTTTTACATGTTTCGAATGTTCCTTCAGAGTTGAAGATAGTTTACTTCCTAGTCTAAACCTCCCGCAGGACGACGGGGGATCGGAGCGGGCAAGATTTGAACCCTCGACCATCGATAAATCCGAACGACAGTCCAGCGCGCAAACCGCACGACCAGGCAGCAGTATGTGTACCTCAAGGAACAGTGTTATGTCCACTACTATTTTGAATTCGCATAAATGCTTTACGCTAGGATCCTATCACTGGCCTGGACCAGTTGGGAAACTGAGAGGTGAGG
The DNA here is from genome assembly GCA_030265305.1 of Biomphalaria pfeifferi. Classification (NCBI taxonomy): domain Eukaryota; kingdom Metazoa; phylum Mollusca; class Gastropoda; family Planorbidae; genus Biomphalaria; species Biomphalaria pfeifferi. Next base: position 142,718 of record JASAOG010000125.1, on the reverse strand, counting down.
GAGAAGAAAGGGAGATAATAAAAAAAAAAAGCCTATGACTTTTTGTTAGTACAGGAACTGCCTTGATTATCTTGTTTTATACCTTTTTTATGTGAGGATTTGTTTCAAGCGTTAAAAAAAATGACAACAAAATTTTAATCATTTTAAATTTATTTCCATGACAACATCCGACATGTAACGAATACTGCACCAGAAAAAAAAAGTTTCACCATCTTTCCTCACCACTGATACACACACACACACACACCACAACACAAGACGCATTAACACACAAACTTGACATTATCGAAAACCAACATATCATAGATTAATATGTTTAACTATTAAATGATTTATTTACCTTTGTAGCCAAGAATTCCTAATGCAGATTTATTCTTACATTTATAGCAAGTAATATAATTTTTAACAAAAATCGATTCCAAATACATCATCAAACATCATAGTAAATTAAACATTCTTACTTTATTTTTCATAATTTTGATTGTGTCTTAGCTTTGAGTGGGGGCGACCATACGCAAAAGAGATATCACCAATTCTCAATACTAAGAAAAATACAATATTATTGTAAGTGTGTACCAGCATGTGAATGGTGTGGTGAATGTCAAAAGGCTATTATAATTTGTGATTATAGTTCCACCAGTGTATCTAATGCGGATAAAAAGATAAGAAACAAAATTCTGCTCTGCACAGCTCTTAAGTACTACAAGTCTGCATACGTGTATCGCTTCCATAAGTCTGTTTCTAGTGTGGATTACATTTTATTACTTGTCATTCTGGTTACCTTCAATAACTCATTCCAGCCTCGAGTGACAGGGGAAAATTAAAGAGGACTTATATGCATTTGTCCTAGCTTAGGGGGATAAGATGATTAAGATTTATTGACAACATTTAAGAAAACAAAATGTGTTCTGAACATGTAACATCAATAAGTAGGAAACTTCGAATTTTGAGTGATTTTCATTCTTTTTGTTTCGTAAAAGAAAAAATAGTTTTGTTATCATAAAATATTTTGTTTCGTTTCTTGTAAGGATGACGTTTTTCGTGGCATTTCCAGTCCATATTTTTGTTAATGTGCATATTGCATGCAGACACCAAAACAGAAAGACAGGCATGGAGAGAGAAAGAGAGGGAGGGAGAGAGTGAAAAGGTCGAAGCTGTGAAATGTTTATAGGTAGCTTTGTGGAGTGAGAAATCAATCACGATTATTGCAATCAATTGTTCAACGTATTGATATGAATACGTCTGTCCAGATTGACTGACCAGACAACTGGAGATGGTATCGAACAGAACTATTTCCAAAATGAAGCAAAACGTCTTGCACAAGTCAACTAGGGGATGCCATCTGGCTTTCATGAAACAAGTGCTCAACTAGATTGAATGTACAAAATTCATTCCATAAACATATTTCATTAACGCGTTTTGTTATCTCAATATTTTGTTATATATTTGTTTACTTGCGACGTTTCTGGCATTTCAAAAAGCGCATCGCGTATTCAGGCAATATAGGGAATGTAGAAAATGTCTTATTTAGACAAAATATTTATAATTACAATTTAGATAAAGGAAAAAAAGGATATTTGAAAATTAAAAATACATTAGTATGTCTCTATAAAAATGAAGCTCCCCTTTCAGACCTTGTGGTCGATAGAGAAGATGATGTAAAGGTTACTTGCTTCTGTGGCCCTTTAACGAGTGTGCCATATGGCCAGCATAACGCCCAACCGCCTTTACTTTCCACAACTAATGTCAGGTACCCGTTTGAGCTGGGCGGACTCAGAGGCGCCGAAATTAAAAATCCCAGACTTCACTAGGAACATCCGGTCGGAAGCCAAGCGCCTTACCGCCCAGCCACCAACTATAATTTCTCAGATTATCAAATTTATCATATATTTACAAAAGCCTACGTAATTCTTTAAAGCGTTGGTATTGACATGCAAACATCGTATCCCAATCCGGTTAAAAATTGTTTAAAAAACAAGCTAAATATTGTTACAAATGAACAGTGGTAGGTAGAGGTCAACGTATGACCCCGGCGAGATAACACAGCAGCGGGTGTTCTCTGGAATGTACATGTATCAACAAAGACAGGATGTGACGTTTCCTCACGTGTTGTTCCAGACGATACTAGCAGTGTTTGTGCAACTTTGGAGGAGCGATTACTGACTCTATATAAACCAGAGAGTTAATGTGAAAGTCAGTCGTGAGTGAGTCGTCGGTACTGTTGTCTACTGTGCGAGATTGTAGAAGAGAGATGTGTACGACTCGATGCAAGTTAACTAGGGTAGAGTTAACTGGAGTGGACTACTGTCGTTAAAGTCTATACAGCGAACTACAGTGGACTTGAGCTGTTACAGTCGATACAGTCGATGTAAGACGTGTGCGGCTCTGATTCGGTAGACTTTGAGTATGACTTGGTTCAGCTTTGGGAGACCTGGAGCGACACTGGGAAGTGTGTCGTTGGTCGGTTCTGTGGAATACGGCTCGATGTAAGTTGAGAAGACATGAATTGCAACGAAGTGAAGAGATGAATTGCAACGAAGTGAAGAGATGAATTGCAACGAAGTATAGCTAACTGTAAATTGACAGATATTGTACAGTCTTCTACGCTACATGTTACAGTAACGAATTGTTAGAGTTAATAGTCATTAAAGTTATATGAAGCTGAAAGTTGAGTCGTCAAGTTCTTTGCAGTGTTTTTATTTGTGTGCCTACTAGTACATTTAGCCAGAAGATTCAGAAATACGTAACAATATCTATAAAAATACTTTTGAAACAAAAATACCAATCTTATATTAATTGAATGAACTGTACAGTTATATATTATTATTATTATAGCTTTTATATAGCGCTACTTTCATGCTTATAGCATGCTCAGAGCGCTTTTGGTCCAATCTCATTTGTGGACCGGTGGGGGGAGGGAGGGGGTATCTAGGAGTTTAAGATTTATTTTTATTTTTCTATGTTAAACAAAATTGATTAATTACCACTAATCAATTAGTTAATTAATGTATTTTTACATTGATTCATGTGAGGGACATTGAAATAATTGTGCAAAGTTTTAACTTGATCCCTGAATGGAAATTGGGAGAAATACGTTATAAATTGCACAAAATTTGTACGAGACAGACAGACGGACGGAAGGACAGAGTGAGTTGACAAACTTTGTAAAATAAAATACTATAGCAAATACTCCAATAGTGTGAACTATAAAACTCTCCGATACTCTACAGTAATGCAACTTTTCCATTAGCTGGTGGTTGGTATAACACACACACAAAAATGAGAGTTGAACAAGTTTGAATTAAAGGAATTTTCTACTAATTAAAAAACAAACTAGAGGAGTGAAGGGAGAGAATGCTAAGTGAAAGGGAGAGAATGCTAAGAGAATGAATGGTGGGAGAAATGGAGATTCGTGAATAAAAGAAAACATGCTCAATTTCTTTCATCTCTGCAAGTCTGGTCCTGTTTTGTTATTTAGACTTACCTTCGATTCAGTTCTACATCAAGACTTGGGTTCGACTAAATGCACGAAAACCAAACACAACAGCTTTTTAAAAGTCGAAATGATTATATTACAAACAACACTCTGTCATGAACACGTTCGCATGGTTAAACAAACACCGACACACGGTTACACAAACACTTACACTCGGTTACACTAAAACTAACTCACGGTTAAACAATCACCGACACTCGGTTACACAAATGCCGACACACGGTTACACAAATACTAACACACGGTTACACAAACACCGATACACGGTTACACAAACACCTGCACTCGGTTACACTAATATCGACACACGGTTACACAAATACTAACACACGGTTACACAAACACCGACACATGGTTACACAAATGCCGACACACAGTTTAGATGGTTTCACATTTACCTACACTCACACACCCAAACCACTATCAACGTTCAAAGGGAATGAAGATAGTTTAATGGAAATTCAAGTCGATAGGTTAAGTCGCAGGAAACGGTAACGCCATTGGGGAGCCACTGGGGCGCAAGGCACCAGTCTGGGTATGTCATGATCTAATTAGAGAAGAAGAATTACTACACTCGTTGGCCTTGTCTGACATAGCCCTTTTCTTTCTATGGAATACACCTAATGCCCTCAGCAAATACAACTAATGCCCACTGCAAATACAACTAATGCCCACAGCAAATACATCTAGTGCCCACTGCAAATACACCTAATGTCCACTGCAAATACACATAATGCCCAGATCAAATACAACTAATGCCCACTGCTAATACAACGTATGCCCACTACAAATTCACCTTATGTCTACTGCTAATACACCTAATGCCCACTACAAATACACCTAATTCCCACATCTAATACACCTAATGCGCACTGCAAATAGAACTAATGCCCACAGCAAATGCTCTAGTGCCCACTGCAAATACATATAATGTCCACTGCAAATGCGAATTGTGCCCATTGTCGATACATCAAGTGCTCAATGCATATAATTCTAGAGCCCAATAAAAATATATCTAGTGCCCCCTACCAATGCATCTAGTGCCAGCTACTGTATAGATTCGTTATACATTATACACAACAAGGTCAATCTAGCGCCTACTGCATTTAAATCTGGGGCCCATCATCAAGTATATCTGCTGCCAACTACAAAATAATATAGCTGTGTCTGTAGGCTTATATTGGTAACATTGCAGTGTTTAGCTAGGGTAAGCGTATATATGTGACGGTTTGATTTAATCAGATGTCTGCCTGGTCATGTGGTAGGGGCCCTGCATGATGACCCTGATGTCCGCGGCTTCCCCGACGTTCTGGGGGAGGCTCGGGCTAGGATGTAATAATCTTCAAATCTGAGGGAACATCCGAAACATGGAAAACAAAAAACATAAACCATCTCAAAACAAATCAAGAAGTGCGCACAACGGCTCTGCGCATCTCTTGACTGCACATTGTAAAGTGAACTGTATAAGTAGGTCACAGTAGAAAGTATAGATGCTTTATAGGAATATCCAAAACTCTCAAAAGAAACCGCCACACACCCTAGGCGTAGCAACCATGGTGAGAGGTTCACGGCGCCCGGACCCATGACAGTTACGGGTGTAATGACACAAAAGCAAGACGCGTAGGTTGGGGTTTAATGGACCTCATTCCCCAATCGTAAACAAACAACAGTTACCCACGTAAAAATATTGATAGAACAATGAAAAAAACACGTATCACGTGACAGCCTTTATGGATTGCATTATTTGTATAGAAGAGATAGAGAATCACGGGGCTAAATGTTGTTTGTTTACGATTGGTGAATTAGGTCCATTGGGTATTTCCTTAGTGCGACGCGACAGTACATTTAAAAAGTTAGATCGGAAATATTAACGGACAAACGAGGGCGAAGAAGAGCGGCTTGTAGTATAGATACGACGCAGACTGTACCCTTATTCTGTAATAAACTTTATTTTAGTAAAGAACTGGACTTCATTATTGACTAGATTTATTTGTATTCTGATGGAGGTTGGTAACTTGGTATTAATGTCACAGGGGCATTTGGAAATCGAACTAAAAAATACTTTTAATGGATTTAAACGTATCCACTTTAAATCACTTAATAGGCTTTAATTGTTTGAATTCGTTACTGATTTAAGTGTAGTAGCTTCAATACTTGTAAAAGGCATTAGAACAATTGTAGTCCTACTGAATTTCCTTTGTATTGGACAAATAAAATGACCTTATCTTATTTTTAAAAAGCCTTTCTGAAAATAAAACTGATACAAAAGAGTGAACTTGATTTGGTTTATTATTACTCACTACCGAAATGAAGGGAAAGGCTCACCCTCATATTCTTGAACCCGGGCCCATGGGCTACAATTCACCTAGAAAAAGAATCTCCATTAGAAATGTTCATGTTATGTCGGTAAAAGCTATAAAAAGCTAACTTTCTGGTGTATCCGGTGTACAGAATAAAAGATATCCTTTTTGTACACTTTTTAGCTCTGCCGAATCAAATTTTCTAAGCTCTTCCTTTTTTAGCTCATTTTTTTTTATATTTTAGTTGGCAACATTGGAGTTCACTCAAGTGTCCTTGATCTTGTTTAGTTCATCGTGCAAATGCTCTTAAATTACAACCCAACCTCTCTCAGAAGAAGAGCGTGCATTTGATTGGGTAGAGAACCCAGGACCACGCGACCAATCAGTTTGTTCGTCTCATTTTGTTAGTATGTTGAACATCAAAGACAAAATATTTATTTTCTATTTTTTTATGGCACGTGGCGCTGACAAAAATACCAATGTTTGGAGCAGGAATGGAAAGCCAGGGGGAGCTATAGTTTATGTGCGACCTCCCTCGAGAGGGGGCGCTGCAGACAGTCACGACATTGTAAAATGATATAGTACCTCCCTACACACCCACACAAACACCCACACGCACACCCCCCCCCCCCACGCTCTCACATCCCCTAAAACACTAACACATAATTTGATGCAAAGATTGTTTTTACCGTATGAAATTGTAGAAGGCACCCCAATGGTTTGAGAACTACTAATATACAAAATGATCTTAGACCTTCCTCATGGATCAACAATCGATAGTGAGAATCAATCATTCTATAAATCAATCTTTGAATATCCCTAAACCTCTTATGTAATCGATAGCTAAATAATTGATAAGTAATAACCCCCAAGTGCTAAGGCTACTAAAGTATTCCTTCATTGATCTAAAATTACCCGCAGGTAGGTGTGACGAGATGTTTAATTAGTAAATATTTGTCTTGTTTATTTAAGTCTAGGGGGAAATTTTATTAATTTATCCCGCTCACATATAAGATTTTGTACAGGCACACCGCAACTAACAGTAAGAACAGACCAGTATATTAAGTTTATAAATAAAAATAATTTAATAAATGAAAGTTTACAAAAGATAAATGATCAAATAAAATTATAATTAAGAAATGAAATGAAGGTGCTACTATCTAACAGAACTGCTCATCATGGATTGGTGAGTGGTTGGAGGAGAAGAGTGTTCCTAGGTCTGGCTACTTATTTTCTTAGCTGCTAGCCCGTGGGTCGTCTTCTGGCGGTCGTAGGACTGGCACTCAGAAGGATGATTCATCCGGCTCTGTCTTAGGACGTCGGCTCGGGATAGTCTCTATGCTGTAGGCAATCTGGCTCTAGGGTGAAACCGCTGCCTGTTTAGCAGTAGAGAGAGTTGGTGCTGCAGACTAAGTTGTAGGGGGCCGATCTCTCTGCTGTGATCTCTAGCTTGTAGAGAGCCGTGCTAACTCAACACCACTTTATCTTCTGCAGCGAAGGTTGCTCTAATCAGTCGGCATTGTGCAATAGCTATTAGGCAATGGACAGTTTGGGCCGGGTACTGGGCAGTATAAGGCACTGTGGACACTGGGCAATATGTTAAGGCCAAGGACAGTAGGCAATGCCTTCTTGCTAACAGGTATATAATGGGGGGGGGGGGGGGGTATCTGGTGTGGTCTGCTCCGGAGATCTGGTAGTTATAGCAATCGGGTGTAGCAATCGTGTGTAGCAACCAGGGGTATCAACCAGGCTGGGGATAAGACAGACAATTAGGAACCTCCTAAAGGCATTGAGCAGGGATTCCCATATGCCTTGCAATCAATCAGATGTAGGCATTGGTATCAATCCCAAAAAGGCATTTAAGACAATTAAGTATAAAATCTTAAAGCATGCATATAACTCAATAACAAAAAGATACAAGTAAGATAACCACAATAAATGTGTCATCATACAATGTAGGATGATACTAGTCAAGATTCATCCATTAAATTTGATTACGACGATAAGCAATCAGTTATAGTACAATGGGGAATGAGCATATTATATACTAAAGGATAAGATGAAAATAAAATACTAGGGATCGAGATACAGTATAAGGGTTTGATATGATTAATCCAAATGAAACTCATCTAAAGAACTATAAGTTTACAAGCGTGTGAGACATAATAATATGTATGAGGGATATAATAAAAATGTGAAATGATTAATTTCACATGGGCTCTGTAAGTTTAGAGCACTGTGATCTAAGTTCTTAGACAGTACTTAGATTCACGAAAGGTTATTGTTTACATCAATCACTAAAATACAGGAATGGATAACACATCAAATATAATAACTATGGCTTTAAACGTAGACAACCATAGCGGCATTAACAATACTATATGAAGATATAACATCGACATAAAATAGTACAATGTACATACATAATAAAGTCATGATGTAATGACGGGGAACGTGGTTGTGTACTAATGTGTACTCACACATTCCTATAAGATAAAATAAGTATAGTAAAATGTTTACACTTACCCGTTTGTCCCTAATGAAACCTCACAAAATAAACTTCCTAACAGGGGAGACTGAATGAATCCTAGCGGGCCTAACTTAGAATGCTTGGGTCTCTCTCTATACATAGTTGGGGCATTTTGTTTAGCGGGTGGGGAAGAAATCAAGCTGATTTTCTCACGTGTATCGATGTACCGGAGATGTCAGGCGTCAGGTCAGATTTAAGGTCAATATTCGTTGCCTACCGTGAGAGTAAAGTCTTAAGCGAATATGTATCTGTCCAGCCCGAGTGCAATGCTATTCTTAGAGCGATGCGTATCCTGCGGGGGGGGGGGGGGGGGGGGGAGAGGAGAATAGGTGGAAAAAGTTATTAGGCCGCTGCGTGTAGCGCTGGTGCAGCGACTATTGTGTGCTGGTCACTTGCACAGCGGTCAAAATTTAAAAGTTAGCCCTAGAGAAGCTAGTTAACGTTTTACGTCGAGATTCGTCCCGTGAGAAACAGTGCGAGGGGAGATAAATCCTAAAAGAAATTAGTTATGGGTGGACAGTAAAATAATTGTTTTAAGTTAAAAATAAAACTTTCCCACGATTTGCTGGGAAAAACTCAAATGAACTTTTGCATGCAAGTTTCGTATCGTCACAGTAGGTATAGAATAGATTAATTAGGTGTGACCAAAACGGACCGAAGGGAGATAGGGTTAGGGTTTTTGAAAAAGTATGTCCTGATGAAATAATAATTGTTTTAGTTGGTAATGAATCGGAGATGTCACAACGGAGTTTGTACTTGAACAGCGGCTTTATAAAAACAGAAATGAATAAATTCTTACTGCAACGTATTTAATAAAAGTGTTATTTAAAAAAATTGTACATCTATTGTAATTTTTGTGTAAATATATTTCTTTTTTACCAGAAGTATAACATGGCAAGTCTTAGACAAAAATCAAATTAGGCAGCAGCCTAGCGCCTCCGAATGGTGAGGGCCACGCAGAAAACTAAAAAATTTTAATGTTATTGTAGAGAAGAACTAGCTCCCCTTGTTATTGTTGGAGTGCACTCCCCTGACTAGGTTTTAATTAAATTGCGTTATTTTAGCTATTCGATGTTTATTTTCAATTTTTCTATTTCGTTTGTAGCCACCACATTCCCTTCGCCTAGGGCCTCCAATTATCTAAGGCCGGCCCTGAGTTTAAGGATATATGAACACAACATTAGATCCTCCAATTATCTAAGACCGGCCCTGACTATATGGACATTTCAACACAACATTAGATCCTCCTTCCTCCCTGGCTCTTGTTTTCAAAACGAGGTTAAAAGTATACAAAAACAAGGTTACAAAGGCAGTTTGTGTGGAAACACAAACTCAAAATCGGCCCCCGAAGTAGTCCATCCAGGCAGGAAAAAAGGCAGGTTTCAATATTTTCAGAAAAATATCGGTATTAAAATCTATCAGAAGTGGTCCACTCAGTCAGGTAAAAGGCAGGTTTCAATATTTTCAGAAAGAATATCATAATGAAATTCTATCAAGGGCAAATGACAGAGAAGAATGGAGAAAGAAGGTTGACAGATCCTGTGTGGTGCCCCAAAGGTCCAGCAGACGAAGGGATAGGGGAAAGTTAGTGTGAAGTTAGATGTGAGCCAGGCCTAACGGATGTCTTATAATGAATATCTAATTGATCTAATTGTTTTTTAAAGGGTCAATCTCTTATTCAAAGAGTCAAGAAAAAAATTTTCGTAATAAAATCCTTTAGTTTTGTGTTGTATGGTATCGGCGTGACTATGCAGTTCACGCGATATTATGAAAAACTACTTATGAATTGTTGTTTTAAATTATGTCCAACTTATTTGCATAGTAAATAGATTTTTTCTCTTTAAAAAAAACAGTTTTTTGTTAATGTAGCATTTAGTTTGACAGAACTTACATAACTTAGCAATACAATTGCAAAAAATATATCTTTTTTTATAATTTACTCATGCATTTTAACCAATGACTTAAATTCTGCCAAGTCACTGGTTTTCCTGACTAGCTCAGGCAACCCATTCCATGCTCTAATAGCGCTAGGGAAGAAAGAGCATTGTAGTGGTAGGGACATTAAACTTACAATACGTTGAGTAAGGTCTCCGGCATGATTTGAGGAACATTTATGCAAAGTTTTATCAAGATTGGTCTATCGGTTTTGATTTGTATGAGTGACATAAATAATGCATGTTCTATCAAAAATAAATTGACTGCACAGAAGTAAAAGTTCGAAAACTAATATATTATGTAGATATCAGCATGTTCTATTAAGGTAGCTTTGATCAATGTTACCTTTATAGACCATGCTAATATCTAAATACTATATTAGTTTTCAAACTTTTACTTCTGTGCAGCCAATTTATTTTTGAAAGAGAATTGACAAATAAGTTGGTCACATGACCAGGAACTAAAATGGTTATTGGTCAAAACTATTATGATCGATTCAGGACTTTTCAAACACTTAGCAGACTTCTCAAGATGGGAGAGGGGGAAGGAGCTATAGGTCAATCTGGTGGAGTAAATTAGGGGAATTGGTTAAATTAACAACGACTAGCGAAGTGAAGGGGCCACTGAGCCAGGGCCTGGGACACAGAACGTGAGTGGTGGGATGGTGAGGGCTGGAAGACAAGAGTACAAAAATTTCCAAGTAATTGCAGCAAGACTTGATCGACTGGGGAAGACAATCCAACACACAAAAGACATTAGAGACGGAGACGATTTAATATTTAACTTTCAGACACGTAGACATTGCATTTTTAAAAACAATACAAAGCCGATGTCAAATTATAATACAACACTTTCTAAATAGTAGTCAATACTAACATAATATGAACTTTACAGACGAACGCAATACAATTACTTCGTCAGAAACGTAGGCAATACAAATACGTCTTCAGAGACGTAGGCAATACATTTACGTCTTCAGATACGTAAGCAATGCATTTACGTCTTCATATACGTATGCAATACATATACGACTTCATATACGTAGACAATACATATATTTTACAGGGACGTAGGTAATACATATACGTCTTCAGGGACGTAGGCAATACATAAACGACTTCAGATACGTAGGCAATACATATATGTCTTCAGGGGCGTAGGTAATACATATACGTCTTCAGGGACGTAGGCAATACATAAACGACTTCAGATACGTAGGCGATACATATATGTCTTCAGGGGCGTAGGCAATACATATACGGATTTAGGGGCGTAGGCAATACGCATACTTCTTCAGGGACGTAGGCAATGCATATACTACTTCAGAAACGTAGGTAATACATATATGTCTTCAGGGACGTAGGCAATACGTATACGACTTCAGAGACGTAGGCAATACATATGCGTCTTCGGGGAACTAGGTAATACATATATGTCTTCAGGGACGTAGGCAATACGTATACGACTTCAGAGACGTAGGCAATACATATGCGTCTTCAGGGAACTAGGCAGTACATATACGTCATCAGAGACGTAGGTAATACACATATATATATATATATATATGTATTACCTAACACACTAACACACTTCCGTTCGGCGCAATGGGCGGCAAGCTAACTCTGCAGAGTTCGCTCTTAGGCGACTTATTTAGAAAGAAAATATTAGAATGAAGAGAAGAGGTAATCACACTTATAATCTAGCAATCAAATCAAACTTCCAAATATATGCAGATAGATAAAGACCGGTACAGATAACAAAATCTTACCTGATTTTGGGGCTGAATTGCAGTCAATTAAACTTACACATGAGAAGCCAACATTTCAAAAAATCATTTGTTTTTCCAATTATTGTCACTTTTGGCCAAAGTCAGAAGAAGAATAATTTTTACGTTATGTGGTGAAGAAGAACGTGACCTAGAGTTTATATGCTAGACTATAAAATTGGAACCTTGCAGGTTTAAACCTTAACCTAAGCAGAACTAAAAGAAACTATTTCATAGAAAGATGGGCAGAAAAAACTTTATTTGGTGCCTCCAACGCAATTGGTTGTCTTCGCCCTGTCGCGCGCTTTTATTTGCCGTGACGCGCATGTCAGACATAAACGTGAGGGGCGACAATTAGATGCGGCAACCAAAGTCTTGCCGCGGGACGAGTAACTTCCCCTTTCGCTATCATCTTTTCTTGTACATGTATTTTTTTTCTTTCTTGTTATATAGGAATATACACTTTTTTTTCCTTAATATAAAAGCAGTTCCCACGAAGCCTGCGTATATTTTATGATGCGCGTAGATCAAATTGAAAATTACGTGGCTATATTTTCACCGTGACGTAAGCAAGCCGTGTACAGATCGTTGGTCATGTCTTCAAACGGTTCAGAGTTTAGACTTACGCACAAGCATTGTAAGCTAAAATTGGTTAGTAATGACGTAATGTCCAATGACATCAAACGTTAAATTTGTTGTGTTACTATTTTTAACTATTCAAGAAAGGGAGATAACGTTAAAAAAAAATTACGCCTAAAGGTCAAGGCTACAACAGTACTAAGTTTCGATGTTTAAAAAGTTAAATCGCAATTGGCTTAAAGACGACATGAGTTAGAATTTTGTACTCAAACTAAAAAATACTTTTTAAAAAAAGCTTATCTAGGGAGAAGAACTCCACATTTACACATTTAATGTTTTGATTGATTCGTGTTTTGTTTAGAACGATGAATAACTGTGCAAAGTTTCAACTTGATCCAAGAATGGGAAGTGGGAGAAATAACGTGTACAAACTGTGTACCAGCCAAAATTAATCTATACTTTTTATAGAAGTTGTTTTTTAACCCATTCTAGAAAACCCTGGTTTGACCGTAATAATTTATTTTTAGAAACATTAAATAATTTTAAAATTAAATTTGGCTTACGTCAATGAAAAGATGTTTTGTTTGTTTGTTTGTTTTACATGTTTTGGATGTTCCTTCAGAGTTGAAGATAATTACTTCCTAGTCCAAACCTCCCGCAGGACGACGGGGGATGGGAGCGGGCAAGGTTTGAACCTTGGACCATCGATAAATCTGAACGACAGTCCAGCGCGCAAACCGCACGACCAGGCAGCGCGAATTACGGCACCACACTCTACTCCAATGTTTCTTTGTAATTAATTAGGAGTTGCACTATATTGACGTACACTTACACTAACACTTCGCGCATCACGTGATGCTCTGGAATATAAAACTGTGGTTTTAACTTTAGTCAGGCCAATTTTGTCCTCTGTTTGAGACCCCTCAACTTAAAAAAAAAACAAATATAAAGAAACTAGACTCAAAATAGAGACGTGATATTTATAGCGAAATAATATTAAAATTTGATTAGAGTAACACATTAGTAAAATCAAATAAATTTATACCCCCTTCAGGACAGAGGACTACAAAGCAAAGTAACTGTTACAGCTTTCCTATTATATATTAATTATAACCCTCTGACAACTACGTTCACATTGCATCTAGATGTCCCGAGGATCCGCTGTAATTATCAAATAAAACAATTAAACAACTATATCAATACTATTTAACTCTAGATTAGGCACTCAACGTAACGGCAGGTAACTCAACACAGTTTAACATAAAATAAATAGTTGTGTTTATTCACTAGGGTAAACACATAACATTCTTCCTCAGAGTCTTATTACTACCAGTCCTTTGCTACTTAACCCGAAGCACTGGTGCAAAGCAGGGTTACAACAATACACAGAAACTTTAATGTGCTTTAGGCATGTATCACACACTGTACTCTCTACTTTTGACAACAAACACACTTTCGGTGACTCGCTCTTTTGTAAAAATAGATTATACATACACACATTCATCCGTGACAGTAACAATAACGCATAAAAGACTTCATCATAATTTTCAAATACAAAAACTAAACCTTATAAAATGCTCAGAACGACACAAAGATAAAAGCACATTCCTTGTTCCACATGCTATGACAAATTTGTACAAATGCTCCTTCTTCCCTTGTACTATTACAGCATGGAATGGGTTGTCTTAATTAGCCATGGGAAACTTTTAAGTCACTGATTAACATTTTTTAACAAGGTTAATATAATATTAAATTTGATGGTTTATTTACAGTGAATTGAATGATGGCATAGTCTACTGGTGATATGAAAGTATACACAAATTGTGTATATATAAACATTTAAAATTTCGTTGTTTTTTTAGGGCGCCATTGAGTCCACCCAACTCAAATGATCTGACTGTACCTAATCATAGTTGTGCTAGTCACAAGATACCCTGCTCGTTGACCAATTAACAGATGACCTTAATATCATCTGCCCTGTAGATCGCAAGGTCTGAAAGGGGAAACTTACATTTCATATATAAAATATATGAGAAATGAGATAATTCAATGTCTTTCCTCAAAAATATGACCCATAAATTCAAGATTAAACTATTTTTTTAAAAGATAGATAATAATTTTTAGCGGGCTCCGAAAAAGGAATAGCGTTATTAGTTTTGTGTGGCCTGTCTGCCCGTCCGTCTGTCCCGTTTAGATCACTGAAACTATAAAAGATATTAAAAATCCGACATCATAATATTTTTGACCTTTTAAAGTATTGATGCAAAGGCTTTTTTTTTTTCTGAAAGCGAATCAATTAACTTTTAAAAGTAAATATGCAAGCAGTTTTTTCATAAAAAATACGCCATTTTTTGAACTATCCACTATTAATAGTAGAAAAACACGGGATACTACGTTATTAAGGGAGGCTATCCTCTTGTATATTTTAAAAATATTTGTGTAAACGTTTTTGTCATTCTTT
Organism: Biomphalaria pfeifferi; assembly: GCA_030265305.1. Classification (NCBI taxonomy): domain Eukaryota; kingdom Metazoa; phylum Mollusca; class Gastropoda; family Planorbidae; genus Biomphalaria; species Biomphalaria pfeifferi. The sequence continues at coordinate 127,652 of JASAOG010000125.1, read as the reverse complement.
TAAAATGTTTTACAAAATATTTGTATTGCTAATTTAAGTGTTTTCTGTTATATAAACTACTAAAATTTAAAATGAAATGTTTACTTTTGTTGTAAAAGGGAAAGAATGTACGTAGTATGTATATAATTCAAATGTAATTTAAAACATTATTTTATAAGTGGTAATTTGCAGTACAATACTATCTGTTTCCTTTGCCTATACATTCATCAGCTTAACTTTCTATTCGTAAAGTGTCTTCTTTTTTGTATTGTCGCAGATTCATTGGCCTTCTTCAGTCGTAGGACGACTCTGGTTCGTCTCAGAGCGCACTTCCTCATGTGGCTGTGGAGCCCTATTTTGGAGAGACACTCCCGTCCACAGATAGCGCAAGTTAGGGTCCCCTTGGCTTTTGCTTCGGTAGTAGAGGAGCTGGCCGTTTTCCGGTTTGTGCGTTTTTCTTCCTGGGCTGAGACCCATGTACTTTCACTGTCCATAGCTTTCTTTGTCACTGTCTCTCTCCACCTGTTGCGGTCTAGAGCTATGTCTTCCCAATTGTCAGTATTGATGTTCACTGATTTGAGGTCACGTTTTATTACATCTATGTAACGGAGGTGGGGGCGATCAGTTTTTCTTGTGCCAGTCGCGAGTTGACCATAGATGATGACTTTCGGGATGGGCTTGTCCTCCATCCGGCGAACATGTCCAAGCCAGAGCAAACGGCGTTGTCTGAGGGCTGTAAAGATGCTGGGATCTCAGTATTGCACACTTTTTCTTTCCATGTGACATTCAAGATCCTACGGAGACATCTCAAATGGAATGAGTTTAGTTTTCTCTCTTGCTTTGCGTAGGTGGTCCATGATTCACAGCCATACAGCAGTGTACTCATAACGCATGGCTTGTAGACTTCCATTTTGGTCACCGTAGTTAGCTTATGGTTTTCCCAAACTCTTAGTCTGAGTCTAGCGAATGTCGAGGCAGCCTTCCCTATGCGTTTTTTCATCTCCTCTTCTAGGGACAGGTCATCTGTAATTGTGGATCCCAGATAGCAGAATTCGTTTACGGCGTCCAGCTTGTTATCGTCAATGAGGATGGAGGGTGGTTCTGTAGTAGGTGGTCCCATAACATTTGTTTTCTTCGTGCTAATAGTCAAGCCATATTCTTTACAGGCCTGAGAGAAGCGGGACATTAGTGACTGAAGTTCCTCTTGTGTGTGTGCCACTACCGCTGCGTCATCCGCGAATAGCATATCTTTTACGAGGGTGGCTCTGATTTTAGTTTTGGCCCTCAGTCTGGCAATATTTAGGAGTTTGCCATCAAATCTGGAATGGAGATAGATGCCTTCAGTGGATTTGTCAAACGCGTTGTGGATTAGCAGTGAAAATAGTATTCCAAAGAGAGTTGGGGCCAGGATACATCCTTGTTTAACTCCGCTGTTTATACTGAAACTTTCAGAGCTGGCACCGTTGAATTGCACTGTGCCCATCATATTTTGGTGGAAAGATATGATTACATTTAGTAGCTTGGGTGGGCAGCCTATTAACTGTAAAATTTTAAAGAGGCCATCTCTGCTAACTAGATCGAAGGCCTTTGTCAGGTCAATAAACGCAATGTATAAAGGCATCCTTTGTTCTCTGCACTTTTCCTGGAGTTGGCGGATGGAGAAAATCATGTCAATCGTGGATCTCCCTGAGCGGAAGCCGCATTGTGATTCTGGGTAGACCTGATCAGCGAGTTTTTGTAGCCTGGGAAGTATCACTCGAGCAAAGACTTTGCCTACAATACTTAAGAGGGAGATTCCCCTGTAATTGTTGCAGTCGCTTCTGTCACCTTTGTTCTTATACAGTGTAATGATTTTAGCATCCCGCAGGTCTTGTGGCACAGCACCTTCTTGCCAACATTTACAAAGCAGTTCGTGTAGAGGTTGGATTAGAGTAGTTTTGCATTGTTTTAGAAGATCTGGGGGGATACCATCGCATCCGGGTGCTTTGCGGGCAGCAATGTTGTCTATGGCTTTGTTGAGCTCTGAAAGGGTGGGTGTTTCATCTAGCTCGTTCATTGTGGGTAGTTGTATGATGGCTTTAAGGGCTGAGTCAGAGACTGAGCTTGTTGTAGCGTAGAGCTCAGAGTAATGTTCCACCCATCTGTGCATTTGTTGGCACTTGTCTGTGATAATTTCCCCAGTGGTTGATTTCAGAGGTGCTGTCTTGTTTTGGGAGGGTCCGAGAGCCTTTTTGATTCCTTCGTACATCCCTCTTATGTTGCCCACTTGGGCTGCGAGCTGGATACTCTCACTGAGCTCTACCCAGTATTCATTGGCACAGATCCTTGCTGTCCTCTGTGCATCGGCTCTAGCTTCTTTCAGGTTTAGCAGGTTGCGTTGGGTAGGCTTTGCCTTGTAAGTAGCGAGTGCATCTCTCTTTGCTCTGATGATAGGTGCTAAAATAACTGCTTTAGAGTCGAACCAATCATTTTGTTTTGTAATTTTTCTTCGAAAGATTTCCAGGGAAGTCTTTTGTATGGTGGACTTGAGGTATTCCCATTTTTCAGTTGCTGTATTCTCAGAGATATTTTTGTACTTGAGTTCAAAAGATTCCGCAAACTGTATCTGGAGATCAGGTTGACACATCTTGCTTACATCCGATTGGGGTCTTCCAATCTGCTTGGTATGGTGGATTTTTTTGGGGAGGAGATTGATCTTACAACATACCAAGGAGTGATCTGTGTCGCAGTCTGCACTGTGGTAGGACCTGGTAAGCTTTACAAATTTTAAGCACTTTTGTCTTACCATGATTAGATCTAGTTGGTGCCAGTGTTTGGAGCGAGGGTGCCGCCAAGATACTCTGTGCTGCGGTTTTGTTTTGAAATTGGTATTAGTGACGCAGCGGGAGTGTAGTGAGCAAACCTCGAGGAGCCTTTGTCCGTTTTCATTTACTTTTCCGACACCAAAACGCCCAATACAACTGTCCCATGCAGAGTTGTCAGATCCAACGCGTGCATTGAGGTCGCCGAGGATGATAACCTATCTCGCTAAGAGCAGACGAAAGGTTGTCATAAAACATATCTTTGGCCTCTGGTGTGGAACTCAGAGTAGGAGCGTAGGCACATATCAAAGTCACATGTCCAATAGATGTGTTAAGGCGTAGTGATAGGAGTCTTTCTGAACCGTTGCACTTCAGCTCTACTGTGATTAGCAGTGTGTTCTTAACTGCAAAACCAACGCCATGTTCCCTTACTTCACTTTCGGCTTTGCCTTGCCAGAAGAAGGAGTAGTCTTTTTCTTTGATTGATCCAGAGTCAGCTAAACGAGTTTCCCGAAGGGCGGCTATGTCTACTTTGAGCCTGGACAGTTCATCGTTGATTATTGCAGATTTTCTGACATCTTCTATGTCTGGTAGGTTTTCATTAAGTCCAGTTTGTAGAGTACGCACATTACACGTGCCCAGTTTAAGAGTGGAGCTCCTCTTTTTTTTCTTCATGTCGACTGGTACATTGGCTTTGTGCCTGCTTTTCAGATTTTGTCCTATCCTCGTGTACCCAAACGAGGAAGACAGGCATGACGGGACAGCACCTTAATGGCTGGGGGCTGCCCAGCTTGAGGCGGGCAGTAGCTGTCCATTGGAATCCTAGGATCCCTCCCACCGACGAAAGTGGCCCCTGGCGCCCTGCTCTACGTCAATTGAGCATTTGAGCTTATAACCGGTGACTGCCACTTCCCGTGTTTGGCCGACCCCTAAGGCGAAGCTGGAGTGTCCTCTCCAGTTTTTTAGGGTTAGGGCTTTGAATAAGTGAGATGAAAGCCTGGGCATTGTTTATGGTCGGAACGATGTCGCCCACACAGCAGTTCCCCCCTCTCCGCGCAGCTGATGTGACCAAAGGAACGGAGTATCCAGTACAGTTTGGGATCAGTAGCGCCGAAGGATCTGCCAGGCTGTAGAACGGTGTGCCACAGTCTGCCTAAGGGTCACCAGCTCCTGATTTTTCCTCAGGGTTGTCTCCCGAAGCCTTTCCCGTGTTTGGGTATAGCCGCAGGGCAGCGGAGGTTTGGATTCAGAGTTTTCCTTCTCCTAGATGGGTAGCCTACCAAGGCTAACGAGCCCCTTCTGCCCGAAGCTTACTGGTTTAGGCGCCAGTTGCTCGCCTTTGCCCCTTCTCCTGTCTGTGGTAACGGTTCCGCTGGGCTCAGTAACTGAGCCACACGTGAAGGCCAGGAGTTGGACTGGTTATCAGAGGCTATTTGAGACGCATGCCATTGGAAGCACTTTGTAGGTAATGATGGGCTTAAGACCATTACCACTTCCGGCGTTAACAACCTTGCGGAACCAAGAACTTGTCGCAGATAGGGTTGTGGTTATTGAAAGCTTTTAGATCATACCTTCTGATATTCTTTCTGAAAATATTGAAAGCTGCCTTTTTACCCACATGAGTGGGCCACTTCGGGGGCCGATTGTGAGCTTATGTTTCCACACAAACTATCTCTGTCACCTTTTTTACTTTTTTAGCACTGCGGAGTCAAATTTTCTAAGCGCTTCTGTTTGTAGACACACTCACACTTACACACGCACACACAAATTCAATATGTAGGACGCTTACAATTGCGCTCTACGACTTATAAGCTATTTAAAAACAAATGTGCAAACACTAGCGCCGACTAGCGGTAATGTGGGAGATTTGATGAAAAAATTAACTGTCACATGTAAGATATTTTGATTTAGCTTACAAAACTGACGTTCAATTTAGCGTCCTTGGCATTGTTAAGCTTATCTCCAATACCGGCACGCTTTTTTGGGGTTTGTTAATATACTGAAGCCTCCACAACAATCCTGCTCAGGGCCTCAACTTACTCAAGTCCGGCACTGCATATCGAAGTGTGTCCGTTATTTGATTTTTAGACGTATCCGCTAGGTCAGAACAACCTCATTGTTCTAGAGTTTTCCCTGGACAAATTTCGTTTTCTCTCGTTAGTTGTGAGTCAGCTGACTCCCGGGTGACCCCCCACTCCCCCTCGCCGCGCCCCCTTCCACGATCACACTGTGGTATCACCTTCTGGGGTGGACCTCGGAAAGGAGAGAAACAAAAAAAATAAAAAATTCTGGGTTGGTGTGAAGGGCAAGGCGCAGACGTCTTCCTACTTACTGGGCAAATCAAGAGTGACAACTCAGGCTGAACAGTCCCGCAAAATGTGGTAGATCTATACTTCCCTCCCCTTGGGGGTACCTAAGAGAGAGTCGAGATTAATTGTATTTTGTGTATTTCATTCTGGTCTGCTTGGTTTATATAAACGTGATAATTTGTTGATAGAATAGAATAAAACTTTTTCGTCAACTCATTTTTTAATTTATGAGGCGAACCATTAAATAGTACTATTTTTGTGTGTGTATCCAGTGTATGTAGTGTAAAATTGAAAAGGCTTATTCCGGAGTCCAAGTATTTCCCGAGGCTGCGAAGCCCCAGCTGTGACCTACATATTTTGTCAGCTAAAGTAAATAAATATATTTAAAAAGACTACAGTAGAAAGTTTAACTGGAACATTAAATATCCGGACTGCCTATTTTTACAAAGCTCACTCTATCTATTTGTCCGGTAAAAAGTTTACACAAGCTATTTCTCCAACACCCATTCTCGGATCAAGCTGAAACTTTGCACAATTATTCATTGACATAATAAAGATATGAATAAATTGTTTAAAAGTAACAAATTAGTTAACTAATAATAGTAAGTAATTATTTTGTTTGATACCTACAAAGGAAACTAATCATTAGGTATTTACATGTAAGGCTAAATTTGTTGGATTTAGTCCCATTGTCTATAAAATAATCCTAAAGGCATGCGTCTTAGATAGTCTCTGACAACTAAGTCCAGCACCTGCCCTGCTCGTGTGGCTTAGATGCTAAGCCCGGCGAAACTGCTCTTACTAACAGGTGAAGGGATGAAGGCGGATACCTGGCGCCACAAAACCGGAAGCTTTGGGCAGATGGAGCTCGTCAGTCTAGTAAGGAAATTCATATAGGAGGGGTACTCTGACTTCAAACCCCCGATGCCTTGCAGTAACAAGGCTTCAGGAACCAACCTCGAGGAAAAAATCAGGAGTGAAGCCCCTTAGGCGTTGGGAGCATCAACTGTCAAATTCCCTCCGGCAGCTTCTGCAACTGAGTTGGTGCCAAATGTTATGCGAACCGTTCCTTTGGATCTCATCAGCAAGGTCCAGAGAGGGACCATGATGCATGGGCCACCCATGACCCCTTATCTAAGGCCCAGCAATGCGCCCCGGAGAGGAAAGTCCCATTTTAAAAAGTTGATAATTTAAACAATTACCTAACAAAAAATGAATTAATAAAAAGAATACCCAATTGGTCAATTAATTAATTGTAATTAATTGTTCTGTTTGATATCAAATAAGGGCAATAACCTATACATTATTCATATAGTTTTAAGGGTAAAGTTCTTCCCCTTTAGATAAATTTAGTTATTAAAAGAGAGTTTTTATATTTTGCTTGATTTTTTTTAAAGTGAGGTGTCTATCTTTCTATCTAAGTGTCTTGCTGGTGTGCAGATCATTTCTCTCAATAATGGGAGGCTAATAAGTATAACGCTTTGTTCCTCTGTACATTTGACTTGAATTTTATGTTTATTGTCGCTATTCATCTACGAATTTTCTTTAAAGTGTTTGAATGTGACATGAACGGTTAATAGTACTCCGCATTCGCTTATCCGGACGATCGATTATTCGGACAATGAATCCGCATAATTGACGTTTTACTGTATATACTGATTTGTGTGCACTTTCAACAATGAAGAGTTAACTTTTTCCTCTTTCACTTCAAGCACTAAGTAATTAACTCGCTTATATCAACTCATTCTATCTGTCTGTTTGTCTGTCTGTCTGTCTGGTCAAAATCTTTTACACGTTATTTCTCCAACTGTCCGTTTTCGGATCAAGTTGAAACTTTCCACAATTATTTATTGTTGATGACTAAAAGGGAATCAATCAAAAAGCTAATAATTTAGTTAATCAATTATTCATAATTAATTAATTTTGGTAAATGTAATAAATTATATCTTATATCTTATCTTATATAATACAGACGTTACTTCAAAAAAGACGATGATTACGTCCTACGCGTCATGCATTTAGTCATGCATATTAACCAATGACTTAAATTCTGCCAAGCCACTGGTTTTCCTGGCTAGCTCAGGCAACCCATTCCATGCTCTAATAGCACTAGGGAAGAAGGAGTATTTGTACAAATTTGTCCTAGCATATGGGACGAGGAATGTGCCTTTATCTTTGTGTCTTTCAGAGTATTTTATTAAATTTTGTTTTTGTATTTGAAGATTATGGTTCAGTGTTTTATGTATAATTGCTACTTTACTTTTGAGTCTTCTGTCCTGAAGGCTTTCTAAATTTAGTGATTTTACTAATGGTGTTACTCTAGTCAAATGTGAATATTCATTTGTTATGAATCAGTATATCAGTAGGCTACTGAAGAGAATTCGGTTGTTCGATAAAAATTTGAAGCTAAGCTATAGTTTGACTATATGTAATATATCCAGCACTGATGGCTTCGTGGTTGCGTCGTATGCGTTATTGACTTTCGTCTCGATGTTCCCGGGGTTCGAAACATGCCCGCCAACCTACATCTCACGTCATCCGTCGGGAGGTCTGGGCCAGGATGTAATAATCTTCATTTTTTGTAGGAACAAACGAGGCATGTTAAACATGCACTTTGTGAAAACAAAGAAACGGACTAAAACAATCCTTGATGACGACGGGCTTTATTGCTAGTAAGATTGATCAAGGAAACTTTTCGTTTCCAAAGTATGTTTTGTTTCGGAGTTTGTGGAGAAACTAAATACAAACCTGACTAAGTGCTCTTTTTTGTTTTGGTTTCTGCCAATGGTCCCACCAAATTTGAATTTGACCACCAATACGGAGATGGGGGGGGGGTGAGTGACCAGTAAGATAACTCCTGCCATTCCTTGCGATACGTTGAAGCAACCAATTACTTTTAAAGTATCATCAAGGTGCCATCCAGATCTCTCTACTTGCGTCATAGACGCCCCCCCCCCTGCCCGCCCCTTTCCGTCTCGTCTGAACCGCCCCCGCCCTCTCCTCTTTCATACACCGACTCTTGAGCTGCAGAATCTGTTTCCTTTTTTTTTTTTACGTAATGAAATCGTCTAATGACTTTTGTATTTGGGACCGGGAGGGAGGGAGGGGCGCTGTGCAAAAAAAAAAAAAAAGTCAGAGATGTTACATGCCAAAATAAAAGATAAGATCTGCTTCACACAGATAAACATAGTTTCATGTTTTTAAATTAAAAACGAAATGACATATATTTGGACTCCGTAATACAGACATATCTTTGGACTTAAATGGCAAGGGGGCTGAGGTCCAAACTCTTTCCCTCTATATTATTCCAACCTTTTTCTCATTGTCCTCCTCCTCCTCTATCTCTATATATATCTCTTCCTCTCTCTCTTCCTCTTTCTCTCTCTTCCTCTCTTCTTGTCTCTTATATAATACAGACGTTACTTCAAAAAAGAAGATGATTACGTCCTACGCGTCATGCATTTAGTCATGCATATTAACCAATGACTTAAATTCTGCCAAGTCACTGGTCTTTCTGGCTAGCTCAGGCAACCCATTCCATGCTCTAATAGCACTAGGGAAGAAGGAGTATTTGTACAAATTTGTCCTAGCATATGGGACGAGGAATGTGCTTTTATTTTTGTGTCTTTCAGAGTATTTTATTAAATTTTGTTTTTGTATTTGAAGATTATGGTTCAGTGTTTTATGTATAATTGCTACTTTACTTTTGAGTCCTTCTGTTCTTAAGGCTTTCTAAATTTAGTGATTTTACTAATGGTGTTACTCTAGTCAAATGTGAATATTCGTTTGTTATGAATCTCACTGCTCTATTTTGTGTTTGTTCCAGTTTCTTAATGTTTTCTTGAGTTGAGGGGTCCCAAACGGTGGATGCATATTCTATTATTGGCCTAACCAAGGTTAAATAACATTTTAGTTTTATGTTCTTATTTGATTTATAGAAATTTCTTTTAATAAACCCTAATGCTTTGTTGGATTTTTTTGTAGTTTCATCAATATGTGGATTCCATGACAGTTTTTCATTTATTATAACACCTAGGTATTTTGCGTTTTTAGTCTGTGTTACTGGTTTGCCATGAATAAGATAAGTGGAATTAATTTGTTTTAGTTTTTTTGTTACTCTTAACAACTGACATTTTTCTGGGTGGAAAGACATGCTCCAATTTGATTCCCATTTCTGTAATTCATCTAATTCTCTTTGTAAAATATCTGTGTCTTGTGTTGTTTTTATTGTTCTATATATTATGCAATCATCTGCAAATAATCTGACTTTTGTTCCTGAACTAATGCAATTTGGTAAATCATTTATGTAAATTAAAAATAGTAGTGGACCCAAGACTGTTCCTTGAGGTACACCTGAGTTTACTGTTATTGGTGTTGATTTAGAGCCATTTATTATTACAGTTTGTTCTCTCCCTATCAGAAAATCTTTAATCCTCTGATGCAGTGGACCATTAATGCCGAAATATTTTAATTTTTTAAGCAAACTATAGTGGTGAACTTTGTCAAAAGCCTTGGAAAAATCTAGTAAAATAGCATCTATTTGTTCACTATTATCTAAATCTTTTGAAAAATCATCAATTAGTCCTATTAGTTGTGTTTCACATGATCTATATTTCCTAAAGCCATGTTGGTATGGGGTGATAACATTATGTTTGTCTAAGTGGTTTATGATGTTGCTACATATTATGTGTTCTAGGATTTTACATGTGATGCTGGTAAGTGATACTGGTCTGTAGTTTCCTGGATCAGATTTTTCTCCTTTTTTAAATAGGGGGGGTGACATTAGCTTCTTTCCAGTCCTTTGGTACTCTGCCCTGGTTAAGCGATGCCTGAAAGAGTATTTTGAACACTGGGGCTAGCTCATTGCTTAGTTCTTTGAGTAATCTAGCTGGAATACCATCAGGTCCAGATGCTTTATTTGGTTTGGTGTTGGATAATAGTTTTTGAATTCCATTTTCTTGTACTACTAAATCTTCTATGTTGTCTACTTGGTTCAAATTAAGAAATATGTCTTTGTCTCCTGGGGCTGAGAATGCTGATGCAAAGTATTTGTTTAGGATGTTTGCTTTAGTTTCATTATCATTATGTATTATGTTATGTTCATCTTTTAATGGCGCTATGCCTGTTGTTTCCATTTTCTTAGACTTAATGTATGACCATAGGTTTTTGTTGTTATCTTTAGATATTACATTGTTTAAGTATTTACTCTGCAGCTGTCTGCTTACTTTTTGGGTTAGGTGTTTAATTTTATATACTTTTTGTGAACTCTTTCTGCCTCGGTTTCTTTAAATTTTCTATATAGGTTTTCCTTCTGTTTACAAAGCTTCTTTAGTCTATTATTAAACCAGCATTTATTTATTTTGCTTCATGTGTATTTAGTTGGTATATGATTTTCTATAATGCTTTTAAGATGGTTTTTGATGAAATTCCAGAGGTCATCGACTGGTTGGTTAATATCTTTTTCTAATAAGAATGTTTGTTGAAAGTTTAATGCAGCTTGGTGTAGTTGTGTTAGGTTACATTTATTCCAGAGTAAGATTTTTCTTTTGGGTTTTGTATTGGCCACTGCTTTTATCTGACTGTGTATTTTTATGATCTCATGGTCTGATAGACCAGGGATAATATCATAATCAACTACTAATCCAGGTCTGTTGGTTAAGAAGAGATCTAATGTGTTGTTTAATCTAGTTGGCTTTTTAATGATTTGATCTAAACTTAGATTGTGTAAAGTTTCTATGAAAAGCTCATTTATGTCCTTAAGGTTTTGAAGTTTATCTATGGTTAGTGTTTTCCAATTTATATCAGGTAGGTTGAAATCACCCATAATCCAAAAAACTGCATTTTTATTAGTCTCTTTAAGTGTAGTAATCTGATTACATAGTTCCTGCATGTATTCTAAACTAGAATTTGGTGGTCTGTAAATGCTGCCTATTATTAGGGATGTTGAGGTGGTATTAATTTTACAAAATGTAGATTCTATATTTTTGGAGTTAGGTAAGGTAATTTCTTCTGCTATAAGAGTGTTTTTTTATTGCTAAAAGAACTCCTCCATGATTATCAGCCCTATCTTTTCTAAAAATTTCATAATTACTATTGAAAATTTCTGCATTATAAATTTCAGGATGTAGCCAAGTTTCTGTTCCTGCAATTATGTCTGGTTTCTCACATTCTAATAAAATTTCTAAGTCTGCTGTTTTGTTCCTAATGCTTTGAAAATTTATTACTAAGGTTTTAAGGTATTTTGGTATTACTTCTTTAGTAGGTTTGTTTAGTGAGGCTGTTGTATTAATTTTAGTAGATTTAGGTTTAACAGGAGTGGATCTGGCTAGTGGTTGGTGAGTTTGTTTTGGGATGGTGTTTAGGATGTTGTATGGGTTAGAAGTGTCCGCATCAAAGGAATCAAACAGTCCTGATGTAAACTGAGGTAACCCACACGGTACACAGTGCCATGATGCATCTTTGTTGCCTAAGGCATAATACACAGGTGTATTCATATGGAGACATGATGCATGGTACCATTCATCGCAGGTGTCACATTGAATGGCTTTCTGTTTCATAGTGCATACTTTTTTGCAGATGTTGCATCTATCTTTAAATCTAGGCCCTGGATTTGACTCTACATCTCCTGCTATTAATATTAACAGTGATAGGTATTTATTTCTGCTGTGTCTGATTGAGAACTTCCATTTGTGATGGGTGATCTTCTTTAATGATATGGATGTGTATGTTAGGTTATTTTTGAAGTTGCATTGATCTAGAGTGTGATGATTGATTATGACTGTTGTTTCCTTTTTAAGTTTAGTGTTGACTAAGGTAGATCTAGTTCTATGTTCAGCTAGTGTGTATTTAGTAATTATTAGGATAAATAGCCAGAGCAATTTCATGATGACTGTTGTTGATTTTAGTTTTTAAAGGCATAGTCTAAATCTAGTTTAAGGTTTACAATGCCTAAGTTAAGTCTAAGTCTAAAGTGAAAGCTAATTTACAATGACAATCAAATGGTTTATTCAAAATATAGACCTAGACTAGATCCAGATCTAATTCTAGATCAATATATTTATGTGTTTAACTATATAGAATATTACTATAAGTTATTTTAGTAGATGATTAGTAGATCTGAAGCTTTAATTAAAGTCTAAGTCTAAGACTGACTAGATCTAAAATCTAAGTATATAATAATAAATATAGACTAAATAATATTAGATATAATTATAAGGATTAGTGAGACAAAATAGTTTTAAACTAAGAGTTGTTAATTTGAATTAATTAGTGGAAATAATGCTGAATTAAGTTAAATCTATAATTTAAAGATATTAGTTTATTCGTTGAATAGCTTTTTTAAGGAATTTTGTTTGGTTTTAATACGACAAAACGATAATTTATCTCATCTATGATAACTGTAAACAGGGAGCAGCCATCTTGTCAAGAGCGCGTCTCTTCCTCTTTCTCCCCCTTCCCTTACCCCAATCCGTCTCTTTCATTCCTTTACCTTCTATGCCTCTCTGTTCCTCTCTCTCTCCATCTCAGTCTTTCTCTCTCCGTCTCTCCTCCCTCTTCCCAACTGCATCTCTCACTCTTTATCTATCACTATCGCATTCTCTCTCTCCGCCAATAAATAACTCTGCATGTAATTAAGAAGGAGTGTTTTCTAATAAAGTCAAGGTCTATTTTAAAACATGCATAATTTATCGATAGTTTAACGACCTTTCAATCTTCTTAAAATAAATGCATATTACTGAATAGCCATCATGATTTTTACATCAATTCTCATTAAAGTTTTTAGTGTAATCTAATACATTTTAATCACACTATGTATATTATAGCTTGCCTATTTCTCTACTAAGATAACTGAGACAGCTATTCGAATTGCCAATCTGTTAGTATTAATAATAAATAGCGTGTTGACGCATAGTTCGATGGTTCGATGTATAATCCCCTTCTCTAGAATCAAATAGGACGGGAAAATGAAGAAATGAAAACTCCTCTCTACCCATAAGAAATGATGAAAATGATTGAATTTTGAATAAAAAATAATTGGACCAGCTCACATCCCTATTACAAGAAAAAGGATTCCTGTTATAAGCGACATGACCAACGTAAAATTTTTCGACTCAAAACCGGACACAACAGAATGAGACAAGATATGTTCCGAAAGCTAAAATTCGGGACTAGCGCAACTTGCCCTTGTGGAGCATCGCCAGGGAATGCTGACCATGTCCTTCAAAGCTGCATATTATATCAAGAACAAAACTCTGGCCCCAAACCCTCATACAGAAGAAAAACTATAAGGAGAACTGCCTGATCTGGACACTGCGCAGTTCATCTCGCGAAGTACAGGAGCTACTGATCTGAACCCTCCGACAAGTTAAATGAGAACGATTAAGAATAAGAATAGAGGTTTGCAAATCAAGGTGTAACTTTTATTGTGTCGCGCTTAAAGTGAATTCAAATAACATCAATGATGTAAAAGTAGGGTTTGCGCGCGTGGCGGAGGCGGATAACCTCACGCACCATCCTTGAATGTCTTCCCCCCCCCCTCTTTCACTATTGAACAGGTCTACGCCTTATTAGAACTTTTAACTTACCTCCCCTGCACACATGTTTTGCATGTTATCACTGACACTGGTCTAGCCATGCATGTTAAGCAGGACCTATAGCATCAATACTTAAGTCAGATTCTGCCCAGTGAAGCTAGTGAACAAAGCTACTACTTTTTTCAAGGCATCGAAACTTTGTTCCAAATAAACCCAAATACAGTCAAATCCGGTTAATTAGACCACTTGTTATAAGGACGATGAACCAAAGTGGTTTAATTCATCTGATTCGAATTTTTTTAAAAATCCGTTACCGATCATGTGGTCTATAAGGCAGATGATGTAAATGTCATGTTTCTGTGGCCCAAGAAGGTTTTTCAAATTTGAGTTATTGACATTTTTAAATTCTTCGTGAAACGTTGCAATAGTAAACATTTAACCATTTTGTATTTAAATGCTTAGAAACATTTCTATTTAATCAATTAGTCAGTAAATTCTTGACATCTAAAAAACCTACAAAAACGGGGTGCTTTAAGATTTTGTTTTAAGCTAGTTCATACGTCACTTCCATCAACAATAATTAAAGAGAAACTACATTCAACCAATCGTATCGCTTCATTCTTACAGTAGCTGTTAGGCTTAGTGACGGCCTAGTCCAGAGCTATGATACAATTATGTGTGTGTATATATATATATATATATACTTGTATAAATAGAGCTAAAAGCATTGGATAACCAACTCGAGAAAAAAAGTAACATTTTCATCTAAGCCTTTCCATGTCCCAAGACGTAAATAGATCGTGTGTCTGACCGATTCGAACAAACTGGTCAGTATAAGGCTAGTCGAGACTACGTGTAGTAGGTCATGACAAGACAACCAAGCGATAGTGTTTGTTGTGTGTTGAGTGGTCTGGCTAGAAAATACACACAGCCATGGTTAGTCTAGTATGTAAATCTAATTTTAATACGCATTTTTTTCTTTGCTTACAAGATCCTAGATCTAACTGCATAGACGAAGGTATGTTTCTTTTACGAGAATGTAAACTTTGCTTTACGGTCTCCCGTTAAACAGAAGTCAATAGATTAACTTAGACGTAGTTGTGACGTCAAATAGAAACCCAGTGAAAGTCTCTGTTTTGGATGCGCAGGAAAATTACGTTGGAAAAGCATCAATTTATTATTGCAAATTAAAAATAAAAAAAGAATAATAGTTATTATCTGTAAATCAAAACCTATATTATATCAAAAAATGTCCAAACCATCGGAGTTTCCCTTTTACGAGCGTATCGTGGCCAGCACAACGACCAACCGTCTTTCCTTTTTTCCCTACTAATGGCAGGTACTTATTAGAGCTGGAATCTGAATCACCCTAAACATCCCAAAATTAAAAATCTCAGTCTTTACCAGGATTCAAACCCGGGACCTCTGGTTCGGAGTCCATGCGCTTAGCCACCAACCCACCGAGCCTCCAATTTTATTATGGACTACCCTTTTGACCCTTCTATTAATAATAGTAGTTACTCCACTGCGTTTGCTTGAAAAAAATAAATAAAGTACCTCTTCAGGCCTTGAAGATCTATACGACATCTGTTTCTGTGGCCAATGTTAACAAGAGTGTCATGTCCTTTTTACTTTTCCCAACTAATATCTAATACCCATTAGAGTTCAAATCCCGAAATTCAAAATGTTTCACCGGGATTCGAACCTGAGATTCAACGGCTAGGAAGCAAAGCGCCTAACCACTCAGCCACCAAGCCACATATCAGAGTTGTGTGGACACAGGGGTGTCACATCATTATTTTATAGTTGGTGACATTTGTTGGTCGAGGACCATGAGATATGAGGGTTTAAGGAGAATAAGATGTTTCACGTCGAAATCAAGGGGCCACAGGGGCATTATGGGAAGAATCAAATCTCGTTTGCGCAAGATCTGCCCACATGGTCAAGTAGAAGAAGTAGACATGTCTTTAGGTTGGATTGACGTTTTATGTAGTTGATTTATTAATGCAGTAGCAGTCGTGTACTTCGTATTTTTCATTGGATTTATGTGATAAAATATGTATTTCTTTATGGTTGGGTTTGCCCCTGATTTACGTGTATCTTATTTTATGGATAATAAAGTAAATGTCTGCTATTAGAGGAGTTCATTGATTGCCATAACTACTTGTTGTGCTATGCTTAAGGTAGTAGACTTGCGAGGTCAAAAGTAGTGCACCAGTTCAAGAGAAACAAGACATCTTTAGTTACACTGACAGTATCCACATGGAACGTGTAAAAACACTTTGACATGGATAAAATAACACGTTTCTATTAGACCTCTACATTTGAAACCTGCCTCTTAACCCTCTAAGTACCAGCTCCATGGTTTACATGCCTGGCCTCGTTCAACTGAGTCTAACCCATGTCATAACTTCTGCTATCATTCTTGTTGTTTTGTTCAATATTTTGAACGTAGCGACATCGCCCCCCAAAAAACCTAAGAGCAGAGTTTAATAAGCCTCTGAATACAATGCATGCCGTTTGTCGATATTAAATCAGGACAATCCTGGCAAGGGTCGTGCCTAGAGTTATCTGTAATTTTAGTTACTTTGCCACTTTTGTCAATATAATTGTCTTCTCTTGCAAAGGGGTAGAAAAAAAAAAGGGGGGGGGGGAGATTTAACCATTATTATTTGTTTAGAAAGTTTCCAACAACAAACTGAAAGGAAATTCCCGGAGATGTTGTAGAATGTCTGCTAGAGGGCAAAACGTGAGAGAAAACATAATGTTTCTCTCTTTTACTCTCTTTCTCTCTCTTTCTCTCTCTCTTTCTTTCTCTCTGTTTCTCTCTCTCTCTAACAGTGTAAATCTCTTTTTTTTCTCTCTCTTCCCCCCCCCTCCCCACGTCTCTCTCTCTCCCTCTCCCCTTTCTGTTTTCATTTTTTGTACATAATGTTAACAGGCACTTACACGCCCAAAGAAGGACAGAAAGAAGAACAGAAAGAAGGACAAAAAGAAGGACAGAAAGAAGGACAAAAAGAAGGACAGAAAGAAGGACAAAAAGAAGGACAGACAGAAGGACAAAAAGAAGGACAGAAAGATGGACAGAAAGAAGGACAGAAAGAAGGACAGACAGAAGAACACAAAGAAGGACAGACAGAAGGACAGACAGAAGGACAGACAGAAGGACAGACAGAAGGACAGACAGAAGGACAGAAAGAAGGACAAAAAGAAGGACAGAAAGATGGACAGAAAGAAGGACAGAAAGAAGGACAGACAGAAGAACACAAAGAAGGACAGAAAGAAGGGCAGACAGAAGAACACAAAGAAGGACAGACAGAAGGACAGAAAGAAGGACAGAAAGAATGACAGACAGAAGAACACAAAGAAGGACAGAAAGAAGGACACAAAGATGGACAGAAAGAATGACAGAAAGAAGGACAGACAGAAGGACAGAAAGAAGGACAGAAAGAAGGACAGAAAGAAGGACAGACAGAAGGACAGACAGAAGGACGGAAAGAAGGACAGAAAGAAGGACAGACAGAAGGACAGAAAGAAGGACAGAAAGAAGGACAGAAAGAAGAACAGACAGAAGAACACAAAGAAGGACAGAAAGAAGGACAGACAGAAGGACAGACAGGAGGACAGACAGAAGGACAGACAGAAGGACAGAAAGAAGGACAGACAGAAGGACAGACAGAAGGACAGAAAGAATGACAGACAGAAGAACACAAAGAAGGACAGAAAGAAGGACAGACAGAAGGACAGAAAGAAGGACAGACAGAAGGACAGAAAGAAGGACAGAAAGAAGGACAGACAGAAGAACACAAAGAAGGACAGAAAGAATGACAGACAGAAGAACACAAAGAAGGACAGAAAGAAGGACACAAAGATGGACAGAAAGAAGGACAGAAAGATGGACAGAAAGAAGGACAGACAGAAGGACAGACAGAAGGACGGAAAGAAGGACAGAAAGAAGGACAGACAGAAGGACAGAAAGAAGGACAGAAAGAAGGACAGAAAGAAGAACAGACAGAAGGACAGACAGAAGTACAGAAAGAAGTACAGACAGAAGAACACAAAGAAGGACAGAAAGAAGGACAGACAGAAGGACAGACAGGAGGACAGACAGGAGGACAGACAGAAGGACAGAAAGAAGGACAGAAAGAATGACAGACAGAAGAACACAAAGAAGGACAGAAAGAAGGACAGACAGAAGGACAGAAAGAAGATAGACAGAAGGACAGAAAGAAGGACAGACAGAAGAACACAAAGAAGGACAGAAAGAATGACAGACAGAAGAACACAAAGAAGGACAGTAAGAAGGACACAAAGATGGACAGAAAGAAGGACAGAAAGAAGGACAGAAAGATGGACAGAAAGATGGACAGAAAAAAGGACAGACAGAAGGACAGAAAGAAGGTTGTATTTCTGTGACTTTGTTACCAATATTTACAATAAAGAGTGTAAGACAGATTTCATGTGTTTCATGATTGCTATTGCGATTGGCTTTTTTGCATATGAAATATAATTACATGTTAAATATTTTCAAACAAGGCTGTCCATTTCTATAAGCAAGCAAAAGAAAATAGGTTTCGTCATTTTCCTTTGCTGAAAGGTCAAACTATTTCTAGTGAAAAGATTAAAAGCATAACACTTATTTAGATTTCTGAATTGTGCAATTTATAAAAGCAAATTTTAAGACGTCAAGAACCAGATTTCAATACCATCAGCTCACCATTTAGCGCAGAAGCTGATTCAGCTCCAGAGGACATATCTCCAAGCAAAGAGAAGATTCCAGTCAGTACTACCACGGGAATCTTATGGGTGCCAGAAGCTGTATTTCCACACCTAAAAAAAAATTGCTGCTGTTCACACTATTTGTGTACACATACATGGGAGCATGGGAAATGCGAGACATAATATGTGCGAATTGTATAGCAGACAGACAGACGGACTGACTTGATATAAACTTTGTAAACATAATATTTCAAGTGTTACTGTTTTGTCCGAAAAAGACACTGCCTACTGATACTTTTGTGTTGAATAGCTTTTATTTAGCGTATCTCCCATGCTTGAAGCATGTTCAGTGCGCTAAGGTCCAGCCTCTTTCGTTGACCAGTGAGGGAGGGAGGGAGGGTATTTGGGAGAAGGTTCGCGTGCTGCTTTCAGGTTCACAGCAAACACACCTCTGCCGGGATTCGAACTCTAGCCCCCCATTTTTTAGGTGGCCAAGTCGTAGCCAAGCGGTTTGGGCCCTCAGCCACACATCCGAACTTGTCGTTCTTTGTCTCTTACTGCCAGTCGGACATTGTGCTGGACATAGGAAGTAAAGAAAAAAGTACGCCACCCCACCACTTTTCAGACCTCGCGATCTGCGGGACAGATGATGTAAAGGTCATCTGTTATTTTTGCGAACGGTTAACCAGCAGGGCGCCATGTAGGCAGCACCGCCAGTACGTCCCCCAACAAAAGTTGAAGTCAGGTATTGGCTGGACTCATGGGCTCCCTTAGAAAATCCCGAAATTAAAGATCCCACTCTTCACCGAGATTCAAACCAGGGACCTCTCGATTTGGTAGCCAAGGCTTTACAACTCAGCCACCTCGCCCCTGGACACAAAGACTACACGAAATACAATACATACAACTCGCATCTCGCCCCCCCCCCCCTTTTCCCATTTTTACCCTCCTGCTTCTCATATGACCCCCCCCCCCCCAACATTTGGTAAACATACAAAAAGCCTTACCAATAATGAATATAAGTTATGCTACCCTGAGCACCCTTTCTTAAAAAAAAAAGGCCGCCTTTTTACTGTCCGCTCCCATCCCCGTCGTCTTGCGCTAGGTTTGGACAAGGAAGTAAATTATCTTCAACTCTGAAGGGACATCCAAAACATGTCAAACATTTTACTGTTAGTAGCAATCATCAATTGTCCGAATTCGTTCCGTTTTGTCGACTTTACTGTATCACCGCAACGTCCATCATGTCAATAATGTGAACAAAATACAAGCAAAAGATATAAAAACTACTTTTTTTATAAATAAATCTAAGTGGAAGAACCGCAAAATCATTTCCACATCTCAATACTGTAAAGGTTTAGCTGAATTTTTAGATTGATTCTAGTATTGTATGTATCAAACATAGGATTGTTATCGACCATGAATAATTGTGCGAAATTTCAACTTGACCCGAGAATGGGAAGTGGGAGAAAAAATATGTACAAGATTTGTACCAGACAGACAGACAGACAGACAGACGGGGTGACTTAATATAAGTTTTGTGATAAGCCATATTTGTTCTCTCCTTTGTTTCCGGTTAAGAGTTTACATTAATTTATTTTGTACTTCTGTACCTCACGATCTCACAGAACTCCAAATTGATGGAGCTGTCTGGAATAGAGAATGCAAGCGATCTTATTCAAGCCAAATTATTAGCTGCGAAACATTCTAATGTCCTCGATGTATTCAACACATATTCCCAAAAGCTACATCTACGCCAATATCGGAAATTTAATCGTCTTCAGTTTCAAAAGAATGATTTCCAGTTGCAACGGAACAATTATTAGATAAACGTTTAAACTTTTTAAAACTGTCTCAATTATTATTTGTTTCACGACTTGACCAGGTCTAGCTTCTCTTTCTTCCACAGTTTCTTGTGAAGGATTGTAGTTATGCATGTACGCAATAAGGCGGCGTGAGTGGGGCAACCACCCTTAAAGGGGGACCCCCGAAAGGAGATTACTTTGTCATCTTCGAAAACTAGAGTAGCTCTCATAGACGAGCAGTTGTTACTTAAAATTTGCAGCACAAAGATGACGGTACCGGGCTGTTTCTTTTTACCATTTTCTTAGCCAAACTATACAGCTTTCTTGCACCAGTGGTAAATTAAGTAAAGTACCCCTCTCTCAGACCTTGCGATCTATTTGTCCAACATCTAACGACCAGGGTATCGTGTGGCCAGTACATTGACCAACCGCCTTTACTTTCACCAAATAAAGTCAGTTACCCATTAGAGTGAGGGTTTTTCCTCCTCTTTTTTTAGTCTATGTCTGTCCTTCTTTCTGTCCTTCTTTGTGTCCTTCTGTCTGTCATTCTTTCTGTCCTTCTTTCTGTCCTTCTTTCTGTCCATCTTTGTGTCCATCTTTGTGTCCTTCTTTCTGTCCTTCTTTCTGTCCTTCTGTTTGTCCTTCTTTCTGTCCTTCTTTCTGTCCTTCTTTCTGTTCTTCTGTCTGCCCTTCTTTCTGTCCTTCTGTCTGTCCTTCTTTCTGTCCTTCTTTCTGTCCTTCTGTCTGCCCTTCTTTCTGTCCTTCTGTCTGTCCTTCTTTCTGTTCTTCTGTCTGCCCTTCTTTCTGTCCTTCTGTCTGTCCTTCTGTCTGTCCTTCTTTCTGTTCTTCTGTCTGCCCTTCTTTCTGTCCTTCTGTCTGCCCTTCTTTGTGTTCTTCTGTCTGTCCTTCTTTCTGTCCGTCTGTCTGCCCTTCTTTCTGTCCTTCTGTCTGCCCTTCTTTCTGTCCTTCTGTCTGCCCTTCTTTGTGTTCTTCTGTCTGTCCTTCTTTCTGCCCTTCTGTCTGTCCTTCTTTCTGCCCTTCTTTGTGTTCTTCTGTCTGTCCTTCTTTCTGTCCGTCTGTCTGCCCTTCTTTCTGTCCGTCTGTCTGTCCTTCTTTGTGTTCTTCTGTCTGTCCTTCTTTGTGTTCTTCTGTCTGTCCTTCTGTCTTGATATTTTATATTCTTCTCATTTGCCTTGCCCATGCTAAGATAGCGTATACATTGGATTATTTTGTTCCTAAATAAATACATGTGGTTAACACCCCTAGCACTAGTAAGGTTCATTACAGTGCTATTTTAATCTATAATGTATTGATATTTTATGCAGCTTTGTGCAAACTTTCCTGTTTAGAGTTTATGGTTGATATATATTTTTTTATATAAAAAAACAAACAAACTATTTCACACCATCAAAGATCGAGCTCCATCAGTTGTTACACTTGCCATCTTGTTTCAAGCATACCCAGTTCTTCATAACATTAAATAAATACTGATAAGAGATTGTCTTGAATTGAGTGTATTCCAGTATAACCAATAAGCATAATCTTCGCTTACTTGAAACTTTTTATAATGAGACAGTTTCAATAATTTATATCGATATTATTTTAATATATTTGCTTTTTAAACTGTATATACTGTGGGTACACCTGATTTCTGTAGGTGTCGGAGTGCCGCATAAAACAATTCGCTGGGCCGCATGTGGCCCGCGTGACGTAATTTGCCCACCCCTATCCTAGAACAAAACCCCCTACGTTACAGTTACGAATAGCGATCGAACCGCGGACCATCGTAACGACAGCCCTTGCGCATGCCACGACCCTGTAGCCAATTATATTATTTCTCAAACTTTGAGAACCTCATTGTATACATATATATTTTTTTTTTTGACATTGTAAATATAGCATTTTTAAACCTGGCTAGACATTTTGCCATATTCAGCAATAATTTACAAGGGGAGTGAACTCCATGCAGAAGTTAAAAAGTAATACAGGTTAAGTGGCCCCCCCTTATTTTTTTTTTCTTTGTTTTTTTTTTTTTTTTAATGAAAACAACACTTATATATAATGACTGTATTTTATCAAGCTGGTGCTGCACTATTACGAGACCACGTGACATTGATCTGAGCATCCTACTGGAGACACCGTGCCCAGAGTCAGAGCTGGTCGTTACAACCAGGCTGGTAGTCAATACACGTAGGTTGGACATCTGCACACTGATCGTCATGGAACATTGCACAATAATAGGACAGACTTCGAGACAGACTTCAAGACAGACTTCAAGACAGACTTCGAGACAGACTTCGAGACAGACTTCGAGACAGACCTCGAGACAGACCTCAAGACAGACTTCGAGACAGACTTCGAGACAGACTTCAAGACAGACCTCAAGACAGACTTCGAGACGCTTATTATGTAACACCTTCTTCCCCTATCTCAGTCTTTTGGACCGTTGGGGCCACCACACGAGATCTGTTGACCATCTTTCTCCATTCCTCTCTGTCTTTAGCGTTGAATAGAATTTCTTTTAATGACAGGCCAGCCCATTATTTAATTTTCTTCTCCCATCTCTTTATCTGTCTGCCTCTTCTTCTTTGTCCTAGAACTGGTTCCTGGAGGAAAGTTTTTTGCAATCCTGACGATGTTTTGATATGGACATAAAGTTTTTGCGTTTTTTTAACAGTAGTTAACAGGTCATCGTGGCATCTAATCCTACTAATCCTGTTTCTAATCTCTTCGTTTGTGATGCGGTCTTTATACGTGATACCTAGGATCTTTCTGTAGCATCTCAACCCTTTTGCTAGGATCCTCCTCTCTAGTTTTGAAGTCACAATTCCATTGACCAAATGACTGTTGAAAAATACAGTATACAACCTGTCATGTTGTTTGCACATCCAAAGACATTCCAAAGATTTAGCACTAAGTCTAACTAGTTAACTAACGACAAATTGGGTAGGCTACTTATAGTTGATAACAACATAACTAGGGAATTTCATCTACAAATCGAAATGTCACCCGTATGGATGATACGTGTTGCAGGCTCTCAAAAGTCGAGCATCTGATTGTAGGTGCATTAAAATAATTAGCTTGCCAATAACTCTATACCTATTTATGAATTTTTATTAGAGTTGATTTGGAATTAAAAATTTAAGTTGGGAAGACTGCGAGGTCGTGAATCTAAGGGCAAATTACTGTACTATCTTTGAATTTGATAAGAAAATTACAGTATGTTTTGTGAGCTGTGACTTCAAGCATTAAGCGTAATTTATTAATACACATTTTATGTAGTTCTTCAGGTATTTATCTACTAGAATTTCAAAAAAATGTTTTATTAAAAAGGTAGTATTTTACAGCAATGTATAAAAAGGTTTACTTCCTTTGCGCTGAGATTAGGAAAAAATTGAGGAAAGGACTTCATTAATATTACAGGCCTTAAAATTCACATGATTTACTTTTACAATGTTCAGTTACACTCTATGGTACAATAACGGTAAAACTGCACTTTGGTATTAAAACATAACCCTATCCTTCCTTGCCAACTAGATAATTGGTTTTCCAGGTTGATTCAGGCTTTACTAACACTTGGAAAGAAAGATCACTAATGTGAATTTGTACAATGTGTTATTTTGGATGCTTCAGGCCACCCGTTTCATACTCTAATGGCTCTAGGTAAAAGTAAAGTAAAGTTTCCGACCTTGCGATCTATGGGGCAGATGATGTTGAGGTCATCTTTTTCTATGGTCTACGGTTAACGAGCAGGGTATTATGTGGCCAGCATAACGACCAACCGCATTTACTTTTCCCAACTTAAGTCAGGTACCCATTAGAGTTGGGTGAACTCATGGGCGCCCTAAAAATCCCGAAATTCAAAATCCCAGTCTTCACCAGGACTCCAGGTTTGGAAGCCGAAAGCTTAACCACTCAACCATCGCTCCCCCAATGGCTCTAGGGAACGAGCAAAATATTCTTGTCTGTGTCTTTGAGTCTGAGTATTTTACTAGATTTTGTTGATGTTATGGCTCAGTGTTGTATACATTCTTGCTACTTAACACTTTTGGCGTCTGTCTAAAGACAGTGCTTTTAATTTTTTTTTTAAAGTAGTCCTTGTGTAGACTTTGAACAATATTGTGGTCTATAGGGCAGATGTTTCTGTTTCATCTGTTTCTGTGGCCTATGGTGTCAGCACAATAACCAACCGCCTTTACTTTTCCCAACTAATGAGCTGGGTGGACTCAGAGGCGCCAAAGGATCGCGAAATTAAAAATCACCAGGATTCGCACCCGGGAGCCCCGGTTCGGAATCCAAGCGCTTTACCACTCAACCACCGCGCCTAGGCAATTACGAGGAGAAAACTGTTCACACTATTCAGAGGGATACTAAAATAGCTAAGCAAAGCTTTTTTTTTTACAAAGCCTACTTAATATCAACTCTGTCTGTCTGTGTGTATGTGTGCGTCTGTCTGGCCAAAAGTTTGTAGACGTTAATTCTCCGACACCCATCACCTGTTGTTGTTATGAATTCAAAAAAAGTTACCGATGGGTAGAAAAAAGAACGTTTATCTTTCTAAAACAGCTTTCACAATTTTCCTTAAAATTTGACAGTTTGTGTATATCATTACGGAAAACTCTGATTTGACTGTTATAACTGTTAAAAATATAATCATCTTAAAATTAAACTTTGCTTGCGTTTTTTGTTGTTTTTTTTTGAACATACATTCAACGGGAATTCCCGCTCTCTCCTCAAGTGTTTCTTTGCATTTAGTAGAGATTTGAATCAATAAACAGACGTCCCTGAACATCTAATGTAAAAATCACGAACTGGACAGTTAACAGAAGAACTTGATTATGCATAGGTCACTGGAAAGACTTTATGCGATAATAAAGCATTACAAGAAATAATTAGAATGGGAAATGATAGAGCACTATCAGCACTAAAAAAAAAATAATTTTCGATTTAAGTTACTTTCTTTCATCTTTTAAACCATGGCATCAAACTTTGTCTAAGAGGACGTCTTTCATACTGATAGAGTCTTTGTCTGAAAGAAAGTCTTTTCACATTGATAGAATCTTTGAAAGGACGTCTCAAGTGGACACTCCAAAACATAAATAATAAAGAAAAACTGATCACAAGTAGAATTTGTATTGAAAATCTGCCACTCAAACGCTACGTTTACTGACCATTTATTTACCTAACAAAGCAGAATTCGTTTTCTGCGCATTCAGCAGTCAATATATTATATAAGATAAGATATGCGATTTATCGTAGAGCTGTAAGTGAATAGACAAAGCATTAGGGATATAGATCAGTGGTGAGTAAACTTTACTTGCATCCCCCCCCCCACACACAATTTCAATGTACTCAGTACTTTGGAAGCCCCAGTAGGCATCGAGATCGTTTTCTTTGTAGGCTGTTAGTTTTTATAGACCAGACATGGCCACCACCCATTCCCGATCCTCCGTTTGCCCCACTTGTCATTATGTGCGACCATATGACACAACTTCAGCGTTCGATCTTCTTCAGCGCTGTGCAAACGGAAAGGGCGGCACTGGCACCCTCTCCAGACGGCGCCCAGCCGGGGCCTCAACAACGTATGTCGCCTGTTTACACTCCCGAGTGCCTGATCCTTCAATTTGAGAACCGCGTCATCCAGACGCCTCGTGAAGTTCACTCGAGACATTGTTCATCCCTCCTCCAGCTCACATGCAATGTTGACATGGGGAGAACAGAGTAGAGGGCCCTGATCCTGGGGTATAGAATTTTCAAGCGAATAATTACTACGTTTTTAGACAAATACTAGTAAATAAATCCCGGCTAAATTTGGGATGTCAACACCTTTAAAAAAAAAAAAAAAAAGAAGGCATCAAAAGAAGCTAAAAATTAACGAAACTAATAATTATAAATCTAAATTTAACATCATGGCTCAAGTTATTGTCTTTCACAACTCATTTTTTTTTTGTCAGCTTTTGGGGGTATTTGTGTCAACGAATGTGTAAAAAAAAAAAATGCTTAATTGAATCTTGATTTTTGGGTTTAAGGAAACGTATCGAATAAACATGTGATTGAACAGAATAAACATTGTAACGAAACACTCCGTATCACTCAACACACACACACAACAGGATGTTACACTGATAACTTCACCACTCAACACACATATATGATTGTACACTAACAACTTCACCACTAACAAACACACGCCATGATAAATTCACCAGAAACACATACACATAATGTTACACTGATAACTTCATCACATACATACACACACACACACTCACAAAATGATGTCAATATAATAACTTCATCACAAATACCCACACATCTAGATGTTATTAAAGTAACAAGCGCTGTGGCTGTGAGCAGATTTCGTGAGAGTTCATAACAATCTGCTTATATTTTCAAAACCAGGACTATTGATTACTTTCTTCGTTGTTCTTTTCCACTTCATATTTTTTATTTTATCTTGATGTTAAGTAAATTTAAAGCTGCTTTGTAAACAAAAAAAAGTTCAAATTTTAAAAAAGTTTTTCAAATAGGATTTATAAAAAGTATGCATTTACCCAGTTCTCGAAAGCTGGTGGCATTACAAAGTATTCATTTGCAGGTCATACTATAAAAAGCTACAGTATGCCCAGTCGAGACCTACTGAAGATTTCGTTTTAAAGACCGATTAAAATATAACTTGAAGAAACCGATTATTATTTTTTTTTTTTAATGTTTAGTAGCGAATTCAAGAAAAACAATTTCCTTCTCTAGTAGTACTGTAACACATATTCACTTTGTTCTGCCTTTATATATATATATATATACACATACACACACACAGCATCTATGCTCTTCTGATACAGAGAAGACTACGCTGGCTCGGTCATGTCACTCGCATGCCAGATGGAAAAATCCCTAAAGACATTCTCTCTATACGCTGAGCTTGCGGAGGGAATCAGACCCAAGGGCCGACCAAGACTAATCTACAGAGATGTCTGCAAGCGAGACATGAGAACCACAGGCATCAACCAAAGTGTGTGGGAGGAGATAGCCAAAGACCTGACAGCACGGAGACAGACTGTACGTGCTGGTAAGAACTTCACCAAGAGCAAATGAAACGAAGCTGCATCAGTCAAGAAAAAGAAAGCTGCCTCCCTGTCAGCTAGTCCCTAGGACAGATGCATATACATGCACGAACTGTGGCAAACTCTCCCGCTCCAGAATTGGTTTGATCAGTCACTCCAGATTCGGCCCCGTCTCAAGACGAAACCTAAAGGAAGGGTCAAAGATTGCAGATGTCATACACAACAGAAGCAGAAAGAAGGGTGAAAATGCAACGGCGTCTGGTGATTATATATGCCCAACCTGCGATCGCAGCTGTGTATCAAGAATTGGCCTCTTTAGTCACACAAGAAGTTGCAAAGGGAAAAGATTGTCTCTCGAGACGTAAAATGCCACACAATGCTTTTTTTTTTTGTAAAAATAAATAAGTGTCGGTACTCATTGATTATGTGCCGGTACTCAGTAGTTGATTGCCTAACTTTTAACCGCTAGAAATTAATAATATAGGTTAAAATACAACACAATTAATATTTATATATATATATAGACATGTTCGAGACCCTAAACGTCCATAAATATATTCTCGCTACTTGTCAAAGGGTGGTACTGCTGTAGTCCTGCCACATCACCAGAACATTTTTCGATGAACACTTTTACCTACACGTATTGCAATACAGAAGGTCGTGTTGACTTGATTGTAAGTGTTACTTAATGTTATAGAAAGTCTACAATGCAGTGGCGTAGTTGGAGATTTGAGGTCCCGAAGGCTTGACCGCTTTAGGGGGTCCCTGCATTTTGACATCATAGCATAAGATGATGGCGTAATGTTTAATGTAAAAACAAATTTCAGGAACTCATTTTGGGTGAGATCCAGGGGCGGATTTTCATATTTTGATCCCCTCCCCCGCCTTGGCTACGCCACTGCTAAGATGTTGGGTTTTCTCAAACTATCTCATCTCAAGACTATTTCTTAATGATCAGAGAGCTAAGTATATCACGTGATCAGATTGGAGTGCTCATTAAATGGAAGATAATCACCCTATCCAACGGGAAAAATATTGTATCAACATATTTTTAAGAGTCAAGGAGTATCTGACTTGAAGGGATTGACTTATGCTTATAGTATTAGCTGTCTTTTCAGATTCCCCCCTACCCCCCCCCCCCCTGTAATCAATTACTAGATCTAGATCTAAAAAATAAAATTATATGTTACATAGGTTAGGGTTGAAAAAAATACAACTTTACTTCTTTTAAACGTTGAAGTACTTTACAATGTTCACGATCGATCAGTCATGGATAAGAATTTATTTCCGGTTTCCAGTCTAGATATAATATATAAGTATATGGTTAGAACTTATGTTTTATTTATATATTTTAACTTGTTGAACATGTATAAAATGGTGTATCTAAAGAGTGACCGACCTGTTTTTTTTTTTGTTTTTTTTCTTAAATCAACAAACAATGTATCTTGTAAAGGTCGACCCTGCCAGCCGAGTCGCCTACTGCTGAAAAAAAGATTGGATGTCCTGGCAGCCTGCTTTTCGAAGGACTAACTCGTGATTTTGGTTGTGTATCAAGGATTAGTCAATTTAGTCACATGAAAATTCGTAAAGGGAAAAAGAAAATCTCTTGAGATGCAAATTGCAACGTGAAAGGATTCAATGTTCAAAAGGACTGGATGAATAAATTCGAACATAAAACATAGATTTGTAAGAAGCGAATTTCCTGACTATATACTGTCAGTTAATCGGACCATCTTTTCGCTTATTAGGTCCGAATCCTATACTACGAAAAAAAATCCTATTAAACAGTAAAATCGGGTCATTGGAACAGCCAAAACCGCTCGCTTTCCAATATGGTCTCCGATTAACCAGTTTCCACTTTATACGTTTTGCATCGTCGATTCAATCGTTAACACAGACATACTTAGCGCCATGTTTTTTTTTTTATTTTGTGAGAATTTTAATAATAAGGCTACTAGATCAATATATTTAGGGCGGCAGTTGGACCTTATAGCGAGGGTGCCGAAAATTATCTTTTTTTGTGTGGAGACACTGTCTACCCAATGGGCCTTAAGAGCGAGACGTCTAGCTGGTAAATGAACATCAATAGACAGAATTGTCGATTATCCGATGTCTCTATCCACTTTTACCCAACGCCCCAGGGCTAAATTTACAGAATTGTCAGTTTTTTTTAAAGTGTTAGTAAAACTTACGCTATATTTGTTCTGTCATTATTGTTATTATTATATGTTTATGTATGTGAGTGTGTGTGTATGTGGAGCGATAATACATACATAAACCACAGAATATAGAGATGTACACTAAAACTGCAGGTAAGAAACTATTACCTAGATCACAGAACATAAAGCTAAGAACATATAGGCTACAACACAGAACATATAACTAAGAACATATAGCCTAGAACACAGCATAAGCGAAGATCATAGAGAATAGAACATAGAACAAAAAACTAAGAACATTGAACATGTAGCATAGGGTTCTAGGGAACTCACCAATTATCCGGTCTGCGCTATCCATCAGGGTACTTCCATCTTCTCATAATGAAATATTAATCCAGAGAAATAATTAGGAACAATAATACACCGAATTTATATAAACATTCCCAACATTCTCGTTCTGTGTGTATGCGTCTCCTATCAAAACAGAAAATCACAACACACTCATGTGCTTCACACTTGGCTTTCAAAAGAACTAAAATTACGTCATCAAGATCAGTCAACATGTGACCATTATGGATCTAAAATGTGTGTACATTTTTACAAAGCTCATACCAACTCACTCAGTCTGTCTGTCTTTCTGTCTGTCTGGTAAAAGAGTGTTTTCTGTTATTTCTCATTGACATAAACAAGACATGAATCAATAAAAAAAAGTAACCAATCAGACAATTAATTAATGGTAATTTATTATTCATAATTCACTAATTTTGTAAGATGAATAAATCTTTTTAGTTTCTCTTTTCCAATGTAACATTTTATTAATCTTGAATGTATGGATAAGATTAATAATTATTATTGTAAAAAATATAAGTGTACGCTTAATGAATATATGAAGGCGCGGTGGTTGAGGGGTAAAGCACTTGGGTTCCGAACTTGAGGTCCTGGGTTCGAATTCCAGTGAATACTGGGATTTTCACATTCGGGATCTTCAGGGCACCTCTAATAGGTACCTGACATTCGTTGGGGAAAAGTAAAGGTGGTTGGTCATAATGCTGGCTACGTAACACCCTCGTTAACCGTGGGCCATAGCAACAGATGACCTTTACATCATCAGATCACATAGATAATCTAAGCCCCTCCCTGTCCCAAGAAGCAATTAGATCGCAGGTCTGACTGATTCGAACAAACTGGTCAGTGTAAGGCTAGTCGAGAATACGTGTAGTCGGTCATGACAAGACAACCAAGCGATAGTGTTTGTTGTGTGTTGAGTGGTCAGGCGAGAAGATACACACTGCCATGGTTAGTCAAGCATGTAAATCTCCTTTAACACGCATTTTTTTTCTTTGCTTACTAGATCTAGTTAACTGCTTAGACGAAGATATATTTCTTTAACGAGAATGTTAACTTTGCTGTATGGTCTCCTGTTATACAGTAAGTCAATAGATTAAATTAATAGATTAATAGGCATGTGTGACGTCACATAGAAATCCGGTGAAAATCTGACCGTTTTGGATGCGCAGGAAAATTACGTCAGAAAAAAATCAATTACTAAGTTATTATTGCAAATAAAAACAAAATAATAATATATTCATATATATCAAAAATTGTCAAAACCATCGGAGTTTCCCTTTAAAACTATCGTGCGGCGTTGTTGAGAATTCGTTGCAGCTTGGCGATTTTGTCATCAGGTATACCTGCTAGCACGGCGTTACAGTAATCAAGGCAAGAGAGTATGAATCCACAGTTAGCGTTTTGTTGACTCCGTTGTTATTTATATATATTTATATTTTTTGCTGTTCTTGTGTGGTCAAGTACAAGAAATAATTGAGCCAAATTTCAGCTTGATCTGAGATTGGGTGTCGGAGAAATAATGTGTACACAAACATTTTACCATACAGACAGAGTGAGTTGATGTAAGCTTTGTAAAAATATTTGGAATCGCACAGATTTATTGTTATTGCTGTATAATCCCTGGATCTATTACATGTTCTAATAAGAAACCTAGCACCCTCCCACTATCAATCTGATCAATTAACAGGGCGTTAAACATTAGTCAGCGCCCTTGAAGTATTGATGTTTGTATTGAGGTGGATGTGTGTTTGAATGCGGGAAGAAAGTGGAGATTGATTCAAGGTTGTTGTAAATAAAGATTTGTAAATGTTTCACTCTTTTATGTACAGGAAGTATGCTTAAACTTTAACTAGCGTTTAGTGAAATGAAGGGAACATGCTGATGAGTTTACTAGCGTTAGTGAAATAAACGAACATTTCGTGAGTTAAATAGCGTTAGTGAAGTGAAGGGAACTTGTTCATGAGTAAGAGAAGTCAGGGCCGGACTTAAGCATAGGCAAACTAGGCAGCCGCCTAGGGCCTCCAATAAACCTCATTCACCAATCGTAAACAAACAACATTTAGTCACGTGATAATATTGATAACACAACGAAAAAAAACTGTCACGTGATAGCCATTGTGTATTAAAAATTAGATCGTAATTTGTATATAAGAGATAGAGAATCACGTGGCTAAATGTTGTTTGTTTACGATTGGTGAATGAGGTCCATTGATGGGAGCCTCGCACATGACTAAGAAATTCTTTTTTTTTAAATTGTGAAACGCGGATATGATCTCAAACCTAGTAGAGCACAATGACTTTATGTTTACAAGTTTTACCCTGCCTCTAATACGGAAATTGTGGTATATAAATTAATTTCATTTATTTGTCGATTTGGATCTAGACGGACAGGTTTTTCATCAAATTATTTTTTCGCTGTTTCTTTTTATTTATTTACAATTTCTTTTGGGGTCATCAAAGTCACGTCGCTTAGGTCCTCCAATTATCATTAAAGGTCATCTGCTTCTGTGGCCCACGGTTGAAGAGGGTGTCATGAGGCCAGCACAACGACCAACCGCCATTACTTTTCTAGTGTGGACTGGTTGGATTCAGAGGCGTTAGTGAAGTAAAGAGTGGTAGTCGCCTGCGCAAGCGAAATATCACTTAAAAAATACTCAGCGCAGGCTGGAAGCTATTCAGTACAGTGTTTTATATAACTAAACCACAGTTTAACCGAAAGTTTTAAAAAAAAAGGATACATATTAAAGTCGTCTGCTGGAATGTCTGCACTGTGAATTAGGATACATATTAAAGTCGTCTGCTGGAATGTCTGCACTGTGAATTAGGATACATATTAAAGTCGTCTGCTGGAATGTCTGCACTGTGAATTAGGATACATATTAAAGTCGTCTGCTGGAATGTCTGCACTGTGAATTAGGATACATATTAAAGTCGTCTGCTGGAATGTCTGCACTGTGAATTAGGATACATATTAAAGTCGTCTGCTGGAATGTCTGCACTGTGAAATGACAGTTATAAAAGTGAATGACATAGAAGAGAGCACACGGCTTCCGAACGAGACAGCTGGAGGTTTCTTACAAAGGCCACGGGATTTGAGACCAAAAGACAGCCCACTTTCGAGGACAGACGAAGACGGCGAAAAGAGAACCTAAATCGACCACCGCGGACAACGGTTATGTCAACATTGGATGTGGCAAAATATGAAAATCGGCCCTCAAAGTGGTCTACCTAGAGTCTTCACCACGGGACTTCTGGTTCCAAGTGCTTTACCACTCAGTTTGTCATACAAACTAGACATAGATCTAGCTAGATCTAGACCTAGTTTTAGATCTAAATCTAGATTCAAGATTTAAGTCTAGTCTAGAATTAGATCTAATCTAGATCTAGATCTAAGCCTAGATCTAATTCTAGATCTTGAGCTCGTATGATTTTACACATTTAATCTTAAATTACTAGACCTAGGCCTATGTTATGATCATGAAAAGTAGGCCTTTTGTTACCGGGTAATTCCATTACTATAGGTGTTGGTATCCGATTCATTTCTTAATGTGATACTATTGTTTACAAAATAAATCTGCACCCTTAAGCAGTCAGAAGATAAGTTATTGCCTTAATAATTAACATTTCGTTTAAATTATTAATACATTTATTATAAATATATCTAGATCTAGGCTCTACTTAGTCTTATTTAGACTGTCAGGTGTAATTAGGATATGTCAAAACTGCGCGCTATAAAAGTAGCTCGTTAATTTTGAAACTTATAACTAAAACGATGTTCTTATCAAAATTCTTTTTTAAAATATTTGAATCAGTACTCTATTCAATGAGTTAGTTAATAAATGGAAAAAATATTTTATAATGAACAATTGACACTTTTACCATTGTGACCTTAGATGCAAATTTTTGTACCAATGCGCGAATCTATGAATGAAGCTAGAGTTATAAATGAAGAAGTCTATGACCTTTTTAAAAAAAGTTACCTCCCCTGAAGTTTTTCATTGAAAAGTGGTGTATTTTTTTGAAAAATCTGCTTGCATATATAATTTTAAAAATTAGATGGCTTTCTTTCGGAAAAGAAAAAAGTACCCGTTGCACCAGAACTTTGAATGATCCAAAATATCACGATGTCCGATTTTTATTTTCTCCTCTAGTTTCTGAGATATAAACGGGACGGACGGACGGACAGGCCACACAAAATTTATAGCGTCTTTTCCCCTTTCGGGGGCCGCTAAAAAATGTTTTTTCTCATTGTATGTGTGCGTGCCTGTGTGTGTGTTATGGTTATCTGAGAGGCGTGTCAAGTATTGGGGGCACCAAACGTACTACCCACACCGACCGCATGAAAGCCCCTGGCATCACACACGCTTAGTTTGGCATGGCTTCTCGGCCATGATGAAGACTGTCAATACCCTACGCAAATGGTAAGTCATTTTCCCCTGAGAAGCAATAATAGCCGCCTCACAGATCATGCGTCACGAGATAAACAGAGCAAGGTAAACGTGTGAAAAAATCTATAAATAGACGCACACAAGACAAAGTCAGCTGATAAATATCGCTTTCAACAACTAAAAATACGACACAATTAGAGATTTAGATGCAGAATGATCAAAAATATACCGGAAGTGTATTTGAAAAAAAAATATTTAAACGTTAGTACGTCATACCACAAAAAAAAATCGTTGAAATTATTATGAACTAATTACGTAAATAATTCTGTCTTTGCAGAATGCAAACATCTTAATCAGATGTCAACCTAAGTCTTAAACTAGAAACTAGGCTTGGAAAGGACTCTTGATTGATCGTATAGATCCAGAAATTTGTAAAGCTCAAAGCTTAAAAAAAGTGGTTTTTTTTTAATATTGATTTTAAGCATTCGCATTATTGTACATTACAGATTAAAAAAATGATCCAATCAATGCAGAGGAAAAAAATAAGACTATTACCTCGAAATAATGCAGACAAGATAATGCAGACAATTTTAACCAGTCAGAGTGTTAGAGATAGGTCTACGCCCGTAGCTAGGAATTTTCCATCATGCTGGGGCACGGGGGGGGGGGGGGGGCTTGTCCATGCATTTTGCGTACTACTTAATATTTAATGTAAAAAAAAAAAACAATTTCGAACGCTCATTTTGAAGCCCCCCCCTCAAGTGGGGGCCCGGGGGGATTTTCAAATTCTCCCCCCCCCCCTCCTTCCCCTACCCTAGCTACGCTACTGCAGTACGTCTGTATTTTATGAGATATTTACAAACAAGAATATAAGATTACAAAAAGGAGTCCACCCTAAAGGCCATTTCTTTTTTTTTTTTTTTTTTTTTTTTGCCTTTTTAAAATACAGACGTTGCTTTAAAAAAGAGAGATGATCATGACGTCTGTTGTGGGAAAAGCAAATTGCCTGCAAAACGGCAGGTTTGAATATTTTTAAAACAATAATTGCAACGGAAATACACACACACACCAAAAAACAATGTATTAATCTTTTTGAAAGACTATTTTATTTTAATTTACATTTATATATCTACACAGTGCTTTTTTTTTTTTTTTTTTTTTTGTAAATAAAAAAAATAGGTCCGGTACTTAGTGATGGATTCCCTTACTACTAATAAATTAATAAATAAAAAAAAAACACTTTAAAATACAATCAAAGTAATGATTATTTCCCACGTTGATAAAGGTGCCGGTACGCCGTACAGGTGCGTACCGGCACACAAAAAAAAAAAGCACTACATATTTAGCGCCTAAGCGTCCAGTTGCCAAAAAGACCAAGGCGCCAAAACGACCACGGCGCCAAAGTGTAAGACCATTACAACCTTTGGAAATGGAAAGTGGTTTTCTTCACACTTCTTGAACAGACAGAATTCTACACCTCGATGTGAAGTTCTCTATTTATGTGACGACGGTCCTGAAATCTCTGTTCAATCCGATCAGATACGAGGCTGACAACAGCTTCATAAAGTAAGAATTGATTTCTTAAAACTTTTGCTTTAATAATATTACTTTAATAATTTAATAAAACGCGTACGTAAATTATGAAAATGCACACAGGGTAAAAACTCAAAATATCTAGGTGTAATAATAAATAAAAAAATTATCATGTAATCCCCATATTGATGAAATTATTTTTAAAAAATCAAGCAAAACATTATGGCTTATTAATTATTTTTTTTTACAAATCAAACAAGAACGTAAAACTAAAATGCTATCTTATCCTATCTTATATAATACAGACGTTACTTCAAAAAAATAAGATGATTACGTTCTATGCGTCATGCATCTAGTCATGCATGGTAACCAATGACTTAAATTCTGCCAAGTCACCGGTTTTCCTGGCTAGGCCAGGCAACCCATTCCATGCTCTAATAGCACTAGGGAAGAAAGAGCATTTGTTTATATTTAACTTTAGTTAGGCCAATATTAGAATATGTATTATCTGCTTGGGACCCCTCAACTCAAGAAGACATACAGAAACTGGAACAAACACAAAATAGGACAGTGAGATTTGTAATGAAAAGAATATTCAAATTTGATTAGAGTAACACCTTTAGTAAAGTCATTAAATTTGGACACGCTTCAGGACAGAAGAATAAAAAGTAAAGTAGCTATATTACATAAATACATAAAACACTGGACCATAATTGACAAATAGAAAAAAAAACAACAACAACAAATGAAATACTCAGAAAGACACAAAGGTAGAGGCATATTTCTTATTGCATAATCTAGAACAAATTCATACCACTTCCCTAGTGTTGCCTGAATCAACCAGGAAAACTAACGACTTAGCAGAAATTAAGTCATTGATTAACATGCATGACTAGATTGGCACATGAAATGCCAGGACGTAACTATCTTCTTTTTCAAAGTAATGTCTGTAATGTATATATATATATATATATATATATATATATATATATATACAATGTTCATATATAAGAAGGCTTTATATGACATGGTTTTAAAATAATAAATAACAGTTTAAATGTCTAGTTTTTTCCCACATAGTCAAGTCGTCCTTTTCTCTTGTCCGTCTTCTTATCTTATGAAATACAGACGTTACTTCAGAGAGAAGATGTTTACGTCTTATGCGTGTTTCTCAAGTCAACCTAGTCATGCATGCTAATCAGTGAGTAAAAAATATAATGATTATATATTAGGCCTAAGCTCATTTGATTTGGTAAATATTTTTGTGCAGGTCCTGTATGTTTTCAAAACTATGTTTACAATGAATTTTACATTTCAAGAACATTTTATTGTCAATATTTTTTTTTATCAAACATGATCGATGAAGTCCTATTTATATACAAGATGTATTCTTATTTTATGGAAGATCGTGAAGCAGTTGATCCTCGAGATGTTGACATAATGCAGGAAAGAGAACCCTGAAATTAGTTAGTTTTATAACTTATCTCCCTTTGTATTGGAAACTACATAAATATTTCAAACCGTTTCAATTATTCTAAGTGCTGTGTGCTTGTACTTGTTTCCTCAGGGTTATTACACCCTAGTCCAAACTTCCAGTAGAGGGGGATGACTCTTTTCAACCATTGTACCATAAAATGGAAACCGTTGTTAGAGAAGACTATTAGGTCGGTAGAGCAGAATCCCTGTTGGGGTGCCCGAGAACAGAGTTCAATGCAACAATCAATCATATGACTATCTACACATCGTCTTCAGAGAGCGGGTTTTTTTTGTTTTTTTTTTTTTGGCTGACACCTTCACGTCTAATGTAAAAAAAAAAGACAATGATTATAAGCGATTTTTCCCGGTGTGTTTGGCCTTCCTTATCGGCTCTAACTCAAGCGTCTTGGGATAAGGGCCATCGGTGATAGGGATGTAACAATGTACACTGCTTAGATCTCTCCCAGATAGAACAGTTGTACAGCTGGAATGGAGTTTCCATGGGCCCAGAGTTCCAAGCGAGAAGAAGAATTAGCTCCTTGGTTCATTACACCGAGACCAATCGTCTGGGATGACCTTAAGTTAACACTAACCTGCGCTATACAAAAGTAATGTTTAAAAAGGTTGTTAGTCAGCTGACGTTATATGTTGCCAAAGCTTTCCCCTCGCTTATTTCACTTTACGCGCTGTGAATTTCACATATG
Source organism: Biomphalaria pfeifferi (assembly GCA_030265305.1). Lineage (NCBI taxonomy): Eukaryota > Metazoa > Mollusca > Gastropoda > Planorbidae > Biomphalaria > Biomphalaria pfeifferi. Next base: position 89,833 of record JASAOG010000125.1, on the reverse strand, counting down.
ATATTTGAATTCCACTTATAGTAGAATAGTAGTATGTCTAGAAACACAGTGGCGAAGCTAGGGATTTGGGGGCCCTGGGGGGGGGGGGCTTGACCTCTTTAGGGGCCCCTGCATTTCCACATTCGACATCATGTCATAAGAAAATGGCGTAATATTTAATGTAAAAAACTTATTTTGGATTCTCATTTGGGGGACCTCTCAAGTGGGGGTCGGGGGGGGGGGGGAGGGGGTTTCAAATTTGGACTCCCCCCCTTCCTCCCACCCTAGCTACGCCACTGTAGGTACATCAGAAAATGCGTTGTTGTAGCTCAGACCACAAGAAAACGCTAGACGCCAAAGCACCACTAACTCCTAGAAAGAGCCCATTCTAGTGTATAAGAGGCTTTAAAGTGTTTCTTCGATACACTACTTCCAAAGAAAAAACAACAACAAATAACTAATATTTTAGACTATTTTAGAGTATATCAAATCTATCCATCTATCTATTATATATACGCCAAAATAAACTCATTCTTCTATCAAGAAATATGGCCACAGAACAATTATTAAGAAAAACAACATATAGAGGGCCTATATAGGCCTATTATACATATATAGGGCCTATATATTATATATTGTAGGGCCTATATATTATAGGCCTACAAAATGATCAATAGTACAAAAGTTTGAAAGCACTGGTGCGTAACTCGACATTTTAGACACTTTGGAAAAGAATATAAAGTGTCCATTTACCCCCCCCCCCCAACACACACACACACACAATACGAAAAAGCTACAAAAAGTGCGTGTGTTTGTGTGTACAAAGTTATAAAAACAATGTATGCTTGACTTTTTTTTTTTTTTTTTTTTTTACAAGTGGAAAATTAATGGATACTACAATTTGCGGGCCGAAAATATAATATGGGAAATATTACAATTCGTAGGATGCTAAAATAAATTAATAATTAAATCAGATAAAAAAAAAATAAAAAATGAAATGCGTGTACTTTATAATAAAATCTGATGTTTAGTCCCTCCCTCCAACCCCAATTATGAAATATCTGTTACCTAGCAACCCCCTGTTGCATTTACTTTCAACTGATTAAATTCTTCAAGCCTCAACGTTCACAGCCATATAGTAGTACAGAGAATACTAACGATTTTAACGATATTAATGAAGAAAAGTCTACGGCTTTAATTTTTCTCGGAAGCAAATGTTGCTCTTCCAGAATTTCCATATCTGCTCATGACGTCGGATACCAAACTTATCTCTTTTATTGATCCTCCATCTCTGATTATTTTTTTACCCTAGGTATAGGATGTGTTTGTGTGGGGAGTTTTATAGAAGGCCGTTCCGATTCTACTATAATATAAGGGCTAAAAATTGGTGTGGGGGAGCGTTAAAATACGGGCCGTTCTATTAGAAGTAGAAAAACAAAGGGGGGGGGGGGGGTTAAGATCCGGCCAGTTAAAATAAATATTACACTGAATAGGTTATTTAGGCCCAACAAGTGGGTAAAAATCTATATAGCCTATATTGTAGAGTAGATTAGTTTTAATGTAAATAATAAAATATTACTCCTATTTAAGGAGGATGCAATTCAGGAAGAATTACTCTATCTTGGCATCCTTTCCAAACTTTAATTTGATGAATGATTAATATTTTTTTTAAGAAAAAATTATGTAAGTAAAAAATTAGGTCTAGTGTAATTAGGTCACACACACCCAAACATGCTTTCTTTTTTTCCAGCTAGGTCTACCTAGGACCTGGCCCTGGCGTAGGCCTAAACTTTAGTAACGGGAGGTATCATTGTTCAGATATTATTGAATAAAATGCTAATCTGTTTTTTTTTGTTTTCAGACACGAAAATTACGATTTAGCAATTTTGTATATCAGAAACATTTTTTTTTAATTTCTGAAACATAAAAATAGTTATACAGTTTTACTTACTCGTATTTTTTTTTTTTAAAATAGTTAAAGCAAGAATTAACTTTTGCTAGTCACGTGACTAAACTTAGTCCTTTTACATTGGGTGATCATAATTGGTCCATCTTCCCTTTTTTTTTGCTAGAGTTTTATCACAGCTTCGTAATATGCCTAATGGTTCTAATCAAAATGGTCCTAGTCTAGATCAGCAGGTATGAGTTTTGATACATTTTCATTTTTTTCTATTTACTTAGTATCTTAAAAGTTGCGTTTCTTTTGCTCTGATCTGCATACATTTCAAAAAGTAGATGAACCTTGAAAGTTCAATATGGCGGACGATCAGTCAAGACCATCGTGGCCGTTCACTAGCTAGACAAAATGAAATCTACAATGATAGGACATAGGTTTATCTCTGTATTGAATTTTCCTGAATTATTAAATGGATCTATCAGGGACGTTTTACCACCATTCTTAACTTTTTAATTAGATCTAGAAGTAGGAGAAAATATCACACTAATTTAACTAATTATCAGTTGATTGAAGGATAAATTTATAAGACAAAAAGTCAACTCTCACCGGCCAGCAGTGAGCAGCTTTTCAGGTAGGGCGTTCAGTGATAATAGTTTTTTACTGGTATGCAATGAAACCACTATAGCTAGATGGATAATTTTGAAATATAAAGAATTTTGAAAATCGGATAGACTAGTTCAAAAGTTATACATTTTTTAGTTAATTATTTTGACCTCTTCTTTGCCTTTGTATTTTACATATTTTTTTTGTCCCACTTTGGTTCTCTTGTCTAACATTGTCACTTTAAATTATTTTTTAAAAATCTATATAGATCTAAACATTGTTTAGCTTTTAAATATAGATTTATATTTTAAGAAACATTAAAATTCCTGGGATTTTTTAATGTTATTTTACTGTTATGAAATAATATTTTAAGTGAGAAAATACATTTATCTGACATGGCATTCATTCATGGCCACTCCCCCCCCCCCCTCCCCCAATATCTAGATTTAATTTTAATGTACATGATCCGACTTATTGGAGTTATGACCATGTCTTAAAAAGATGACCTAAAATCAAATGTATAATTAAATAAATACAAAATCAATTAAAATGTTTGTTTTTACGGCTAAATACATTGATAAACATAATAAAGGAAAAAATTATTTGACTGATTTATACGGCCGGTGAGCACAAGAGAGGATTGGCTGGGCCATTCATGTGACCTACTTTTGACATCAAGAATGAATTGAAGGGGGAAAAAAAGGACTGAGCGAGTGGTTTGAATGGATCAAAATAAAAGATTACTTTCAATCAAAAGCCGCTGGAATTGTCAATACTTACAAAAAAAATAATTACACACAGAATCTGCAATTGATGAGCTTGAAAACTATTTGAAATTTGCTTTGTGGTCAACAGAATACGAAGATATGACAAAGAATAAACTTCAACTTGCAACAGTTTCTTCAAATTTCAAACAGTAATTGAAACGTCATCCATTTCTGCACAGTATATCACATGACTAAATACGACTTATTATTTACAAGAGGCTTTTAAATAGAAAATGGGATACCCTAACCTCTTTTTGCAGCGAAGTGGGACAAAAAAATGCGGATTTTTGTCAGGCGGACTGAATGCCCTATCATTATTATTCTAGATCTATGACTTAAATGTCTATGAATGATCTAGAGTAGTTTATTTATTCTGGACATTACATGAATCCATACAACTCACTGTTTTTGTGGTCATTACATCTTTATTTTGATATTTAATATGAAACTAGCATGCTGTATTATGCGCATGTCCATTTTCCAATGATTCTGACCCAATTTCCTTCCATTTAGCTAATTTTTTGTATAAGAGGAAAAAAATTTAAATTTGTAAGTCAAGTTGTTGTTTTTTCCTATGTTACCCGGATGACTTAACCTCTTCCTGGGGTTAAGACTATATTTTTTGGTTGGTTAAGTCTATGCTAATGAGCCAGGCAATATTTATTTTGTTTTTGGAGCTGATTTATTTGATTCATAAGCCAAGTTGTTTGATTCCATTCCATAAAAAAAAAATGTAATAGGGTGTTTGCATTAAATTACGATTTTCTTACCAAAATTTATTTCAAACAGCCAGTTTTGGACATCAATGTTAATGATCTTGTATTATATTTGTTAGTTTGTTGTTTTATTATAGAGAATAAGTAGGCAAATGTTTGGAGGGAGCTTGATACATTGAATGAAGTTAAATGCCTCGATCTAGTTCTACTAGATAGATCTAAATTTATATTGAGAATATAGAGCATTCAGCTATTTAGGCAAGAATGGCCATCCTAGCTTGTATTATACTACAAAGATCATCTGTATTAGAAATTTATTAAATGAATAAACAAAAAACACAAACATTCAACACAAATCTAATCATGCAAACATAAAATAAGTCTAAAAGTCTATGTAGAAGTCACTATCCCAGTGACCTAATTTTGGTAGAATAAGTGGGTTCAAACTTTTAATTTTTGGCCCATAGGTTTTTGAATAGCATAAACTACTCTAGTCTAGATCTGTTCTAAATTTCTATTATTTCTATCCAAAGTAAAATCATGCTTGATCATAATGCATTACAGCTGACAGCTTCTACCAGAGTTCTTTTTTTCATCTTCACTGGAGCAGTAGGCTATAGGATGTAAAGAAATGTCTTTATCTTCCATGTCTGCATGTCTAGTCTATTTTGAACAAAAGATTTTAAAAAGTAGCATTATAATCTTGTATTTACCAATTTCAGTTTGCTGGGCTGGACTTGAATGGCCCCGGGAGACATGACTTTGATGGACAACAAGGCGGCTATGGTAGGATTTTTTACATTTTTCTTGTGTAGTTTTATGTCTTGTTAAGTTCTTAATTTATCTAAAAAATGTTAATGCTTTTTTTTTAATTGAATTGAATTACTATTTTTTAAATTTACATTGCAGTATTTATAGAATTACTTATTGAAAATTGTTTTATTGAACTATTTTTAAAAGTTTGATAATTTAATCACAAGCAGGTGGTGGTCGCTACGTCCCTCCACATCTGCGTGGAGGTATGCCCAACTTGAGCCAACCCCCACCAGGGCATCCAAATGCATCTTTACCCCAACAAGGTAATTGGGGAGATTCTGGGGGCAGAGGGCCACCACCTCGTGATGGAGGAAGGTGGTCGGGTGAGTTTTTCTGAAAAAATCTTTCCATTTTTTCTGAAAAATCATCAATTTTAAATATGCTTTATCTACTAAATCATTTGATTGAGCAAGCTTCTGTGCATCTATTTTTTAAAAAATTGTCTTATGCAAATGTGGTTGAGTCTGACTGCCAAAACCAGGAGAGTATTTAATGAAATGATTTAATGACAATATTTTGTTAATCAGTGATAGGAATTCTCTGAAAATTTTAATCCTTTTTTTTTTTTTTCAGAAAAAAAATATTTCTCCACTATTTCTCTTAAAGAAAAAGAAAAGAAAAATTTTGTTGGGATTTTTTAATGAAAAAAATCAAAATCCAATTTTATCTTTCCATTTTCAGAAGAAATCAAACTAAGCCTCGATTTGTTTTCTACATGCTCACACCGTTGATTTACGTACATTTAAAAACCATTTAATTTTTTTTTTTGACCAGTTGTCTCTGGTATATCTAGATTTAGGCCTATTAGTATCGATCTAGATCTACAGTTATTTAAATCGTTAAAGATATATATTAAGATTTCTAGATCTAGATTCTTAATTTGAATATTTTTAATCTAGACCTCAAATGGCTGCCCCAGTGCCTGGATGTATGGTTTCTCTGGCCGCTTTGCCTTTTGCACATCTTGGTCTAGATGTATAAATATCTTATTTTATATCTAAGGTCTAGATTTGGCCAGCATGACATGGCCTAAAGTGTGCAATGTGCCAAAAAAAAACAACTCATAGATTAGATTGGATCTAGATCTAGGTGTATTAGATTCTAGATTAGAAGGAATAGATTAGAAATTTAGTATTACTAGATTTCAATCTTAAGTTCAGATTTTATTAACAGTGAGAAATTGAGAAAACATTTAATGGTCGCAAATGTCCTTATAGCAAAAAAAAATCTACTGATTAGCACCTAGACTCGAGTTAAATTTAGATTCTAATAGTATTACTGAGTTAATTATAGATTAAATAACTGTTTTAACAGCCCAGTGTTACAGTGTGCTAGATCTAGACTAGTTCAAAGATACACTTCTTGCAAACATTGCTAGCAAGAAAGTGTCACACAAAAAAAAAAAATTATGCTCAATATGCTTTTTTTTTTTCTTTTACATATTCTCCCTTTAAAGCATTTCTTATCTGGTTACTTTTGCTCAAGAACACAGCAGAGATTTAAATGCTTTCCCAGAGTTGAGTTTCTTTTCATGTACCAGTGAAACTAACAGAAGCATAGCCTATGCTTTCGAAGCATTTTTTGTAAAATCTATTATTGAATCTTCAGACTGCTTGAACCAAATATAAAAAGCTAGGTGCCAAGATCAAAAGAAAATCTGTTGGTTTTCTCATTTGAACGTACAAACATTACCTTGCATGCATTTTGTGTGTATGTATGCATGGAAGCTCATGAAGTGTAACTCATTTGTAACATTATGGAAAGAAAATACTATTTATATAATTAATTTCTACTCAATTTAAAAAGAATCCAACAACTTATATTGGTCAACCCCAACATGGCCATTTACAAATGCGGGTGTAGAAAGTTTTTTAAAATTCTTCCCAAGTCTGTTCCCATCACTGGTTAATATAAGCATTGAAACTGGATTAGGGTCTTGTATTTGCAGTAGGAAAAAGTTTTCTTTTTTACAGGTGAAAATTATCATTTCAGTATGTCTTTAAAAAAAAAAATCTGGTCATTGCTAAATGGTTATGAGAATAAATAAAATTTTTTGAAGTGTTATAATTGTTTTTATAGAAACAAAACATTTCAACTAACTAATGTTCACACTTGCTTAACAACATTACTGAGTTGCTTTTTTTTCTTTTTTTATTAGACATAGTAACACTTGATTTGTTTTTATCTCCATCAAAAAATTATTTTGATGACACTAACGACCGTTTATTTCTTTTATAATACTAAGAATGGAAAAGATGAAAATCCATCAAGTCTTTTGACTTGATGCATATGGTTTTCTAGTATAATAAATTGCTTTTTAGGCACTTTTCCTTGCTCTTGTTGACCCAATAATAAAATAAAGAGTAGATATTTGTTAAACAATTTAATTACTCATGAAATATTTTATATTAAATCTTATTGGGTTTCTGTTTATATGTTAAAATAAATTACTTAGTTTTAAATTGAATGCAATCATTCTCAGTGAATGTCTTTATTAAACATGGAGGATCATTTACAAGATTAGAGCACACTTTTTTTTTTTAAGTTTCCAGTAAATGCATCTTTTCATTTTTAACAGTTTGAGAATAATTGATTTTAAAGCTACATTAATTACTGTTAGCTATTTAACTAAGTTCGTGACAAAATTAGGTGTTTAAAGAAAGTACTACAATCAAAATGTGAATCATAAACTTTTATGCATATCTCTTATTTGCAGGAAATGACAGGGGTGGCTATGACAAAGGTGTCAGTTATAGTGGTGATAGAGGCGGCAGCTACAACGATCGTGGCAACTATAGTGGTGACAGGGGTGGTAGCTACAATGACAGAGGTGGATACAACAATAGGGGTGGTATGAGAAGTGGGTAAGTAGACTTAGCTTAAACAATAAGTTGCAGGCACTATCTGCCTTGCTGGCACAATTTACCTTTCTTGCCAATGTATATTGACTTTGTCATATAGAGTTTCTCTTCTTTCAGATACAATGATAGAGATAATAGAGGTGGCTATGATAGACGTGGAGGTGGAAATCAAGGCAATTATAATCGTGGTGGTGGCAATGCAGGTGGAGGCAATTATCAGTACAATAATGACAGGTTTGCATTTTATATTTTTAATTTAAGTTTGTGAAATAGAAATGTTAACTAATTTTTAGGATAAATTTTTCAACAATGATTCAGATATATATATATATATTTCTGCTAAAAGGGGTAATAATGATCGCTGGAACAGACAAGGAAGTGCTCCACCTCCTCCTCAACCTGTTGGTGGTGGTGGTGGTGGTGGTGGTAACAGATGGGATGTTCTCATAGAAGATCGTGATAGAGAACGTCGTCAAGGTGGCCAAGGATACAATCGCTGGGACAATAGAGAGGACAGCTTAGGCAATGAATCTAGACAAGAAGATTGGTCTATTCCCCTGCCAAGAAATGAAAGGCTTGAACAGTAAGTGTCTAATGACGTTTGTAGCTTCCTTTATGTAAGTGCTGTAAATATTTTGATTTTACTTTAAAACTCTTTGTATCTTTTGAGATTCATTTACTGTTATTGGTTATATACTATTAAGTCTAGCAATAATCATAATTTAATCATGGGAAAATATAATTTCTCTATTTTCTCTTAGTGAATTATTTGGTGCTGGCAACACTGGCATCAATTTTGACAAATATGAGGATATACCTGTGGAAGCTAGTGGGGACAATCCACCCAAACATATTGAACATGTAAGTCTTTGTTAAATTGTTTTCATTTGTGATAAAATGTACTGTCATGTCCTTATATTTTATGTCTCACATGTGGGTCGGAAGCATGTTTAGTGATGTAATTAGACTCTCACATGAATTACAGATTACTTGTATTGAGCTGGTCATTGACATCTGAAATCTGAGCAGACTAACTTTATTAAACATAGAAAATCAAATATAAAGATATCCAACCATATGCCACTGGCTATATAAATCATTGGCTATAACACAATATATGACAAATTGAATAATGTCAAAGTTCAATATCCACATCTGCGTTCTAGCAGGACTAAATAATAACTGTTAGTAAGGGAACTCTGGGGTTGAGTTCTTTACTACATACATATGGCCCAATGATCTAGGGTATGATTCTCACATGCAGACCTTAACATGTGTAAATATAACAAAGTATCATTCAACGAAGGAGTATAAAATTAGTATTTATTTACAGCCAACAGCAAGTACGCGTATAATATTGAATGCATAATCATTAGTAACTGAGATACTAAAACGTGCCCAACTGACATACTACAGGGCGCTTCGACTAGATTCATTGAACAAAAGGCTATCAATGCCATACATATTACCCACAAATAGTCAGTTCTCATACATAACAATGAATAGAAATATAAGTTATAACATCTCCTTACGCTAGGCAATAAACTGGTAAACAAAACACAAGCACCCTACTCAGACCAGGTCAGCTCTCCATCTGCTAGACTGACCGCTAGAAAACCTTATTGTCCCCCCTTGAAAATCCCATGATAAAAACAATTCACACAACAACAAACAAAATAAACAAAACACACACACAATCTCACATCTTACACAAAAAAATATTTTTTTATTGTGGACTTAATTTCAGTTTGAAGATTGCACTCTAGGAGAAATAATAAGAAACAATATTGCCTTAAGTAAATACAGCAAACCCACACCAGTACAGAAATTTGCCATTCCAATCATTCTGAGTAAAAGAGATCTAATGGCTTGTGCACAGACAGGTTAGTCTTGTTTTTACACAAGTTGTACAGTGCAAAAGTATTTTGATTTGTTTTATTGCTCAGTGTCTATTGCATGTTTTACTTTTTACATATATTTTTGTACAGGTTCTGGAAAAACAGCAGCTTTCCTCATACCAATCTTAAATCTAATTTATGAAATGGGTCCTGGAGATTCAGCTGCTGCAGCTGCAAGGCAGTATGGTAGAAGGAAAATGTATCCAATTGCTCTTGTTCTTGCCCCTACCAGAGAATTAGCATCCCAGATATATGATGAAGCTAGAAAGGTAAACTTCTTTTTTGACCCTTTGTTTTATACTTGTTAGTCTATAACAAAATAAATATAGGCCTTTGACATTGGTTAGAAAAAACAAGTATTTAATGGACTTAAATGATTAGACTATTTGAATTTTAGTTGTTAAATGTCATTTTTTCTTATTATGTATTTTAATGGGTTTTTTTTCAATTATAAAATATTTAAAAAATAAAAGTGGGTGTTTTTTTTTTTTGTTTTTTTTTTTTAAGTTCTGTTAGTTAAAAAAAAAATTTTTTTTTCTTTTAGTTTGCATATAGGTCAAGGGTCAGACCCTGCGTTGTGTATGGTGGGGCAGATATTGGAGCTCAAATGAGGGACTTGGACAAAGGATGCCATCTTCTTGTGGCAACACCTGGCCGTCTGGTTGATATGATGGAAAGAGGAAAAGTTGGACTTGACCACTGCAAGTATGTATCCACTAAACATTTTGTCAACATTCATTGTTGAGCGCCTAAAAAGTTGTTTTTTTAACCAAACAGTGTAAAAGAAAATATGTAGGGCATACTCTGTGTATGAGTTTAACATGTTGGTTTATTTTGATCAGGTTTTTGGTCCTTGATGAAGCTGACAGAATGCTGGACATGGGCTTTGAACCTCAGATCCGTCGCATTGTTGAGAAAGACAACATGCCACCTTGTGGTACACGACAGACCAATATGTTTTCAGCCACTTTTCCAAAGGAAATCCAGGTTTGCAATTTCTTAATATCTGTGCATTTGAAATATATATATTTATTTGGATTAAAGATAACAATGTTAATTTTTTTTTTTAATTTTTTTGTTCAGGTTTTGGCTAGAGATTTCCTGGAGAATTACATCTTCTTAGCTGTAGGCAGAGTGGGCAGTACCAGTGAGAACATCACCCAGAAAGTAGTCTGGGTCGAGGAACAAGAGAAGCGCTCTTTCCTTTTGGATCTTCTCAATGCAGCTGGAGGTGAGTAGAGTTATGCTCTCTTACCAACATTGTTTGCAGCACACACAAAAATGTTCACCTCCTTGCCTGTGGCTTCTTGTGTGTGTGAGTGTTAAACATTCTTTATATTCTTGTTGTTACTACAGTACATTTTATGTATACTCTTCAAGTTTTAATATCAGACGGATCTTGATTGTTTTTCTCATTGTTATGACTAGGACTGTAGAATTAGTTTATTTGGTTTTGCTCTCTTTTTTCTTCTTGAGTTATAATTTCTTGTTAACTCTAGTTGCAGGGTGGCCAAGTAAGACTAATGTTATATCAGGTTGAGATCATTTGATTTTTTTTTTTTTTTGTCTTTAATAATTTACTGATTTTTAACTGTTCATCTTCAATTGTTTACATTGAGTTCAGTGTTAGTTACATTTGTTCACTGACACTTTTGGTTTGTGTTATGTTGCATCTAACCCTATATGTTATTACTGACTGGCTAGAAATACTGGTGCTTAAGAAAGTTTTTAACTTGCCTTGCATTATTGAATCATTGTAATATTTTAAAAATTTCTTACTATGCAACTATATACAGTATTATTTTTAAAAAAAGACAAAACTCTAATTGCCAGTAGCCAGCTAAACATTTTACATTTCCCTTGAATTTATTTTTTCTAGTTTTTTTTTTTTTGTTGTTTTTGGTTTTTACTTCTATGCACTGTTAGTCAGATTTTGACTCAATTTAAATTTTAGACTTAGCAATTGTAATAATATTGAAATTCCAATAACTCATGTGTAGCACGCATTGAATTCTTCAGGACCAGAATCATTGACTCTTGTCTTCGTTGAAACCAAGAAAGGTGCTGATGCTCTTGAAGACTTCCTGTTAAGAGAGGGATACCCCGCAACAAGTATCCATGGTGACAGGTCACAAAGAGAACGTGAAGATGCCTTGAGAATTTTCAAATGTGGAGACAGGCCTATTCTTGTAGCAACAGCAGTACGTTTTTTTTTTTGTTTTGTTGTTGTTGTTTTTTTTGGGCATTCCAGTCATTGTATGCATATTTTAAATTTTTTTTTTTTTTTTTAAATTCTAGGTGGCAGCCAGAGGTTTAGATATATCAAATGTAAGGCATGTTATTAATTTTGACTTGCCCAGTGATATAGAAGAGTATGTTCATCGCATTGGTCGTACTGGTCGTGTGGGGAACCTTGGTATGTTCCATCATGCTATATCATAATAGTATCGTCTGTCAGTAAGTACATACAGTAACTATATAAATTTATTTTATTCTCCATTTTTTCTTTTTAAGGATTGGCCACATCATTTTTCAATGAGAAAAACAAAAACATAGTCCGTGACCTTTTGGATTTGCTGACTGAAGCTAATCAAGAGATTCCAACTTGGCTTGAGTCCATGTCTATGGATGTTCGTTCAGTTGGAATGACCAGCAGACGTGGTGGAACTGTTCGAAGGTATTTAATACAAATCTGGTTAGCATTCATACAGTGTTTCCGTTGACTCTTTTTCAGAAGCTCCTGGAAATCTTCTGAAATTGCAAAAGGACAAATCTCCTGAAATATTGTCATTTTGGGTTTCATTCAATATGGAAAACGCAGATCCTCCTAGCGCTTTAAAAAAAAATAACGCCATTGTTGTCTTTCATTTAATAAACATTAATAATATGGCGAATTTAAAGCTAAAACGATAGTTTAAATACTTTTGTTTAATGGTCTCTGGCATATATAGATCTCGATCTCTTGATTAATTTTTTAAAAATCTATATCTGAATTACATAGATCTAGAATTAGATTGAAAATGCTAGATCTATTTTATATAGATCTAAATCTACATGGACCTGATATTAAAATTTTAGACAGGACAGTAGATCTAGTTCTTGTTCTAAAGACTAGATCTAAAGCTATATAATAGTAGTCTTCCTCATAGACTTTAAATTTAAGACTGTCACACGACTCACAGAGTAAGTTAGTTAGTGAGTAGATTTAGATCTGTAATATAATATTATTAATGAGTATACCATTTAATATAGAACTATTATCTAGAAGAATTTAAATTATAGTTCATTGAAACATAGGGGCATAGCTAGGAATTTTCCATTGTTTGGGGGTCCAGGGGGCTTGATCTCTTTGGGGGCCCCTGTATTTTGTGTAATATTTAATTTTTATGTAGAAAACACTCTAGTGGGGGCTCTGGGGATTTCAAATTCCCCCCACCGTATCTATGCCACTGTTTAGAGCTATAGAGCTACTCTAGTAGCCTATAGTTATAATATTTATATTTTATAGAGGTGTTAGAATAAATCAATTTAGATATTTGGTAGATCTAGGTGTCTAGCTAAATAGGTCTGAATACTCTATAGATTAAGTCTTAGTTACTTAGATCTATATAGTCGAATTAGACTCAAGACTTAGATCTAATTTTCTACTTTACTGTTTTTAGTTTAGTGTAAGAAGTTAGAGTGAGTTTAGAATTAAATAATTAGATTTTAGAACATCAGTTAGTAGGCCTAGATCTAAACTCTGATTTAAAGGTTATGTCAGGTTTTCAGTAGAGCAAATATCACTATAGAAAGTACTTTTTTTTCTCAACCGATCAGTTACTTCTGAATTTGTTAATTTGAAAATAAAAATCTTAAAAAATGACATGAGGTCAGTGTCTTATAATATAAATCTAGTTTAAAGTTCTTATCTTGGTTCTTACATTTATTACTAAATGTATGAATAGTTCATTTTTTATCCGCTCCTGAAATTGAATATTTTCTCTTGGAAAACTCCTGAAATATTTATCTGAGAATGGTGGGGGAACCCTGTAATCTTACATTTCTATCGTATAGAAATGAAATACAAGTAGGGTTGTATGTCAGACCTTTCTTCTGCTGTTACTAAACAAATTATGCAAAGTAATATAAATGGCACATTTTATTTTGTCTGAGTATTTTTATCCCTTTAAATCTTGAATCTCTTGACTTAGGTATATGTTATAAAAAAAAAATTACCAGCTTTACAATTATTATAATAAGTATAATTCTGCCAGAACCTTGTTATTTATAGGTCACTAACTAATACAGAAACTTAAATTTACTTGCCCCTTTTCTTTTGACAGGTTTGGAACAGGAGGCAGCTTTGGTGGTAGGGATTATCGTCAACAAGCCAAGCCAATGAAAACCAACTTTCAGCCTGGTGGTGGTTTCAATGGACAACAGCCCTTTAACAACCACTTTGCTCCCAACTTTCCACCACCCCAGTACAATTATGGAGGAAACTATGGTGGAACTTACAGTGCTACTCCAGCCAATGATTGGTGGGGAAGTTAAGGCAGCCCACAAATGTACAGCTATGGCTAGGAGCGAGTGAAATCTGGAAAATATTGCAATGTTGGAAAGATTGAGAATTGAAACGTCTTCAACTGTTTCAATAGTTTCCTACATTTTACTTGTCTTAGCTATTGGCTATGTGGAGATTGATGCCACCAACTTTGTCTCACCACTGCATGTTGTGTAGCTATCATGATGTAGTAGACTTGATTGTTCTTCAATATTTCATGTTCTGGGGGGGGGGGACATGCGGCAAGGACCAGAGATGTTTATAACGAAGCTTTGTTTAAACTCTGAATAACTTTTTTTTTTCCTACTTAACTTTTTTTTTTTTTTTTTTTTGTTGCTTTTATCCACATTTTTTTTACATCTGAAATGTGATGATAAAGAACACCCATTAAATTTGGTTCAGATGACCATAAGCATCAAACTTTCACCCAAGATACATTATTTTTATTTTGGCTTTAGTGTCTAACTAAAGCGAGCTTTCAAATACCAAAAGAGAAAGCTGAAAATGGTCACCTGGACACGTTTGATTTCAAAACTTGTCCAAGTCGCCTGTATTAAAAAAAAAAGGCAAGAAGATGAAACCAAGTTCTATTGATGCAATAAAAAAAAAAACTTAATTTGCATCATTTGACTAGTTACGGTATATAGACCATTGGTTTAGAAAGCAATTTAAACTTGTCTTGGTCGTTTCCAAACAAATTTAAACTGTCTTGGCGGCTTTCTTGGAAATGACTGATGCTAAGTTTATTGCTTTGTACTTTGACATATTTGGCAGTGCATGCCAATTGCTCATCATCTTCACATATTTTCTGCTGTGGAGAGAATATTGTAAATGAGACATTGATGCTGTTGCACAAGTTTGTTTGCTGTTCCAAAGTTTCTCTAATGCAGACCGGTTTTTGTGCTTCTAAATGTTACAAGCAGACAAGGTCTTTTAACTTCACTTTTGAAACTTTTTTTATCGCTATGTTCAGGAGCCCAAATGGCGTAGGATGAGCAATGGTTTATGTAAAGCTTCCATATATGTGTGTGTAAAACTGAGTGCCGGATACAGCACCTCTGGCAGTAGGTTCAGTTAGTGGTCTCAAACCAATTAAGAATCTATGTTAGAAAAACGGTCTAAAATTGGGTATTGGGCCCAAAGTTATTGCATTTAATCCATAGAATGTTGGTTGGTGCAACCTTAATTTTTTTTGTTCTGAGTGCGGTCCAATGTTTGCTTCACACAATTTTGTAGTACTTATCGGTGCCTTTCATTATGACAATGTTTTTGAACCACAAAGACCAGGTACACATAGCAGTATTCCCTTTTTCTCTTTCATATGCCATATCATACTGATATATACCAAGAAACCGGTGTGCACATATTAATATTGTGCTGTGGGATATGTAAATTGTATGTGGTGTTGATGTGTACATAGTCTATGGTATAGCTAATTGTCAGTTGATATTTTATTTTATATAATCAGAGGTCCAGTTAATTGTCATCTGACAATTATTTTTAGTTAGCTGTTCTTTTTAGTATCCAAACTTTTTTTTTCAAACAAAAGGTTTAGTTGGTGCTGCTTAAACAGTTGACACAAATTTCTATAATGGTAGGTTACATTTTTATGTTTTGAATTAGGTTATTCTGTGACAATCAAACGATCAATCTATTATTGATGTTAATGGCACTTTTGTGTACTTTTACAATGTGAAGCAAATTATTGTTGGGCTGCATGAGTTCTAATATAAGCACATTTTTGTGTGCTGGACCAATAGAACATTTCTATCAGCACTTTGTCAAATATATTTCTAATTTTTTTTGTATGCAAGGTTTATATCAATGGCAGCATTTCATAGTAATTGATGAATCTCTTTTTTTTTTTTCTTTTTTTTTTTTATAATTTTAATGCTGCACTAATAAAAAACAACAACTTAAACTTGGGACACATTGTCTCATCAAATTTACCTCTTTGGAACATTTCCAGAGTCCTAAAGTGTGCTGACTACATTATTATAATTCAGGGCCCAATGTCCAAAGGTATTTATAACAAGTGTAACAGCTTAAAAGAACTGAGGTTTCATCTACACATGGTTTTTCAACCTTCATTATTTCACTTCTGCTTTTTAGTTTTAACTTGTGCCCTAAGGCTTATGAGTTATTGCACATTTTTATCATTGGGGATCAGCTCTTAATGTTTCACTAAGAGTATTTTGTATAGTCTACATGTGAATGGAACAGGTTCACTTCATGTTCCCATCACCAGCAAGTATGTCTTTGGATACATATGTTCCTATATTATATTATTTATTCTTTTTGATTTGATAGTTATGCAAGTCATTGTAAAAGGGATCCATTAAATAAGGTTGATTTGCATTCCATTTAGGAGAATCAAACTGCTGTTGTTACTGTGACATGTCACAGTATCAGCATTAAAATATTTTTGTGCCCTAATTTTAATTTATGTAAATGTCTGTTAAGAAACAAATCAATACATTGGGTTCTTCTTTCAGTGTCAAAGAGAAACATGAGTCTTCTCCCCAGTATGATGTGCAATCTCTGAGCTCTTGTTATTAGATGTTGTATTTGGTGTGAGAGTTTGACATACAATTTTTTACTTTTTTATGTCGTCTAGCGGCTGTGTCTGAAAAAAAAACACAACTGCTTGCCAAAATAGTTTTTTCATTTTCAAAGTAACATTGTCATTACTAAGATTCGTGTTATTTCTTAATTTATTTTAAGTAATTAAAACCATAATTTGCTATGGAAGCGTTTGAATCCAGATTTTTTTCTTCAGCTTCCCATTAGTAAGAAATTAATCTAATTTATGTTCAGCTTTGTTTGTTCACTGTTTTAATGAATCCCTAGGTCAAAGCTTAGGGTGTTTGATCAGAGATGGAACATAATACAGCCAATGGGTTTAAATAAAGTTAATCCTGTATGGTAGATTTTTCTCATTGAATTGCTAGTCATTTAATGGTTGCAAAGTATATGAAAATATGACTTCTTGTGTACGTTTTGTTAACCCTCAAACAAAATGAAAAGTTTAAAATAAATATTTGATAAAGATTGTCATTTTTACCATTAAAATGCCTCAATAGTAAATTTCAACAATTAAAATGCCTCAATCATGTAATTATTGGTGTTGATTTGTTTTTCCCTTTAACAAAATTGCATATCTGGTTCAGAGCCAAATGTTGCCCTGTCTAATTTATTTATTTTTTTTTTTTTCAAGATTATTGGGTTCAGAATTTCTTGTTGGAATTTTTTTTTTTTTTTTTGTCTTTTGTTCTTTTAAATTCAACCAGTTGTCTATTTCCCTTATTTTTATTTTTAAATTGTTGTGTTTTGTGTCAGACTGATTCAGACACCATGCTTATTGATTAAAAAATACTGTTAAGAAATGGTACAAGAACTTGGCCAGGCTGCAGCTTATCTTTTTTTTTTGTTCAATATTTTCAATTTATTTGACACAAAATAAAAGATGACGAATTGTTTCATCATTTATTTTAATATGAAACTGTCAAACAAGAGCTGAGTTGATCTTTGTCCCTATCAGCTCTCTCTATATTGTGTACTATTTGTACTGATGACATTTTGAATGCTTATTGTTTTACAGAAAATGTTGCCCTTATTCAGAGATCTGAGTTTCCTCTAGTTAAAAATTTTGTTCTAAGATAACCAGTTGTTGCATTGTTAATAGCGGTGTTGTGGTTCTGTTTTTAAACAGAGAAATTAATAACACCAAATTTTTTTCAACAAAAGTTTTATCATTGTTGACTTTATGAGGATTTAGCAAACTCAGCATTTTATGAAAGCAGAGCTACATAGACACCTGATTACTCTTAATTTGTTGCCATTTTTTTTTCTTTGAGAATATATTAACCTGAAATATGCTTGCTTTTTAATTTCAATGTTATTTTTTAAACTTAAATTTTTTTTTTCTTGGCTGTTGCCAATGGTACATTTTATCTGGAAAAGTAGAATGTATTAAGTTTTCCTAGAAAGAAGCATGATGGTCAAGTGGTTAAGTGCTTTGTTGCTGAAATAGAGCTTGAGTTCAAATCCTATGGATTTATCTGGATTTATTTGCATCCCAGGTTTTATCTTACCAGTTATACGAGTACTTGGCATTTAGGCAGAGTAAAGGGGATTGGCCACCAGGTACCAGAAATGTATGAACTCAACTTACCTGCTCTATGACCATCAATTTTTTTTTTTTTCCCCTTAGGTGTAGACCTCGGTCAATATAGTGATTGATTCAATAGTAAATTCTGTGTTGATCTCCCATGAATATAGCTGACTAGAGCTGTTGCATTGTATTTTTAAGTAACTGTTCCCTTGAGAAATGAGCGACTCGTAGCATGCCAGTGGCAGGTTGGGAATGAAGATAATCCAAACTTTTTGTTCTTTATGCCTAAAGATGAGGTTTTATTTGTTTACCGCTAGCCACTAAACCTCTCCTTCTCCTGATGGTGCTCAGCTTGTGTTGTGACACTATCAAGAGTCAGGACACGTTTGGTCGATGCAGCACCTCACTTGTGTAGTGGTGTGGGTCTGACTGATAGTGTTTTGTTGCTGTTTCAGTCACTAGTTATTTGGGTAACATCTCCTTATTGCAAGATATATATGTGTATAATATATATCCATGTGTGCATTGACTGTTGGAATTTTGGTGTTTGTTTAGGTTAGTGCTATCCAAGCACCATTTATGTAGTGGTAAAAAGAAAATTGTAATTTTTTTTTTATGCTGGTACTGTAACTCACTTTTCAGAGGATAGTCCTGCTGGGGGAGCTTGTAGACACTAGCCTACCAAATCATTAGCGTTTTTCTTTTCTTGTTGATTTCAAAGTTTTAAAAATTTTTATTCACATCTAGTGACAATCTACAAAATTTTATTGCATGTTAGGCTTGTTTAAAGAAAAAATCTCGTAACTTAAGCGACTTCTTTAAAAAAAACAAAAATATTCTGCATATTTGACTTGTATTTCTTCAATATCAATCAAATCTAGCAGTTGTATTTTGTTCATGTTTCAATCATGTTAACACAAATCTATTCTTCCATCCTCATTTTTGTTACACCCACCACAGATCATCTGTTAGGCCTACCCTGATGGCACCATAAGAGTTTCTGGTAAACAGACTTTTGAAGAGTTTGAAATGGAATTTTTTTTTTAAACATTTTTTAAAGAGACTTGACATCTGTAACCAAAACATTTAGAATTTTGTTAAGGCTAAGACATTACTTTCTACAACGAAAACAATGCCCTCTACTTGACCACAGAAATCAAATTCCAAAGTCTTAATGTAGCCTTGCATCTATTTTAGTAATTTTGGCCAATGTAATTTATGCAAGTTGTCCAAAAAACACCCCCCCTCCCTTTTTTTTTTTTTTTTTTTTTCCAATTTCCTGGTATAAGAAAGGCATTTTGAATTGTACTTGTGTATATTTTACTACATTGCTGCAAAGTGCCAAATACTTTGTTTTTTATCACACACACACACACTGTTGCTGCTTGACATTTTTTGGTTTAGTTGTTAAAATGTGTGAGGGTGTTTCTGTCTTGAATCTGTCTTTTCCTTTAAACCTTATTGAACAGGGTAGAGTTAAAAGGAAACAAGGGTGGGAAAGGGGGGGGGCAGCACAGACAATAAGTGTAACAGGTGACCACCAATTAACCAGTTTTAAAGAACAAATCATTTCATTCTCAATATTATGGAACTGTTAGACATTCCATTCATTCTGGCTTTGTACTCTGGTGAGAAAGTGCATTGGCTTGCACATTTTAAACTTTTATGTCAGTTTTTTTTTCTTTTCTTTACATGGTTATCAACTATGTAACAATAGTGATTAACAGAAACCATTGTGTGATTTATTTGATGTACTGTATAAGTTTCTAAACAATTTGTAACATACATAGTGAACTCCAAATTGTTTATAAAGTCATCCTTTTGTTTGAACAGAGTAGCCTGGCAGACATAAGGCTTAGTGCAATGCTAACAAGTTGTTCTGATTTCATGTTTTCTTTTTGTAGTTTTGATGTTAAGAATTTCCTTAAGGATACAACCAATTGATAACAGTAAAGTCCACCAATGATCAGGAAGCATGGTCTTCTTTGAAATAAAACAGTCTGAATGACACACTGCTGATTGCTTTTTGTCTTTTTTTTTTTTTTTTTTTAAATTAGTGGAATGGCTGTCAATGATATTCCATACTCTTTAATACCCTGCTATTTGAAGTTAAAGACTTTTTGGTTACTCTGGTCATTTTTTTCTGGCTGGCTTGACACATTGAATTCTATTAAAATTTCCAATGAACATCTTTAGTAACTTAGGAATAAAAATTATACATTTTTAATTTGTAAGCATAATGACTTTAAAAATCAAACTTTTCAATAAACTCCAAAATGAACTTTTCACTTTTGAAATCGATCAGTAGTCAACTTTCCCATGTCTATTTATTTGTATTTCATTCAAATTCTAATAAGTTTTAATGAAGGCCCAATAGAAGTGTTAAACAGAGTAGATTGTTACTTTCTTAAAATCAATTGAAAATACAGAACTGCACTCTTGAGAGCTTAAACATTTACAAAATCATAATAGTCGATGCCCGTTTACTTTATTATTGCAGTTTATACAGGGTAAAAAAGAAACTTAAGAAAATGGAATAAATAGAAACAAGAATTAGCTGTAAAGACTCTGTTGAAATTGTTTGTCGGTCATGCTCTCTTGGCTTAGTCATACAAATACAATGAATGGATCTGGTATGTAACACATTTATCAGGTCACACACACACAAAATACAAACTAGTGGTTTTGCAATATTAATTTCTGGATAACTGATGCAGATAGATTCTTCTTAAACTGTCTTGAGCCTTCCTCTCTTGGAACTGTAGGCCAGCAAAAGTGAACAAGAGCTCCCTCTCACCTGTCTGTATGAAAACAGTGTACACTGTTTTGTCTGGCGAGTGAAATAAGATTCTATATGTAATATACTTTTGTAATACATCTGACAACAAGGCAAATGTCTTTATTAACTCACACATGCAGTGTAACACTATATTGCAAGTTTAAAATAGATATTGAGAGAATTAAGCAAGTTGTTAAAACACTCAACAAAATATTTGTGTGGATATTGGCTGCTTTCAGTGGTAAAACTAAGCTTCTCTTGTAGAGCTTTTCTCAAAATATTGGAGCTTTGAAAAAGAGCCTGGTCATTGGTTATAGTCAGAATGTTGATTTCCATCAGATGCTAGTTTGGATTAAACATCAATCAAAACCAATGTACTTATTACAAGAACAAAATTAACTACCTTCCCAACTTGTGTTCCTTGTTCCAAATGTATCCTAATGTGCTACTTAAGAATACGGAACCTGATAGTTTAATCAATGATCGTTCATGTCATCTACAGAAAAATCTGGAACAATGCTCTGCTTAATAGCACTTGCCAATACTTAGTTAACCATGGACCAACTTGGGAAAAAAAATTTTCTCTGCTTTTCATAATTTTCATAAAAGTTGAGTCGTAGACTTTTGGAACTCAAAGCCTATCAAAACTTGCTTCCATCTGCTGTCTGAACAAACTTCTATGGAAAAGATCCAAGCAGGTGTAAATTTATTACATCCATATTACGGATGGCTCTTATCACAGGACGCTCAGAAGTGAGGTCAAAGGCTGAGCACATCGTGAAAACTTCCCCATGTTCCACTCTATACGACATCAGCCGTGCAGTTGCCCGCCATAAAAAAATGGCCCCTTGAGAATTGTGTGGATAGTAATAGTAACTTTTTTTTTTTTTTGGAAAAAAAAAGGGGTGGGGCGCTTTCTTCCATCCCCACCAGTGCAAAATCGATTTGTCCTTAGGCACCCCAACGGGGGTTCTTTTTTATTTCCCTAATAATATTAATTTTATTTATAAAGTGCTGCTAACAAACAAAACGTAGCCTCAAGACGCTGTAATAACATTACAAACACGACAGCTAAAATGACAAACTAATCTAAAAAAGTTTTAAACAGATAGATCTTAATGTTCTTGAAAGTGGTGTAGCATGTTGTCTGTCTGAGATCAATGGGAAGTGAGTTCCAAACACTGAAAAAGCCAGCAGACCGTAGCTTTTGAGGGAGAAACGTGGCACCACTAAAAGCGTTGAGGCCATTGAACGCGGGGCTCTCTGGGCGACATATGGAGTAATCAGTTCGCTAAGGTGTACAAGGGCATCTCATTGTTATATATACACTGATGACAAATGTTGACATACAGGTCTCCACCTGAGCACACTGTGTGGTTGAGAAGCATTCCCCTGGAATTCATACTTTTAAAGTCTGGGATGTATCCTTGACATTTTTTTGCTATGATCCAGGGAAGACATTAAATACTTCAACATTGATATCAATAGCTGTGAGAAAAAGGTACAGGTAACGTCCCTTTACAAGCATAAAGAGTCCTGTATCCAAAAAATGGGGATTACGCTAATATAAAAAAAAAAAGGCTGAAAATGTGACAGTCCCTGGTGCTTATCAATGCACAAACTGGGAAAGTACATGTGGTTCAGAATTTTGCAAAGAGAAAAGATCTACAGAAAATGCAAAAGACTAGCAGCCTTTATGTATATCGAGAATATTAAATGTTAAAAGCTGGTACCATTATTCTTAAATAATAATAACAATAAGGCTTGCATCCGAGTCGAAGATTATTGAGGAATGCAGTATTTCCCGTGACTACGCAGCCCCAGATGTGACGTACATATTTTGCCACATCCAGGACAAGCATAACTTTGTCCGTCAGTGGTCGATTAAGATTTTCTTTTCGCCATCTGCGTCTGTCATCAGCAGCGGATTTTATTTTATAAATAAATTAGATCAAATTTACTTTCCATTTACAATCTTCCATTTACTGAATATTTTATTATTTTATGGAATGTTTTCGTGCAGAAAAATTTCTATCTTGACAGGTAGGTCTACAAAAGTCACAACACAAGATATGAAAGGTAGGTCTGTAACTACAAAAAAAACAACAACAACAACCTAACAAACAAGAAATCATTTTCAAATTTTTTGTTTGTGAACGAATTAATAAAAAAAATTAAAGAAATTTGTCTTATGAAAATTTCAGTGTAAAAAGTGTTTAGATATCTAGATTCATAGATTGTGAGAAATTTCCAAAGATTGTAGTCTACATTTAGACACGTACAACTGGCAATTTAAAAACAATATTTTATCTGGCCAGCAATGTTCTAAAGATAAACTTCCGACAAACCCGGATTACATGATAACATAAGATTTAAGATAAAATGGACTGAGGACGAATGCTGGATAGTTTTCTAGAGTCTAGTGTTACACAAGATGCATTTAGATCTAAATTGAATATTTATCATTTAGATCTATAGTAAGTAGATATACCAAGTAGATTTATGGATCTAGATTAAAATGTTTGTTTCAAATTAGGTTTAGATAAAGATACAATGTAATATTTGGCTTGGAATTACTTGTGATTTGATTTTATTTGACAGATCATAATGACACATTTAAATGTGATAATCATTGATTATCATTCGACTCATAATGATAATTCACTTTTTGGTGGTAAACAAACTAACAACTGAAAAAGCTAGTTAGACTACCAACTGCTTAGTAAAAGTAAGGTTTCAGACTAGAGGCAGAGTCCAGAGTTGACCAAACTAGGCTAGATGAGTAGATTCTACTCACTGACAAGGCCTAGAATAAGACAGTGACTGACTCTTATAACTTATATAATTAATACAGACATTACTTCCAAAAAGAAGATAATTCTGCCAAGTCACTGGTTTTCCTGGCTAGCTAAGGCAACCCATTCCATCCTCTAATAGTACTAGGGAAGAAGGAGCACTTGTACAAATTTGTCCTAGCATTTCTTGTCTTGATTAGAAGTGACTTATTTTTTAGGACCTAGATCTAATTCTAATCGAGTGTAGACTCTAGACATTAATAAGATAAGATGAGAACAATAATTATAAATAAAACAGTTATATACAGTAGCTAAATATAAAAAAAACCCAGTAACACTAATTCACTAAAGTTTACTAAAAAAAAATGTAATGTAAATCTATATATAGAGGAACGGATGCTTGTCGGCCACGCTAAGCCAATCTCTGGCCACTTTTAAGTTTCAAAATTCATAACTGCGTAATGGTCTGACCTATGAAAAAACGGAGGGTGTCAATGAATTCGTCATCCTTTTGTCTATAAATATAGCTATTTTGTAACGTATCACTATGGATAGTTAAAATTAATTCTGATGTGAAGGGGGGTAGGGTAGGTTTTATGATGTGTAAAATTTTTCAATGTGAATGATTTTTCTCATTGTAAAAGTTGTTGGCTGGTTTGGAGATTTATTGACCACATTAAAGGAAATATATATAAAACATGTTTTTATTAAGAAATTTTATCCTTAATTTAATTTTTTTTTTACATTGGGGCAAGCCATATTATCACTTTTCCCACGCTCCACGCTTTCATTCTCAGCTTGTAACTGATGTCACATCATGGCCACTACTTTTGGCCTCGCCTAGCTGGTTAAGCTTGGGAAAAAATTGCCTCTGTTACGGAGGAGAAGAGGAGGAGTCTTCTCTCTACTCTACCTACGGGACACTTTTTTTCCCACAGCACAGCTCCACGAGCGCAGTGCGTGCCTGTCTCACCTTAGCCTTTTTGGTACCAGTAACTGGTCGATCAATATCGCCTGCTCTCTCTCACCTGTCTTTTTTTTATTGTATGCTTAGGGACATGAAAAAAAAGGGAGGGGTAGGAGGCTTCATACTCTCTTCTGGTTTTGACAATCTCTTAGACTACACATAGCATAGTGCATATATACTTATCACAAGCCTAGTGCATGTTGATGTTTCACACAAAGGCCTTTAGCGCACCTGGTCAGTCAATAATTGAATGCTCGAGATCTACATTGATATTGCTACTGTGACTTTTTTTTTTCAGCTGCCTATTGATGCCAATCTATTACTGTATAAAGGTTTGCACTAAAGTGCCATAACATTTTGTACATATTTGTTGCCTATTAAATGTTTTTAAATAAATGGTTAAAATAAATACGTTTTACATACACCATATTAGCTCTTTTTTTTTATAAATATGTAGCCCTCACTCAACTCAAGAAAACATTAAGAGACTGGAGCAGACACAAAATAGAGTAGTGAGATTCATAACAAACGAATATTCTGGACTAGAGTATCATCTTTAGTAAAATCACTAAATTTAGAAAGCCTTCAGGAGAGAAGACTCAAAAGTAAAATAGCATTTATACATAAAACACTGAACCATAATCTTCAAATACAAAAACAATTAAGCACTCAGAAAGACACAAAGATAAAGGCACATTCCCCATTCCATATATGCTAGGACAAATTTGTACAAATGCTCGTTCTTTCCTAGGGCAATTAGAGTTTGGAATGGCAGAATTTAAGTCATTGGTTAACATGCATGACGCATAGGGTGTAATCATCTTCTTTTTTTTTTGAAGTAACCTCTGTATTATATAAGATAAGATATATAGATCAGTTATATATACACTCTAGACTGGACATGGATATCTTTTCACACTACAAAAAAATGTGAAAAACTTTTAAAAAGCTGAAGCAAAGCGTTTTGCAAAGTGGGTATTAGTAGTAAAGTTGTTGTTTTTTTCAACCCTAACATATGTAAGTATGAAACATGTAATTTAATATCTAGATCAGTGTTTCTCAAACTGTGCCGCCGAAGATTTGTAGATTTGTCGCGGGAGTTTTCAGAACGCCATACATGCAGTGTTACATAGGTCTGCCTAAATTTTTATTTTATGTTGCGACGACATCCCCACATTTCCACTATACTTATATTATTACAATGACTAAAATGTTCATGTAAGCAGACGCACAGCCATTTTTGAATTGGTAACGATAATAATAAGCGATGCGTTTCATGTACATGTTTTAGGTGTATGCTAATAAGAACAAGTTATCACTAAGCATTATTCATTATTATCCATGGAGAAATACATTAGCAAGAATGAAACTGCGAAAGCGTTAAATGAAAAGAAGGAACCAAGCGAAAGTACAAAGAAGATTAAATCGGATATGGTTTCATATCTACTGGGCCTGATGATGCTCCATCGCCATTCTGTCTGATCTGCAATGCAATGAGGCGCTTGTTCCAAGCAAATTGAAGAGAAACTTGGAAACAAAACATCCAGCTGTAAAAGCGCAACCGAAAGAATACTTTGAACACATCAGGGCTCAACAAAATAAACAAGCTAAGAAACTTACGAACTACTTAAAGCTGCCAGAAAAGGGATTGATTGCAAGTTATAAGGTTGTTATCACAGAGACTGAATCAGTCATTGCAACAGCTTTAGCAATAGTTGTTGAAGCTATTCTAGAACCTAAAGCCGACGAAAAAGTTAAGAAAGTTCCTTTGTCAAATGATACTATCTCGCGCAGAATTGAAGACCTATCATCAGATCTACAAGATCGAATCTGCGAACACTTCGACGTGACTGCAATGAAGTACGTCTCTGCTGTGGTCTCTTCAAGTTGATAAATTCTCTGACGTTAGCAGAAAAGCCCAGCTGCTAGCTTTTATTCGGTTCCTAAAGGATGAAAAATGTGTCAATGAATTCTTATTTTGCAAAGACCTACCAACTAAGACCAAAGACGAAGATATTTTCAAAGTGGTGAACTAAAACATTTTGCTCTTCAAGCTACAGTGGAAAAACTGTGTCAGTGTTTGCACCGATGGCTGTCCTTCCATGCAGGGAAATAGAAAGGGATTAGTCACTCTTGTGCGTCAAGAAAATCCAAATGTTTTAGTTGTTTAGTGCATGATCCACAGAGAAGCTCTTGCCTTCAATTCTTTGCCGAAAGATTTGATGTCTGTTCTGGATCAAGTGATTGAAGTTGTAAACTTCATCAAATCTCAACTGCTTACATCCCGACTTTTCTCTCAGCTCTGTGAAACTATGGATTCAGACTACAAATTCCTCCTGTATCACAACAACGTTCGTTGGCTCTCCAAGGGGGAAAAGTGTTAGAGCGTGTCGTCCAAGGCTGAGTTGATTTCATTCTTGGAGGCTGAAAAAAAAAAAGACTTTGGATTTTCTATTCATGACTTGATCAGGTGGGTTAAGGTGACATTTATCTCTGATATATTTGACAAATTAAATTCATTGAATTTAAGTCTTCAAGGACCATCACTGCATCCTCAAAACTGAAGTCATTTGGTGAAAAATTGTCTATGTTGCAAAGTAAGATCTCGACTCGACTGCTTTCATACTCCTCGACTGCTTTCCTACTTACAATGAATGTGCTTCAACTAAAGAAATCACCCCCGAAATTCTGTACTCTTTGACACACCTGCAGTCAGCATTGCAGCATTACTTCCTAACAGTTGGAAGTCTTGAATATGGATGGGTCAGCTATCCATTTGGAAACAATGAAGCTACAAATCTTACAACTGAAGAAGAAGAGCAGCTCATTGATTTAAAAAACGATGCAGTTCTTAAGTCAAGTTTGTAGAGGAAAGCCTGGATGTGTTTTGGATTTCAATCAACAAGCTATATCCTGCAATCAGTTTATATCTTCATGGTTTTGTGAATTTGGATTTTCAGTACAGACTGAAGTCAGGTCTAAGGAAAGAGAGAGATTTCTTACAATAGACGAAGAAATGCAAGTTTGTCTATGACTTTGGAGCCTCGATTAGATCGCATTTCCTCAAAAAAAAACGGGCGCACCTTCCACATCGAATGTAATACTTAAAAACAAGTCAAATAATTTATCATTTTATTATAAAACAACTGTTGCTCTTCGTGTTGTGCCGCAAAATTTTTGTAGTTTTTTTACTGTGCCGGCAGACAAAAAAGTTTGAGAAACACTGATCTAGATCTAGTAATTGAACATTGAAAATTTGAGCACTCTCATCTCATAATTATTATTTTGCAATTTTTAGATACATTTAATAATCTTAAAAGATTGGATTAAAATGAACAAACATGAATTTTTTCGATCTAGGATTTTCATAACATTATCTCAATGGAAACAGGAAATGGCTATATTTCATATGTTTGCATGAAAATAAAGTCATGTGATTAATATAGGTCTTTCTCCTACTCCTCAGAGTCTAAATCAACTTAAAAACTACTTTTGCTATTACCAAATCCAACCAAACCCAAACTGTACATCTGACTAGCCTGAACCATACCTGGTCAAACTTAAATCTAACTGAACTGAGCTTTATAAGATGTGTTTGATTTCTGTCTCTAGGTCATACCTATCCCGCCTTACTTTGACATCAGATTTTGTATGGGTAGGGAATTATTACAGCTGAATCTTTTTTATTGACAAAAGAGTTTCTGTTTTCATGCTGTTTTTTTTTTTTTCCTATGACACTTCCTGACCAAAGTCTAAAAGTAAAGTAGAGATAATACATACGTACACTTTACATACTACTAAAAAAGACAAAGAAAAGAGCACATTTTATTTTCATAGTTTTTTTGTTTTTTTTTTATGGTTCAGTGTTTTATTTATTATTGTTTGTTTTACTTTTTAGTCTTCTGTTCTAAAGTGTCTCTAAATTAAGTGACTTTTACTAAGGTGATTTGACTAACTGGAGTCAATTGTGAATATTAGTTTGTTATAAATCTCAAAACTCTATTTTGCATCTATTCTAGTTTCTTAATATTTTCTTGAGTTTAGGGGTTGCAAAAAAAAAGACACATGTATATTCTAATATAGGTCAAATTATATTTATTTTTATACTTTGATACCTACATAGTAATTAAAGTGTTTCCTTATTTCAAAATGTTTAATTTTCTTCCTAGTTGTACGTGTTTTTAAGGCAAGGATGTCAATTACATCATTGTTATTGAAATAGCAAAATGATGGTTTCACCCTTCTGCTGGGGATTAGGAAGTAACATCATTTCGTTTGTGTCCTAAACAAGCACTTTTAGTTACCTCACAATGAATCCTGTTCCATTATCAGTACTGCAGAAATTATTGAAGACTTAACTTAGTATTTTTAAAATGGTAGACTGTGCTTCTGTGGTTTGTTAATGTCGAATATTTTACTTGGATATGTGACTTCTCTTTGTATAGTATAGTCAACTAGTAGCATTTTTATTTTCTGAGTAGAGAGAGATTTTGATTTAAAAAAATACAACTGATTTGTGTAAAAGTACACCTTTTTAATTATATTATATTTCAACGTAGGCTTATTTTTAAAAACCATATCACGTAATTTACAGACAGTTCTTTAAAACAAATATATTAAAATCCTACATGTATCTGTTTATATGTTGATATTTATTCATGCATGTTAGAGACAAACTTTATTGTTATTGGTTTTCCTGGCTGATTCAGGCAACCCATTTCCTACGTTTATGGCACTAGTACTAAGTACTAAATAAGAAGTTCTCTTAGCTTATATATGGTATTAGAAGTGTGCCAAAAATAACATTGTTTTCTTGGTTACAAAAGATACAAAGATAAAATTTGTTACTGTGAAGAAACAATTTCATTTGATTGTAAAGAATTTAATAATAACGTATGTACAGACTAACATTTATATTCAAGCAACTCCACGAGATGTTCTTTTCCTTCTCCTTGTTTAATAACACACACTTCCGTCTTCCTCCTCAAGTCCCCTAACTCCCAGGTACCCAACACTGTGTGTCACGGTTGACCACACATCCGTATAGTAACCTTGTCGCAACAGTTACCAACTGAAGTTTCCTTGAAATCATAGATCATTTCTACGTTATTTTTATATGTATCATGATAACATTTAAAACAGTTCATCATTATTTCATTCAACAGATTGTAAGAAATAAAAAAATGGAATCTACAGCTAAAGATTGTGTGTGCAATCCTGTTTGGCTCATTATTCATTTCTTGATGCTTCATCTGAGTACTTTTGTTACTGGGGATGTCATTGTGGTAAGAGATGGGTTTTACTGACTTGTGTTTGGCATCATTTTGTTTGCTTTACGGTTTGACATTTCTTCTTGGAATTCTTGTTTCTATCAGTTTTTTGGGTTTTTTTTTTTAGCAGAAATTACAATTCTATGCCTTCTAGTGTTTCTTTTATAATGTATTGTTGTCTTTACTTCATTACAGATAGATTTATTGTCGAACCTAACAATTACCAGCTTTAATGATGCCACTTCAAACTTTGGGCCAAGTTTCTCTGACGATGGTTTACTGGTAAGCTAGGAATGTGTGAAACTTTATCAGATACAAAAAGAATGTTTGGATTAAAGAATTTTCAGTTTGTATGTTTTGTAAAACAACATCCTTGTGGAAACTCTCACACCTGTCTCTATTGTTCTCAGGCTAGAATTGTACCTGCTGATCCACCAGATGGCTGTACACTATTGAAGCCCCCACCCAATATGGTCCTAAACGATTCATATGTTTGGGTAGCACTCATTTCCAGGAGCGTTAACTGTAAATTTACAGAAAAGGTAAAAAACAACAAACTTACATTCTTTATGAAATAAAACACAGCACAGAAACCTCTCCGATACTTTTCCTCATGCGCCACTCTAGAACGGAGTCATGCAATGACCGAAAATTGTTTTGAAAAAAAAATTTGTTGAATACATTGTATAATTATTGCGTCATCTCCAAAATTATTTTTAACAACTCTCTCGCCATTATCTTCAGCAAGACTTTATTGCCGTGTCTTCTAAAGGTTGCTCTCATTTGTCTACCTTTATTTGGTTCTTAGTTAATGAAAAAAATATTAAAAAGAAATTCTTTGACTTGTGGAATTTCTAAGGCTGCTTTCAACTCTCTCAATAGCTAGCAAGTCAATTTGAGTTTTAAAATATTTCCTACAAGTTTTTTATTTTTTTCTTCCTTGTTCTCATTTTTATGTTGGAGACGACTAGACCAATATATGGATGAACTGCGCAGTGGTTATCAAATCAGGGAGCTCTCCATATAGTTTTCTTTCTATTGGGGTGTTTTGGGGCCAGCGTCTTGTTCGGGCCTTTTGGTTAAAAGTGCAGTTTTTCATTTAAAAACATCCCTTTTCTGCCGTGAGATTGCTGTTATTGCACGTTATGACTTTGATATCTTTGGATCTTTACTATATTGTTATAATTCTTGTCTGCCTTAATTTTAAACATATTTTAATTTGCTAGTAAATTAATAAATATAGAAGAGACATTTGGCTTGTTACATAATATTTCTTCTAGATAGTCAAAATATTTCTGTTACTATAGTTTCATTTCAAAACTGATACTAAACATTTAGCATACATATATTTCAATCTTGATGCTTGCGTTCTCTTAATGATAAAATAAGATGATGAAAGGTTGTGCTGATGAAGTAAATGTTTTTTGTTTTTTTTTCAGGTAAAAAATGCTCAGTTTGCCAACTACAGTGCTGCTATTGTTTACAACAATAACAGTGAGGAACTTGTCCATATGTCAGGAGATGGTCAGTCCAAGATATTCTCTGATATAGTTATAAAACTTGGTTTATGATAAATTAATCCTTTTATTAACTTTGAAACATTTTATTATTTGTTACTCTGCGCTTAAATATGAACTATTTCTTCATAAATATGAATTATTTCTTCTTTGTTTTCATTATTTTGTTGGGGGGTTCAGATGACCAGACCAATATCTGAGATGAACTGTGCAGTGATTTCCAAATCCATATAGTTTTTCTTCTGTAAGGGTGCTTTGGGGGGGGGGGGGGGGCAGTGTCTTTTTCTGACTTCTTGATAAAGTATACAGTTTTAAAGGACATGGTCAGCATTCTCTGGTGATGCAGTGAATTTCACTATCCCCAATTTTCATCTTCCGGAACACAAGTTATAATGTTGTCTGTAATCCTTGGGTGTAAATCAATTTCTGGTGGGAGACTTATTTCATTTTTATAACTTAGTAGAGGTTTTCATAAACTGAGTGTGATGGCTGAGTGGTAAAGCGCTTGGCTTCTTAACCAGAGGGTCCGGTTCAAATCTTGATGAAGACTGGGATTTTGAACATTCAACTCTTAACATAAGTTTGGGAAAGTGAAGGAGGCAGTTTTTCCTTGTGCTAGCCAAGACGCCCTCATTAATTGTTGGACGTAGATGCAGGTGACCTTTACATCATCTGCCGTTTAGAGTGCAAGGACTGAAAGTGTTACTTCACTTTTATTTTTTTTTTTTTTTTACTTCATTTAGAAATAAACCTAGACTTGGTATTTTAAATGTGTGTTA
Source organism: Biomphalaria pfeifferi (assembly GCA_030265305.1). Lineage (NCBI taxonomy): Eukaryota > Metazoa > Mollusca > Gastropoda > Planorbidae > Biomphalaria > Biomphalaria pfeifferi. The sequence goes on along the minus strand of JASAOG010000125.1, from coordinate 57,529 downwards.
AATCATTGATTATTCCTTTACTTTTATTAATTTTGTATAACCGTGTATCTCTACTGACTAGGTAAAGGCATTAAGATTCCATCGACATTTGTTGGAAGCAGCACTGGTTTACTGCTCAAAGACCAATACAACTACACCAGGCAGTAAGTCATGCCCTTTTTTTTTTCTTCTTTTATATCAAACTCCAAGTCTAGCCAAGTCAAATCAGATATATTTACACTGTAGTAACTCTCAAGTCTAGCCAAGTCCAAATCAGATATATTTACACTGTAGTAACTCTAAGTCTTGCAAAGTCAAATCAGATATATTTACACTGTAGTAACTCTCAAGTCAAGCCAAGTCCAAATCAGATATATTTACACTGTAGTAACTCTCAAGTCTAGCCAAGTTCAATCAGATATATTTACACTGTAGTAACTCTCAAGTCTAGCCAAGTCCAAATCAGATATATTTACACTGTAGTAACTCTCAAGTCTAGCCAAGTTCAATCAGATACATTTACACTGTAGTAACTCTCAAGTCTAGCAAAGTCCAATGAGATATATTTACACTGTAGTAACTCTAAGTCTAGCAAAGTCAAATCAGATATATTTACACTGTAGTAACTCTCAAGTCTAGCCAAGTCCAAATCAGATATATTTACACTGTAGTAACTCTCAAGTCTAGCCAAGTCCAAATCAGATATATTTACACTGTAGTAACTCTAAGTCTAGCAAAGTCAAATCAGATATATTTACACTGTAGTAACTCTAAGTCTAGCAAAGTCAAATCAGATACATTTACACTGTAGTAACTCTCAAGTCTAGCAAAGTCCAATGAGATACATTTACACTGTAGTAACTCTCTAGCCTAGTCCAATCAGATACATTTACACTGTAGTGACTACAAGTCTAGCCAAGTCCAATCAGATACATTTACACTGTAGTAACACTAAGTCTAGCCAAGTCCAATCAGATACATTTACACTGTAGCACGTCGCATTGTACAATTGGAATGGGAGACTTTACTAATGGAGAGAGCAAAACTAATTGTCAGAAGTAACCTTAGTTGACTAAGACACGTCAATGATTTAAAATGTCTGAAACTGTTCCATAAATAAATAAAAAATCAACTGGATTTCATTTTTTTTTTCCATTGGCGCTGTTTGGTTTTGTTCATTTTGGGATTTAGGGGAGAAATTTGGCAGACTTTTATTTTCTCAAAGTACGGCATGTAAACTTCTATTTTGGACTATGAAAAGAACCAATTGGCATTAATTCTCATGGATGCCTACTGCTGGCCTACTTCTAATAAAGAATGTTTCTATAAATAGATAATTTTCCTGTAATAACTTCTCTTTGTTTTTAACAAATGTACTCGCTAATATATGACATAATATATGACCAAACAGCACATAACAAATTAACAAGGATGTAACAAGGCAAAATTCAAAATAGTGGATTATTAGCAACTTAGTGGCATCTACATTTGTACAATACAATGATGCTACTTGGTAGATGAGGTAGTTGTTTGTAATAGACAAACGAGACATTGGTGTAATGTCAAATAGCATACAAATGAAGGATGTTAAAATGACAGATGTCATGTCATGCTACAAGCATAAATGTAGCGCTATATAAAAGCTATAAATATATATATATATATATATAGATAGATATAGATACTAGCTGGATATTGCCTGCAGCCCTTAGTTTGGGTATTACTGATCTAGTAGATTGGATTTAGATCTATGTCAAACTTGGCTAATGTTCCTTTCAAGTGTTTTTCTTGTGTCACAAAAATAAAAGTAGATTGCCAGAATGGGTTTACATTCCTATCAACTAGAAAATACTGTGAAAACGGGTTAACCCGATTTGTTAAAATGCATATTTCTTTAATAAATGTAACTTTTTATTTTTTTATTTTTGTTGTCCCGCGGTTGTGGGAGGGACATTAAACATACATTACTGTCTCAGCCTTGATCCAAGGAACAAGTTTTATCAAACGGTTTTGATTTCTGTGCTGGACATACATACACCTTACTTTCTGCTTGATATATTAGATAATAATGCTTGTCTTTGAGTCTGGAGATTAAGGAAGAGTGCAGTTTTTCGCGTGACTACACAGTCATAACTGTGAACTACATTTTTGACACATTCATCGTAGACATAACTGTTGTCTGCCAGTGGCTGGTTTAGGCTCTCTTTCCACCAGCTGTATTTTCGCCTGGCAGTAGATTCCCTTTTGCTTCTAAATGTGTATCCCGTGGCCTTTGTAAAAAATCTCCAGCTGTCTCATCCAGAAGCAGTCAGGCTGAGTCCGAAATTACTGAAACAATTTGTTGTATAGATGGATCATTTTTTTTCTGTTTCATTAAGGTTTTGGATGACATGCTGTTAAAAAGTGAACGTGAGGAAGGAAATGTTGGACTTAAAAATTAGGAACAAATTTTATCCATCAACAACAAGCTTCAATGCTTCGATAAAAATAAAAAATACGATTCCACAGTTGTTGCTCAGATGGCTGAGAAACACATGACATTATGATAAGACCACGAACGTGATGATGATACCCCAAGTGAGAATGCACGATGCTGGGAATGGCATTGAACTTTTGTTTCACCTTTTCATGCAGGAGGGGAAGGTGCATTCGATGTTTGTGGGGGATAGTGTCTAAGTGCTTTCCATCAAGAGAACATGTCTAATTTCACTTGATAGATTTTTTTCCAACATTGACTGGAATTAATTTATTACTCAGGAGATTTAATAAACTGGCTTTGACTGTAAACATTCACACACACAGGCACATAAACACACATGAAAAGTGAAAGAGAGACTTGTGTGCTGATGTTGTTTTCATTTGAAGAGATAAAATCATGACACCAAGTTGTGTTGTGAGAATCTATTTTTAACACCTTTTTTATTTCTCTCTCTTAGGAATATCATTATTCAGATAGTAGAAGACAATGGTCCAATTATTGATTTTCTGGTGTGGCCATTTGTTCTAGTCATTGGTATTTGTTTCCTGATTGGATTAGTCTATTTGGTAAGTTAGAACTGTGGTCTACTTCTGACCTTTAATTGCCATTGGTATAACTGTCACTGTGATGTTATTATTGTAACTGATCTTGATATATATATACAGGATTCATATGTGGTCTGGATAAAGTCTGGGATTTCAAAAATGAGATATCAGGGCATGGGGAAATCGCTACTTTTTTAGGCAATTTTTTTATGTCTAGAAAATGTCTGTAATTTGAACAAAAAAATCTGGTCATTATGAAATGTGGAAATTTTTTTATTTGGCCAGCCTATTTCAATATTGAAAAAAACAAACAATGGGCAGTTTCAGTTGATTGCAGAACATGGTCAAATCAGACTTTCTATAGAATCAAGATCTTATCCAGACCCATGGCAAAGGGACCTGGCGCACCAAGCATTTTGTTTGAATAAAAGATACTCTGTACAAATGCAATTATAAAAAAACATGCAAAAAAAGTGTGGCATTTAAAAAAAATATTTAGGTTTAGTGTTTAGTAATGTGTATTTTTTAACTCTTTCTCTCTTAATCGATGATGCCAACGTTGATTTGACCTGCATTAAACTAAATGGATTTTTGTATTTATAAACTTTAATTTGTGTTGTTTAAAAAGAGCATGCATTCCCCTATAATTCGATACCAAATATAACATTTTCTGTTAACAAGCAAACAAATTTATTGAAGTTTAATCATAACAGGATAGTGAAATACAAATGAGCAAAATGAATAATACTATCGAACGAGGAAAATAATTATGGAGACAAAGAGTTAATGTTTTTCTTTAATTTAAAAGTCTTGCTTGTTCTGTTTGTCATACATATTTATATTTCAACTACTTATTTTTAATCTATAGCACTTTATATATAATCTATACTTTTGCATAAAGAAATTTTTTTAGCTCACATAATGTTTCTCTGTGTGTTTCAGATTATCAAATTATGTAAAGATCACCTTAATAAGAAAGTCAATCGTCTGTCCTCTAAACATTTAAAGAAGATACCAGTTCGAAAGTTTAAAAAAGGTAAAAGTTTTAGTTGCAGAGAATTACTCCTTGTTAGGAGGCGCGGTGGTTGAGCGGTAAAGCGCTTGGGTTCTGAACCGGGGACTCGGGTTCGAATCCTGTTGAAGACTGGGATTTTTAATTTCGGGATCTTCGGGCCCTTCTGAGTCCACCCAGCTCTAATGGGTACCTGACATTAGTTAGGGAAAAGTAAAGGCGGTTGGTCGTTGTGCTGGCCACATGACACCCTTGTTAACCGTAGGCCACAGAAACAGATGACTTTTACATCATCTGCCCTATACACTACAAGGTCTGAAAGGTGGAACTTTACTTTTTTTTTTTTTTTTTTTACTCCTTGTTGAATTACGGACACAGAGATTGGAGAAAAACATCTTGATAAAAGTATTTCAAGATGAACTCACCCACGTCTTTCTCTTTGCCTCCTAGTTCTATAAGGGGGCGCAGTGCTGAAGTGCCTGGCTTCCGAACCTGCTGTCTTGAATCTCTGTGAAGACTGGTGATTTTGAATTTCCTCATTTTTTAGTGCGCCCCAGAGTCCCCCCCAATCATAATGGGTACCTGACCTTGGGTGGGGACAGTAAAGACAGTTGGTCATTGTGCTTGCCACCTGACATCTTGCTTGTTAACCGCTGGCCAAAGAAACAGATGACCTTAACATTGTCTGTCCCATAGATGGCAAGGTCTGAAAGGGGAACTGTACTTTTTTTTTTACTTGGCCTAGTTAAATACAATGCTCTTGATCTTAACCAATCATCTTTCTATCCTTTGACTAGTTGATATCGTTTTATTAACCCAATAGCTCCTAGTTTTGGTTAGGAAAAACCCTTCCCAAGCCCTAAGCAAAGAGGGATAACCCCGAATTTAAAAAATCCTAAAAAAATATTTATTTTGAAAAAATAATCAAATTTTAGAATTAATACTAATAAATAAACAAACAACTTTAAAAAATAGAATGAATTGTTTAGTTTGAAAAAAATGTATACTTTTAATACCTTTTGAATATAAAAAAGCTTCAAAAATACTTATTTTATTCAGGTGGGGGCTTATACACTCAGACAATGGGCATGTTCATTTGAAAAATATTTAAGCAATAAAAATCTTGCTGATTTTACTAAAAGTGGAAATGGTAATCCCCACAATGATTTGTAATCACACTTGAAACGAGACTAGAAGAATTTAAACATTTTAAAGCAAGTATATTGAAAAGGGGATTTTAGAAACTTTTTACAACAGTTTAGGACAAAAACAAGAAAACTTTTCTGACTGCTGAAGGAGCTAATGGGTTAAAATCTTTGACAAACAAACCTCTTAAACAGTAGCAAGAAAAGTTCCAATGAGAAACAAACTCCATGTTCTGTTTTTTGTTTCATTTCATTGTGACTTGTGTTTCATTGCAGCCATATTTTAGTTATTGAATTCTGTGTCACATGATCTTTGTAGGATATAATCTTTGTTTCTGCAGGAGAGTACTATGATACTTGTGCCATCTGCCTGGATGAGTATGAAGAAGGGGAGAAAATCAGAGTCTTGCCCTGTGATCACGGTAGGGGAGAATAAACATTATTTTTGTCAAAAGTTTTACAAAATTGTATGCATGCTACTATTATCATTCGCAAATATTAATTTGATGATAATTTTGAAATGTCAAAAGCAGAGACATTTAAAAAAATAAACGTCTTGACAACTAAAACAAGAAAGAAAACTATTGTTCGGATTTTATTGGACAGCAACAAGCAGCCTGGATATGTTATTAGCTGAAAATCTGATTATCCCCCTAAGTTGTTCTGAAAAAAAAAGTATTTAATTAAAATGGATGAAATGATTTTTTAAATATGTTGCTAAAATGATTAGGATGCTATTTTATCAAATATTCCACACAAAATAAATTGATTCTGTTCCATAGTGTACCACACAAAATGTATTGACCCGTGGCTGACAAAGAACAAGAAGACATGCCCTGTGTGTAAGAGAAGGGTGATACCTGGCAGGGATGCCGATTCAGAAAGCTCAGACTCTGACGGTGGCGGCAGGGCACAGTCAACCGGATCGGAGAGTACCCCCCTGCTGCTTGGGCAAAGCACTCGTCCATATGCCTCACGTGGTCAGAGAAGATTCCCTCCAAGAAACGGACAAGGCACCAGTAGAGATGGCAATGAGAACATGCTGAACCCAGCCTCTGAAGGTGAGAGTTTTGGATTCTATAAGTAGATGTTAGCTGAACCTTTGAACTCTTTATCTTTAACAATTTTTCCACCTTCTGACTGAATTGTTCATTTTTCACATTTGTACATTCTACCCTGTTGTCATTAAACTTCAATAAATTTTTTTTTGTTATCAGAAAATGTTACTTTTAGTCTAGAGTTACATGAGACTGCTGGCTCTTTTTGTAGAATACAAATACAAGTTTATAAATCCAAAAATTAATTTAATGGGGTCAAATGAACGATGGTATTGTTAATTAGGAGAGAAAGAGTTCAGCTAAATATTTAAAAAAATATATAATTATTAATACTTTTAAGTGCATTTTAGGAAGACAACTCAAAAGACATTTTAATTTGTTGATCGTGCATAACCCTGCTTAAACATTAAACCATAAAAGTTTCAGGCAATTTAGCCAGTGTTTTTTTTTTTTGTTTTTTTTTTGAGATAGAATGAAAAAAAAAAGAATAATGAAAAATGTTCCTAGCTTTTTTGTATGATTAAAATTGATAAAGCGAAATTTTTTGAGTAGTTCTCTCATTTTGTGAGATACTAGGTTGGTACAAGTATATGGTTTAACTAATTTGGCATGCTGGGATAGGTATGGTCTAAAAAAAAGTAGACATGATGATTACAGATATGGTCTAATTAAGTAGGCATGTTTTGTGTTTTAATAATTTAACACTTTTCTAATAACTCAGACGCAAACATATTAAAAAAATATTTGTTTAAATGAAAAAGTTAAATGGTTTGAAGTCCCTTTGAAGGGTTGCAATTGAAAACTATGTAACACACTTCCTCAGTTTTTATACCTTAGCTCAAGCATCCAAACTGCTAAAACATTTTTTTTCAGGACTACAGGGAGTTTGTCCAAGAAAATTTTAATTGCTGAAAAATAAAATTACTCACATGGACAGAGAGGACATGTAAAAGGGGATTAAAAAAAAGAAAAAAAAAAATATTACTTGAAATTTCTGAAATAGAGTTGACACTTGGTAGTCTAACACGCCCTATATGCTAGGACAAATTTGTACAAATACTCCTTCTTCCCTAGTGCTATTAGAGCATGGAATGGGTTGCCTAAGCTAGCCAGGAAAACCAGTGACTTGGCAGAATTTAAGTCATTGGTTATGCATGACTAAATGCATGACGCGTAGGACGTAATCATCTTCTTTTTTTGAAGTAATGTCTGTATTATATAAGATAAGATAATCCAATACTCTCAGTAATCAGACATAAATTCATGGTTAGGAAATCAACAATTTTGTCAGGACTATTTAACTAAATATACATCTCTCTATGTTTCTGACAGGTAACCTAGTGGTTCCGAGTCTCTCAGAACCAGAAGACGACGATGGCGCTGTTGGTGGTTTAACCATTACTGACATGTATATTCAGGCTAGAGACGCTGCCCAGAAAAGGCGGGAGAGAAAGAGGAAACGAACAGAGAGGGAGAGGCTGATCGACAGGGAGGATGCTGGTGATGGGAGTGAACCAATGGCTCCAGGGCTCGTCAAGTTTGGTGAAAGTGCATCTGGCTCTGTAGTGAATGAAACGAGAGAAGAGCGTCGCGACAGAAGGCGCAAGAGAAAAGAGCAGAAGAAAGCTAGCAAGAGATCCAACACCCAGTCTGATGCTCCCATTGCAGGGGAAAGCAGCAGTGCCGGTAATGTGAGGCGCAGCGAGGAGAATGGCTCACGTTTAGGGGATGACACCAATGAAGTGGTTGTACAAGTGGCAGAGAGATCCGAGCTGAAACCTCCATCTGACAGACAGGAGCCTAGGGCCCTTCCTCTGAGGGGCAGGCATCATGAACTAAATGAAGTTGTTTAATGTGCCATTGGATAGATTGACCTCTTCATACCAGAATGGTAGTTGGTGCGTTCCATCTAGATGTCCAGTGACACACCTGATACTGATAACCATCTTATCCTGTGTAGGTTTCTCAAAGTAAGCCTGAACTACAGGGTCATCAACAAAATATGTGAGAAATCAGACATTTTTTTTTTTTTGCATGTTCACTTAGTATTATCACTATAATTCCATCAAAGTCATATGACAATGTAGTCAGCTTATCTCATCACTTAGTAGATCAGTTATCTTGTATCATTTTTTAAAATTCTGCATGGCGCTTAAAACATCTTGTCAGCGGGCGAATGGGGAAACATTGGTTTTTAATGTGTACAAATATTGTTATCTAATCCATGTTTTTCTAGTTTTGTATTGAATAATTATAACATTATATTAGTGGGGCTTTTTTTATACTGTCTTTTTTTTTTTTATGATTGATTTCATTTTTAAATGGAAAACTCTTAACACAATGATGCATTTGATTTGTAAAACTGTGACACTTGGATCTAAAAGTTGACATTTATTTAAGCGGGAGTAGTCAAGAAATATAAACAATTTGTAATTTCTTGTAGTTTTCGTATATAAATTTATGAACTTAAAAAAAATAAATAAATTCTGTTCAATTGATGGAAATGTGAAATTCAAAGAAGTTTGAAAATTAAAACTAGTTGACTGGCATTGCGTCAAATGAAATATCAGCTGTACAACCTGGTAGATTAAGTGACAGCTGTACAACCTGGTAGATTAAGTGACGTGATGCAGCTCTCCCAATCTCCAACTGAAACTCTGGTAGGAACCAATATTTGGATGGACTAGTTTGGACACACAGGGGGGGGGAATTTTTTTTTTGTTTTGTTTTCGATGTTTTTGTTTTTAGTCTTCCTCTGGAACCTGCGGCTCCGTCAGTTGTGATCAGTCCCCCCCCCCCCTCTCTCCCTTCCCTCGACTGTGACCAACTTTTTAATGCCGCAACATTGTTAATGGACAGGATTTGTTTTTAACGTGTCTTATTGGCTGCTAACAAAATGTCAAACAGAAAAATCTTCTCTTTCCTTGTTTTACAAGTTTCTATTGATTGGACTTCATTCACCAATCCTAAACACCCTTTAAGTCACATGCTTTCCCATGTTTTCTGTACAAGCATGGATAACACATGGCTGTATTTTCTGGTGTTTTATCATTGTCATCGTGTGACTTGTGATGAATGAGGTCCATTGAACATTGGTTCGCTAATGTTTCAGTGTTGTTTTTTTTTTTTTGTGTGCCAATTCAACTATCAAATTCAGTTAAATCAGGTAGATTTCTTTCATTTGAAATGTGACCTAAACCTTGTATCCACATCTCTCCCCTTCTAGTTCCATATTATTATTTCAATCCTGGTAGAACTAAGACTTTGTTGTTTACTTAAAATTTGTCTTCTTTTTGCTTGTGCACTGCACATAGTAGAATCTGCTGGTAAAGTATCAGTGTGGGCAGTTGATTTGTAAGTAGGTAAAGTTCCCCTTTTCAGACCTTGGGAACTACGGGGGCAGATAATGTAAAGGTTATATGTTTCTGCGGCCCATGGTTAACAAGCATAGTGACCAACAGCCTTTACTTTTCGCCAATTAATCTCAGGATTAGAGATAGGTAAACTCAGAAGCGCCCTAAAGGTCTTGAAATTAAAATCCAAGTCTTCATTAGGATTTGAACTTGGACGCCTTGCACTTGACCACTCACTGGCCTTCATAAACTTGTCAAATACCTTTTATCTCTTGGTATTGGTACCACTCACTGGGCTTCATTTTTAAACTTGTCAAATACCTTCTATCTCTTGGTGTTGGCGTTAGAAATGCCAAGTGTGTGACAAGTAGCCATGTGTATGTGACATCTAGCCATGTGTGAGTTTTTTTTGTAATTAATAAAAGTTGTGGCACTGATTTCATTTCAAGAGGGTAATTATCTTTTTGCTTGTCCCCTGGTCACTTTGATCTGTGTAGTTCCTGTGTGAGCGTGTGTTGACATCACTTGGTATAACTAATGTGCAGGATTTGATCACTGGGCTGTTCCTCTCTACACTTGTAATGATATTTTATTGTGTGATTCCTTAACTTTCATTTGACCCACTGTTGATGCACAATTCAATTGCCCATTTCTTTGGTGTATTATAGAAGAAATATGTTGTTTTTTTTTACCTGCACTATCTGATTACAAACAAACCAAAAGCTTCTATTGAAATTATTGTGAAGGAAAAGATCACTCTTGGCATTGGCTTGCAATATTCTCACCAAACTTTTCCTTTGACCTTTTATCAATATGTATAAGTGACAGTGTTAGCATAAACATTTGACTCTGTTTATCCAAACAAATTTTTTTCACTCAAATATTTACCTTAATGTCATGTGTCTCCTGAATACATTAAAAGAAGGTCTTTGTTTTAACAGCACAGAGCCTGGAGGAGCATGTTGGTTATTCCTATACTCTAACAGGGCCAAACTGTCATGGTGTGAATACAAATATTATCTTTCCTTTTATCAAATTGTATAAGGCTTGTCTTTGAATCCGAAGATTAATGAGGAATGCAGTATTTTGCATGGCTGCGTAGCCCCAGCTGAAACCTACATATTTTGCCACATCCAATGCAGACCTCCCGAGTGGTTGATTTATCATAGTGTGAATACAAATAACTTAGTAATCTTTTCTTTCATTACTTGTTACCATCTCTAAAGACTGGAAATCAATTTTTTTTTGTCAGACTTTGGTCCTGCATGTAATAACTAAGTTGAATTTGACTTCGTATCGTAGGCTGGAAGATGATTTGCACTTTGGGTATATACCTTAATCTTGTGAATAACAAATCTTTACCACAAGCTTTTCTTTGATAACATTGTCAAACAATTTAGGTAGTGACACATGATAATCAGGTTGGCTACATGATAATCAGGTTGGCTAGATAAAGGAATATACCATTGACTTAGAGAATATTTTGCCTTTAACTGAGTGCTTCATTTTTTTAAACTAATCTCTGTGTTGAAAGACATATATCTTAATGTTTTACTTGTAAAAATGTGTATCATAATTATTTTTAAAATATGTATCATCATTTTTAAAATATGTATCATAATTATTTTACAAGTGTGTGTTGATTCTGCATGATGGGATAGTGAAAGAGTGCTGTGCGTTCTATTTACAGTTTCCACTCCTTCTAATGTTCTGTTTGGATGATGAGATTAACAATGCACATTCTGATTGGCTGTTGTATTTGTGATTTACTTATTTCAGCCTATCTCAATTTTATTGCTCTGGCCCAAATACTTTTAAAGTAGTTGTACACACACTAGTATTTACATCAAATTTGTAACCTTTATTTTACGCAGTATAACTAAAATATATATAATTATAACATTTAATGTATTGCCAGATAGTCTTTGTTTGTTTTAAATGATAGATGTGAATGTAGCCAATACTGGTATGTGAATAATGTATTTTTAGAGATTGTTTCAACTTGAGGTTGTATATAAAACTTTTGCATTACAGTGTCAGACTTGTTCATAGAGAAATAAAATTTGTTTTCATTTCATTTTGTCTTTAATCTTAGGGACATTTCAATGTGTACCCTAAAACTGTAATTTACCAAAAGAACAATGTTAAGTAATTAGATAAGATAAATATGTTATACCGGTAATTGTATTATGGGGACAGTAAAATGTTTTGGATGTTCCTTCAGATTTGAAGATAGTTTACTTCCTAGTCCTAACCTCCCGCAGGACATCAGGCATGGCAGGGTATGAATCCTGGACCATTGAAAAGTTCGAACAATAGTCCAGGGCGCATATCGCACGACCAGGCAGCCATCCTATAGGGGAAATGGGGAAAAAATGAACATTTTGAACAAAATATGAACGGCAAACCTATGAACTATGGCAAGTTATTTACAATAGATAAGTAAAGTTTCCCTTTTAGACCTTGTGGTCTATATGGTAGATTTTATATGTCATCTGTTTCTGTGGCCTATGGTTAATGAAGGTGTCATGTGGCCATCACAATGACCAACCGCCTTTACTTTTCCCCAACTAATGTCAGGTACCCATTAGAGCTGGCTAGACTGAGGCGCCCTAAGATCCCAAAATTCAAAGTCTTCACCAGGATTCTAACCCGGGACCCTCGGTTTGGAAGCCAAGTGCTTTACCATGCAGCCACTGCACCTCCATTTACAATAGATGGATCAGCTTTACACTGGAAATGGAAGATTATGCTAAGTACCTGTATTGCTGAAAACTGTCTACCAAGACTTTCTACATAGTGAAAAGTGATACAAGATCAAAATGTATTGAAACTATTTATTCCATAACACCAAATTTAGCAAAAGTATGAACAAAAAGTAATTGTATATTGAGAAATATTGACATACTTAAAATAATAATAATTTTATCAATATAAGACATTCTGTCTCATCACAAGTTTACACTCGTTTAACAAATTGGCATTTATCCATAAAGATCTGACCCCAGGAAATACATACACACACAGAAATCACAATTAAGATGACTGTATTGGGTAAAAACAGTAATTTTAGTTTAGTTCAAATTAAAACCTAAATTGCAGCTAAAAAACAAAATGCGAGTTTTGTCATACATTTTCACTATTACTTATACAAATGTGACATAATGAGCAATTAATAACCAATATGTAATTAAGATCTGCTGACTATAGACCAACAAATGACTTGATTAATAGCTTTCATTGCATTAATTTGTTAAAGGTCAGAGATTATGTAGGAAGCTAGTTACCAAGCAGACTCCTAGTTTTGAATCAACACAAAACAAAAGAAATATTCCAGATATGTCTCACTTATTGTCCACAACACAACCTTATGGACATTCAAAGAATTATAATTTCCATTGTAAGACTTTCTCCCTGACCTAAATTTAGGCCTTTTTCATCAAACTTACGTGTTTACAAATAAAACAAAATTTTTAAAAGCATAATGATTAAAAATTATATAGAGAAAAAAACTTGTTTTCTTCAAAAACAATTAATACATTTATATCTAAAAAAAAAACTTTTCTTCTGTCCCTTGACAGTAAAATATCTTCCTTTTCTGACATCTGATACCGAGCATTTTTCTGTAGCATTTACTTTCGAAGGCTCAGATTTTTGAATTCTTCTTTCAGCCTCAGTGTTGGGTGTGGTCAGTGTCCAACGTTTACAACCGTGTATGAGTACAGAGACCACTAGTGAAGAATATACCTTTAATTTTACTTGGAAGCTGATTTTTCACAGTTTGCTCATGGCAGCGGATGCCAAGCTTAAAAAACATACAGCACATCAAGCGGATAACATTACCTATAGAAACTATAGAATGTTTACTTACAACAACCAAGTATCACACTTACTACAACGTATCATTTGGTTCTGCCATTGTGATCTAATAATATTTGTAATAAAATTGTAATGTACAATTTAAAGCCTATGACTAGCATTAGTTCCATCTACAATAGGTCAGATCAATCTGATAAATAAACTAGGAGAGAAAAATGTCCAACTATTAAAAGCCATTTAACAGACACCCATGTTTGGGTTAAAACATAGCTTAACATTTAACAACCCAATGTCCAAATGTTAAGCAAGTAAAAATATAATTTAAAAATAAAATGCTAATAAAGACAACTAGAAATGCAAAATATGAATAAACTTAACAGCAACATGTCAGCACTTGTTTGATAGTATAAAAATGTTGAATAAAAAAAAAAAAAAGATATTTAACAGAAAATAAAATTCTGTTAAAAAAAAAATGGTTAAGTACTTCAGAACTACAATTCAAAGGGAAGGTCTATGGTCAATGGTTTACAGCCTGTCATGTGGCCAGCACGGTGACTATGACCATCAATATTTTCTATCCCCCCACTTCAGGTCACGTGTCCATTAAAGTCAGCCGGTCTAAATATTTAGAACGAGCATCTAAGCAAACATCCCTATCACCATATGAAACAGACTTCTGTTTAACAGCCAAGTGCTTACAGAGGCCAGTACATCTTGAAGAAACCAGAATCTGTGCATCTATGTTATCTGATTTTGGACATATTATTAACGCTGAATTTTTCATGCTATATTTTCTTTCAGATACAAGAAGCTGTCTTTGCATGATCTTAAGACAGGTCATTTTACTTAAGCTTTCATGTTTTAATAGCCTGGAGGTCAGGTACTAGTAAAGAACAATTTTTGACAACGATGCTGGCTGTCATTTTTTTTAATGGCCAATTGGTGATAAGTTCTTAGGTCCAGGTCTTAGATAAGCAACAGAAATAGGAATAATAATTTTTTTTGTATGAAAGGGAAGACCAATTCTTTGCACACACATAAATTGGACCAGAGAGCTGATAATTATTTTTTGTCAGCATTACATGTACAAGTGATCAGATAAATAGACTGCTACAAAAAGTTAGCGCCAACTAAAAAGGATAACCTTTCTATATTACAGGGCCACTGCTTCAATTATTTGCTTTTATTGGTACTTTGAAAAAAAAAAAATTACAATTTATAAATATATATTTGTTCATGGTTCAATTATTCTTACACGAAAAAATCAAAACATGATTGTCCACTATTATAGGCCTACTTTATTATCTAGACTTTGCATTGGTCTACATAATGGTTTACATAACTAGCATGTCTTGAACAAACCATATCACAGTTCTAACTCATATTAAGAGTTAAATTTTTGAAATGATGGCAACAGTTACACAAGTAATAACCTACACACCAAATGTTTATCATTATGTTTCTAGCAGCTAGTATGTTGAAGATTAATCAAAAAGATTTTTTAGATCGACATCTTTTGTTTTCTTTATTTCCACCACGTAGCAGTCATTCTTTTTCTTTTGTTTCAACTGAAATAGGAAATATATTATAAACAAGACAGGCTATGGATACAATATTACTTTAAATATAAATCTATGTATAGTACTTACGCTTTCATGTTTTTAACAATAGCTTTTGAAATAGTTTTGAAACTGGCCAATATGCACAGCATCTATGCTATTCTGACACAGAGAAGACTACACTGGCTCAGACATGTCACCTGCATGCCAGATGGAAGAATCCCTAAAGACATCCTATACGCTGAGCTTGCAGAGGGAATCAGACCTCAAGGCTGCCCAAGACTGACCTACAGAGACGTCTGCAAGCGAGACATGAGAACCACAGGCATCAACCAAAGTATAAGGGAGGAGATAGCCCAGACTGAACAGCAAGGAGACAGACTGAACGTGCTGGTACAAACCTCGCCGAGAGCAAAAGAAACAAAGCTGCCTGTCAAGAGAAAGAAAAAGAAAGCTGCCCTGTCAGCTAGCCCTAAAGCAGTTCCTTATACATGCATGAAATGCGGCAAACTCTGCTGCTCCAGAATTGGTTTGATCAGTCACTCCAGATTCTGCACCGTCTCAAGACGAAACCTAAACCCGGGACTCATCTGGACGCATCGATTGTCTTCCGAGGCTGAAGAAGCCATATATATGTATATATTTATGTATATTAACATAAATGAAGATCACAACCTGTTTAAAGTAGTACTTACAATTTTTAAAGCTCCTGAGGCAAAAGGCTGTGAAACATTTTCCCTGACTAACTCGTCTTTCACCTTTAACTGAAAAATTCCTTGCTGTTGATCTCTGAAAACAAATCAAGTCAACCATTATTAAAAGATTACAAAACTAAAGAGGTCTACTTAGATCAATCTTAGAGAAGTTGTGACATTAACTTATGTCTTCAGAATGTATATGTCTGTCAGCTGCAGTTATTTAGTATAACTAGCATACTAAAAAAGTTTTTTTTGTCCCACATTTTTCTTGTCTGATACAACTTACTATCAAACTTCTCTCAATAAGTCTCAGACTGTGAAGAGTGATGTCTCCATCCTAAAATCATTATATTAGCCTATCAGAACTAATTGCTTTGTTTCCTATCTTTATGTGGTCACTGGATGGTTGCTGAGTTGCAGCTGAGTACCTAAAGGCAGCACGGAAAACCAACTCCTAGATACCCCCTCCCCCCCCCCCACTGGTCCACAAATGAGATTGGACCAAAAGCGCTCTGAGCATGCTATAAGCATGAAAGTAGCGCTATATAAAAGCTATAATTATTATAGTTGTATGTTCTTCGAACAGTCATTGTGATGGTCCTGAATTCAATTTTTGCTCAATGTCTTCTCCGTGGATTGTTTCTTTACACTATTTACACTAAATACTTTTATTAAATTCCTTCCCAGAAAGAAGCATCAAGTCTGGACTCTTAATTTCTTAAGAGAAACATAGATTCAATGGGAGAAGCTAATTATATACACATTGGAACTCTTTATTACACTTGATTTTCTTGCATTGGTATTTTTATATTTTTGTTCTAACTAGCATATTGTTTTCAGTTCCTTAATATTACCATGACTCTGCAGTTAATTGTAGGCTATTTGCACTAACACTGCAACTATAACATAGATCTGTAGATTTTGTAACAACACATAATGAAACTTTAGAGACAATTTATTTTTCTTGATACCACAAGCATATTCTTAAAATTCTATTCTAACTCTCTATAGTATATACTATTTTTAAACTACTGAAAGGACTAGACATTCTTTCAAACATCTAAGTAAATTTCTTTACAGAGACAAAAACTTACCCTTCTGATTTGAAAAAGAAACTACAATCACCACTCTGTAAGCTACTGGGAATGTCAAAAGTGAGTTTTCCATTTGTTCCTTTATCTTTCACACCTACATTGGCTGTAAAAGAAAATATGTATGCATTTAGTTTCTATCAAACCATATTTATAATAACAATTAAAAGAATCTGTATCATCCTTGAGGAAATTTGCCTTTAAATTGTGCATTACACGTACCAATGCAGAATAAGCACACAAATTATTTGTTCATACCCCCTATTTCTCTTAATTATTACATACTTAATTTACATTAGAAAGTTACATTTTTTTTTCAATGATGACATTGCTAAAAAAACAAAAGAGTTCTTCTGTTTGTTCGTTTTTGTGATTTGGTGTTTTGCATTTTCTATCTGATGGTAAAATGTTTAACTTGTAGCCTAGAGTTGCTTTTATCTTTCCTGCTATAGCTTGCTCAGTGCGCTATGGTCCAATCTCTTCTGTGGACCTGTGGGAGAAAGGGGTAACTAGAAGAAGTATTGGTACTGCCTTAAGGAGCTCAGCAAACACAGCTCAGCTCGAGTCAGGATTGGAACTCAAGCCTCCAGGCTAGGTAGCTAAGCCTCTCAGCCACACACCCCATTCTTAAGAAAGTTTTTTCTTGCATAGGCACCCAAGCGAGACCAATCATTATAGTTGGCCTGGACACTGAGCACAACATCGCAAACTGTGGCAGTGTGGGCAGTTTAGACCAATAGCTTGTTGCCACATCACAGGTCGTGATGAAAAAGCGACAAGTGTTGTAGCAACGAGCTATTGTGCTAACACTAAAGAAGGACATTTTCCTTTTAATAAGCTACTTAAATATATTCATAAACATCACTGGATAATGAATTTATAACTAGACATATAACTTTGTGACTTTTTTTCTCATAAAATTAGGCTTTAGACTACATAATTTGAATTTAAATGCCATTTTATGTTCATACATATTCAAAACTCAACAAAAAGGTAGCATAAAACTTTTAGAATACAGACAGAGTTGCTGTTTCAAATCAGTGTTTCCCAAACTGTGTTTCGCGACTTGAATAGATTTTCCACGAGCTACTGAAATAATTAACTAGTAGGCCAGCAAGTGAATTAATCTCTCTAAAAAAATAAGCAAAGTGTTCAGATAAATTCTCAGATTGTGCAAAGTGTTCCATTAAGGAAAAAGTTTGGGAAACACTGATTAAGTTAGATTAGAAAACTTACTTGAAGTTGCCATTGGTGGGAGCGTGTTGCTAGACTTTGATGTAATGAACAATCTATTACCAATAGCAGTAGGCCAGTAGAACTAATTGTCTAGAAAGTTTCAAAATCTGTATTTTTAAAAAGCTGAAAACACTGATCTGAACAGACATAGACCAGGGTTGTCTAGCCTGAGAAAAAAACATCAGATTTAAAAATATAAGTTAAAAAGACATTGTAGATAGTTTGGGGGAGGGGGGGGTAGATGTGAGGGTATTATCAAATTCTTGGAAAACCAAAATGTGTAATATAATAATCATAGTATAAATGGGCATTTAATGTAATTGTTAAGGATACAAATTTGGTGCTTAAATATAACGCTCAAAAATATTAAACTGGTAAGAAAAAAAAAAACAGCATCCATAAAAATTGTACCCTAATGTGCATTCTTGTTTTAGTTTTCTTGTTGTTTTTTTTGCACTCAGCACAAAACAGTTTCATATTTTTGGCTCATGAATTCTAGTAGCACTTAGGGATAAAATGCTTTTACTTTTTGCTTTGCACCTCCTAGTCTAAAAGGGAAAACATTTTCCAAAATTAAACATAAGCAAATCTTTGATTATTTAGTGTAGATGAAAAAAATATCTACCTTTGCATCCCCCTATGAATGGTCTAAGATCAATACTCATTTCATGATTTATACTTGTACACAGAAAGTTCTTTGGTTCATCAGATGTAACCCTAAAGAAAAATATACTATTGCTTCGCCTCCTCCTTAGCCACCAAGTAACATCACACTAACTTCTTTGTATTCTGATGCTATAAAGATTACAAATATATTTTGGCACACTTCCTACTAAACAGTCTGAGAAGGATTTTAATTTCAACTGTTTAAAATAGTATAGATCCTGCATGAACGCCACTATGTCTTTTGATCATATAATAATTTCGATACCTCCATTTTGCCTTCTCCATTGTTCTTATATTATACTTTACAGATGTTCCTTCTTTACAGAAGATAATTATTTCCTAATTGTTTCCATGTGTCAATCTAGTCATGCATGTTAATGAGAGACTTAAACTGTCATTGGTTTTCCAGATTTATTTAGTCAACCTGTTGTATACTCTAATGGCACAAAGGAAGAAGGAACGTTTGTAAGAATTGGTCCTAGTATATGGAATAAGAAAAGTCCCTTTATCTTTGTGTCTTACTGAGTATTTTATTATATTGTGTTTTTGTATTTTTGTAAATTATGGTTCAATGTTTTATATATTATAAAGCTACTTTATTTTAGTTTTAGACGTGTCTCTAAGTTTAGTGCCTGGTTGTGCCATATGTGAGCTGGGCTGTTATTTGGTCATCTCGATGGTCCTGGATTCATACCCATACCCAGAGAATGCTGACCATGTCCTTCAAAGCTGCGAACTATATCAAGAGGCCTGATCAAGACTCTGGCCCCAAAACTTTGCCTGATCTGGACACTGCGCAGTTCATCAGATATATAGGATTACTGATCTGAACCCTCCGACATGTAAAATGAGAACGAAGAAGAAAGAGGAAGAAGAATACTCTGCTCGCTGTTTAGCCCATAATCCTGAAAGAGGTTTGGACTAGTAAGTTGATAATCTTCAACTCTGAAGGAACATCATATTATTATTATTATTATAGCTTTTATATAGCGCTACTTTCATGCTTATAGCATGCTCAGAGCGCTTTGGTCCAATCTCATTTGTGGACTGGTGAGGGGGTATCTAGGAGTTGGTTTTCCATGCTGCCTTTAGGGGTTAGGGTTAGGTAAACATAACTCTGCCCGAGTCGGGTGTCGAACCTCGAGCCCCCTTCTAGGTAGCCAAGACAAGCCAAGTTCAAGCGCACTTAGCCTCTCGACCACGCTTCCCACATAAACATACAAATATTGCCATATTGTCACAATATAAGGATACAGCTAAAACTGTGTAGCTATATGAAATACTGAACTCCTAATACTAATACAGTAATATTATTTGACTCTACTCCAGTCCTAGTCAAGGAAACTTGGATCTAGATTTAGATTCTAAAGCTCTAGTCCTTAACTTAGATTTATAGATTATATCTAGAATCTAAATAGTTATATAGATTTGTAGATCTAGTTTTAAAATGATTTTATATAATTATTTATATATAGATCCTAGACTAAAAAAATTGATTTAACCTTAATAATAATATAATATAACAATTATAATAATAATAACTAATATCCTTTAGTTAGAATAGTTAGGCTCCAGACTTGATCTAGATGACTATAGATCTACTCTAATTATAATCTTAATCTATAATCAGGTCTGATTAGATTGTAGAGAAGAGTCTATTAATAATCATATAGAATCTATTATACTAATTTATACCTAATTATAGATCATAAATTAATGATAAATTGTCATAATATAATCATATCTAGATCTAGATGCCATTAACACTAAAAATTACCAAAGATATATCTAGACGTAGATTTAGCTCAATTCAATAATGTTTATAGATATCTAGATTTGGACATTGACTAATCAAAAATAATTTCTTCTATTCTGGAATTTGGAAGTACTGCTATGAGAAATAGGAAAAAGCAACTGGGCAGTATCTAAAAGAAAGCGAAATCTTTTAATAACGTTTATTTCAACTTTTTACTTTTTGAAGTAAAATAATTTTATTAGATCTAAATCACAGACCTAGATCTATACATAGTCTGTATAGGTATGTATTTATGTATGTGATCTAAATACAATTGATTAATAAAATAAATAAAACGTACTAGTTGACCGGCGGCGTAACATACGCCTCTATTTTGCAGGGCCGGCCTTAAGCCACTGTAACATAGGCGACCGCAGTGGGCCCCGCACTTTCATAGGACCCGCGCTAATTGTAGGTGTATACATTATTAAATTAAACCATTTTATAACTTATAAAAGATTTCCCTCGGCTTCCTGTCTATTTACCAGGAGCTCCTGGACCAGTTGAGAAATGGTGGGGTGAGAAAGAAGGGATATCTGTATAAATGTTTCCGAAATTGCTTTTTATATGCATT
The DNA here is from genome assembly GCA_030265305.1 of Biomphalaria pfeifferi. Lineage (NCBI taxonomy): Eukaryota > Metazoa > Mollusca > Gastropoda > Planorbidae > Biomphalaria > Biomphalaria pfeifferi. The sequence continues at coordinate 36,520 of JASAOG010000125.1, read as the reverse complement.
TAAAAAATAAAGTTGAAGTATCCGGATTCGAATACAAGGGTTCAAGCCCCCTTAAGCCAACACACTAACATCTGTGCCAGGTTGAAAAACAGAAGGTTTATGAAAAATTATAAGTTTTATAGTTATCTACTGTAAATTTCAAACTTCAAAGCAGCAAACTATGTCTGTCTACAAAGTATAAAGGGGACTAATTCAACTTATCCCACCACATCAGCCAAGTTAAAATTTCTTTCCATTGTTCGATACTAAACAAAATAATTAATTACCAATAGTTAATTAACTAACTGGTTAAGTTTTTAAATTGGTTCTTGTTTTGTCAGGTAATAGAAACAATTGTGCAAAATTTCAGCTTGATCCGAAATTAGGTGAGGGGGAAATAACGTGTACAGACTTTCTTCCAGGCAGACAGAGTGAGTTCTTATAAAAAAAGATTGTTTGTATAAAGAGTCTATTTATTTCATCTTTTTTTTTTTGTTATCACTTGTTAGGGACTATGTATAATGTCTGACAAATAGGCCTACTTCTTGATCACTAACACTAAGACAGCGTCTTCAATATGTGTGCATTGGTTTACCATTGTCTTTTTGATCGCAATGTTTCATTTTCGTTTTGGTCCAGATTAAAAATCCCAGTCTTCGAACCCAGGACCCCGGTTCGGTAGCCAAGCGCTTTACCGCTCAGCCACCGCGCCTCCAAAAAGTAGGCCTAGAGGTGGCACAGACTTATTATTGTCGTCTAGATTTATTACAAATTTAATTACATGACTGCTCCAGACTAATTGATACAATTACGGCTTAATATAAGCTTTTTAAAAAGGATTTTAAAATACAATTTTTTTTTTTATTATTTAACTTACAACAGATAAAAAGCTGTTAATTTATGTATTGCTAATAATGATTTTTAAAGCCAGTAGTGGATGTGTACAAAATGATCTTCAAATGCGTGTACATTCCAACAAACATTTCGCAATTTAGTATATTATTTATAAAACAAAAAGACACCAACAACGAGGAAATTAACGTGTACTAAATGCTCTTTAAATAAAGTTCAACACATAAATAGCATAAAACAATACAAAGCACTCTAGTAAACCGTGACCTTCGTGGTTAATGACGGCCTTGATCAAATAAAGAAGCAGAACTTTCTGCAAGTGTTGCCTCAGACAAAAAGCGACTGGGACAAAGAAGTAAAGTTTCCCCCCTCAGACCATACGGTCTATAGAACAGAAAATGTAAAGGTCACCTGTATCGAGGGTGTCATGTACCCATTTGAGCTGTTTGGAGTTGGAGGCACCATAAGCATCCCGAAATTAAAAATCCCTATCTTCACTATAATTTGAAACTGGGACCCTCCAGTTTAGAATCCAAGCGCTTTACCACTCATCCACCGCGTCTCGGACGGGGCAGGGGCGTAGCTAGGAATTTTCCATTGTTTGGGAGCGCGGGGGCTTGACTTCTTTGGGGGCCCCTGCATTTTGCGTAATATTTTTTTTTATGTAAAAACCCCCCACTCATTTGGGGCCCCCCTCAAGTGGGGGCCCGGGGGGATTTTCTAATTCTCCCCCACCCTAGCTACTCCGCTGCCCCTTAGTCATGTGGCCTGGAGCAGTTGCCACGGTCGCCACCCCTGACATGGAGAGGAATTATGTTCTAGTCATTTTTTTTTTTTTTTTTAAATTAGGAAAACAAAGTGTAACATCAAAGTAAACTTGAAATGACCAATCTACGTATCCGAAATGTCAATTAGTATTTATGTATATATATTTTTTAAATTAATATATAAATCTAGATCTGGAGGACAGCACACTATTTTTCCTTGACACAGTGTGCAAAAGAGCTCACAGCTTAGCAGCAAAAAGCTGTCTAGAAGAAGAAGAAGAATCTAGATCTAGATCTTTTATTTTGAGGAAGAGGAGAGAAGGCCTACGAGATCTTTTATTTTGAAAAGTTTTTTTTTTTTTGGCTGCAATATTTCTTTAACTAGATAAAAAAAAATTATTATCAACATTATAGGCCTATTGGTAGTATTTAAGCCCGCAGATAACCTCTGACTATGACGTCATAGCTCAAGACAACATTTGACTCGTTTGTGAGCTGAGGACATCGTGACACACGCTAAAAATAGAAGATAGACGTCACCTGGTTTGATTGATTTGATTTGCAGATACATGTATAAAGTATAGGCGCTCAAACCTAAGGAATGTACATTATAGTCTTCTTACTATCAGATCTATAACTGACAGCTCATTATGTATAAATGATACATAAATAATTATATTTAAACAATTTTTCGAAACACTCGTACACACAAAGCTAAAACAAACCAAACTTACATAGAAATATCTATTTATATCCAAGGCAATCCTATATGTATAGCCTATATTGCAATAAATTAAACATATTCACAGATGGTATAAAAAAGTCAATGTACATAAAATTATAATGGCATAATATTTGTACAATTTAAAAAAATTGATAAGATCTACAAGTAGCAAAAGCTAATTTAATGATTATTTCTAAGTTTGATTACCCATTTACCGGTCTTATGAAAAGTCGCAAAATTTCACAATTTTTACAAAAGATCTATTACTTGATTATTTCCCTGGAATAGTATAATCTTGTACGATGAAATCAAGAAATGAACTTTTAAATAAATGAAAGCTAATTCGAATTAATATCACCGAAACAACCTGAAGTCTGACGAAATGATTTAACACATTTCTCAAATAGGGTACCCCTCTTCTACGTTAGATGCACGATTTAAATATTGGTTTTTAAACATTTTTACAAAGCTTACAAGAACTTCAAGGTATTACCGATATTTTTAGTTGGCATACACTGCACGATTCAGCGCAGACAACTGGGCAGTGTGCAATGACTATTCGATCGAGAATTATTATAACAAAGACTAATAACAAAGTTTATTATGCCTTAAAAAGTATTGGATTCCCTTCGTTCATATCCCAAGCTCTGGCTAAAGCCTGGTTCTTAATATCCTCAGGCTCATCACTGCTGAGCTGTATCTTGTGATTGCACGCCATCGTCCCCTTCAAGACCCCCTCTGTCACGAAGTTAATTTTGGTTGGGTCGTCCTTGCCTTCGGTCTTCTCCGGCACCGCGCAAGGCACCAGCTCCTTGTCGAAGGTGTCCATCAAGTTTTTGACGTTGTAGACGAAGACCACCTCGCCGTCAGACTTTCTCTTGATGTAGACTGGAGCTTTCCCCTGAGGGATGGACATCCGCGTGACCACGGTGAAATCGGCGTTGAGGGATTTCTCTTCGAGTTGCACGTTGGCGGTGTAGCAGCTCTTGGGGCCGACTTTGATGTCGCTGGTAGCCTCCATCACCATCGTCTCCTCAAAAGTTTGACCTTCAGATTTGGAGACCTGAAATTAGGTCAAGGTTTTATCTTATGAATTTTTAAAAAATTAAAATTTAAAAACCAAAATAATGTAGTGATAAATCGGCATAAAGACAATTTGATTGACTGTTAGAATGGCTATCTGGTCGAGGTCGTGAATGGCTGCCTGGTCGTGTTGCATGCGCTCTGCTTCGTCGCCTTGATGGTCCCAGGTTTGAACCCAGCCCGCTGCCGTTCCCGTCGTTCTGCTAGAAGTTTGGGATAATATGTAATGATCTTCAAATCTGAAGGAACATCCAAAACATGTAAAAGAAACAAAAATATGATCCCATTCCCCACTAAGTCAAATGGACTTGGAAAAATTCATTTGTGCTTTGAACCACACATTATTCTCTGACGTAGTGATGGACATACTACGACCCGTGGACCACATTCGGCCCGTGATACAGTGCTGTCCCGCCTCTCAAAATTCTGCCATCAGTGTTAAATGAAGCCTCAGAGGTTTCGGTTTGATTAAAAAATTTGGGTTCGTTCATTCAGAAATTAAAAAAATGTTTTTGCCTTTGTTCAAACTTCCGCCAGGAGTTGACCTTGGGTTAAATTCGAACTTAAAACCATCGAGGTGACAGTTAAAGCGCAAGCCACTTGGCCAGTTATCCTAGTTCATTAGGAGTCACAGGTCACCACTGCTTTAACGAATGAGTTAGGTCAGCGATGCCCAAACTACGGCCCGCGGGACAGATGCTGCCCGCGATTGCTTCTATCCGGCCCGCCAAAACATTGAAACAAAATGTAAAAATAAAAATGAAGAAAACTAAAATGTTGAGAAATATTCACTTTAAGTTAGGATTCTTACTCATTCTTTGATGAATGTTTGTTATTCTAAAATTCATAGTCAATATTTTTTTTTATTGTAAGAACAAAAAATGTTGTTTTTTTTCAATGGCGATAAAACTTGACAGCTATTTTTATTTCATAAAAAAATTCTGCTACTGTCTTGAGCTAGCCGTGTTTTTGACACCTTGTGTGTGCAACACAGAGCATCATTGATGCATCGTTTTGGGTCGTGCTCTTTTGATGTCAAAGCGATTGGTATCGTATTGTTTAACGTTTGGGATTTAATGAAGTGGGAGGAGCCTAAGAAAGGAAAAGTGAACTCTAGAAACTTTCAGCAAAAGTGGACAGATCTTTACTTTTTGTGGAGTATGATAGTTTGCCAACATGTTTGATTTGTAAAGAAAGTGTGCCTGTTTTTAAAGAACATAACATTAAAAGGCATTATAAAGCCAAACATATAAACACATATGGTGGCATTCTTGGTTTGAGCCGCGAAGACAAGATTACCAAGTTACGACTAGAGAATGGGCGATTGACAAGAATATTTAACAAAAAGAGACAAGAAAATTAGTCGGTTATAAGGGCCAGCTACAGAGTTGCTCACATCTTAAGTAGAGCAATGAAGCCTTTTTCCGATGGCGAATGTGTAAAAAAGTGCTTGCTAGCAGTGATGGAAGAAATATGTCCTGAAAAAAAGAATGCAGTAGAAGTTGTTAGGCTTTCTCGTATGACAATTACAAGGCGAGTGAAAGATAGGGGTGAAAATCTCCGTTCACAATTAAAAGACAGAGCAGCAGAATCCGAAATGTTTTCTATTGTTGAGGCCACTGACATAACTAAATAATACCGCCAAACTCTTGGTATTTATTCGCGGTACAAACATCGATATAACAGAAGAGTTAGCAGCTATGAGAAACATGCATGGGACTACAACTGGAGAAGGTCTGTTCAAAGAAGTGCCAACCATCATAGAGAAGCTTGCTCTTCATTGATATAAATTAGTTGGAGTGACTACTGATGGAGCTAGAAATATGGTTGGTTGTCACAGCGGACTGACTGCAAGAGTTCTTAGAAAAGTTGTTGTCAAAGGGAACTGAACCCCTGTGGCTTCACTGTATCATTCACCAACAAAATTTTTGTGGAAAGGTTTTGACTCTGGATCATGTGATGATGATTGTCATGGCTCTGGGATTTGGCTATTTTATGCGACATCACATCACATCTAAATGACACTAAACTAAAAGGGAAAGACAAAATGATTTCGCATGTGTATGCAGACATATGTGCTTTCCAAACAAATTTGCAACTCTTCATTCAACAGGCGGAAAAGGTGCATCTTGTCCACTTTCCAACCTGTACCACTCTACAAATTGATAAGCAGCTAAATATGTCTTTCCCAAAAGAAACAATGATCCAACTTCTGAGATGAATAATTTTAGTGAAATATTTGTGGATTTTCAGAATTTTTAAAATTAAATCCTTCTTTTTGAAAATCCGTTTGTTGCCGATGTTTTAAGTGCTCCGACAGATCTACAACTGGAACTGATTGACTTACAAAGCCAGACATCTCTGCTTGACAAATTTCAAATGATGCAGACTATTGACTTCTACTCCATGTTACCCGCAGAAGCTTTTCCAAATCTTCGAAAACAAGCACTAAGGATGATCACAACGTTTTCAAGCACTTATTTGTGTGAACAAACGTTCTGAATGATGAAACGGGCGAAAACCATGTTACGTAATCGACTCACGGATGAACATCTTGATTCAGTGCTCCGACTTGGTGTTTTATCTATGCAGCCAGATATTTAGAAGATGGTTTCGGATAAACTTCATGCATCACATTAATTTATGTAAGTAGGTCTTATATGGCCCGCGACACGAATGCCGAAAATTAAAATGGCCCGCAGACCAAATAAGGTTGGGCATTACTGAGTTAGGTGACGCTTTCAAGTAAGCTGGTTCAATGAGAATTCATTGGAAAAATTCATTTGTGCTTTGAACCACACATTATTCTCTGACGTAGTGATGGATATACTACGGCCCGTGGACCACATTCGGCCCGTGTACTGTGTCATTAGAAGTAAGCCTTAAAGGTATATTGGGCCATTAAAGGACATTATAGAAAGTTTGAGAAGACTTTTAGAGCCACAATGCAAAGAGAATCTGTGAAGCGGTATGTCAGATACTATTTCATGGATTTTTCACTAATGATTTGCACAAAGGAAAATTCGTAAGGTTTCAGAGGGTCAGTTAAGGTTCCTTGAGTTTCTTTATTGTTTTGTCTCGGAGAAGCAGAATTGTTCAACCTGCACAAGAAATAATTGTAGCTAAAATAAGAACGTTAAACAATGATTTAACCTACACCACGAATGACTGCATTATTTTAAAGCTGACCTGATACTGCAATTCTATCTCTGCTCCGATGTTACCGTCCCCTAGTAGCTTTGGGATGCCGATGCTGAAGTTGGCTTTGCCGCCAATGGTGAAACCTTTCTGGAAGGACACAGAAATTTCAGTCCGTCGTGTTTTCTCAAATCGAAATTTGTACATCTGACTCTCGGCAGTGTCATTGTTGAAGACTGTATCTAAAGACAACACTTCTGGCCTGCGAGGGATAGAATATAGTTACTTTCTCAGTTTCAGTACACATAGTTATCAATGTTATTTATGGTCTTGGGCAATACTCCAGAAACAAGAAAAACACCCCAGAGACAAGGGCAACATCCCAGAGACAAAGTCAACACCCCTGAGACAAGGGCAACACCCCTGAGACAAAAGCAGCATCCAAGAGACAAGGGCAACATCCCAGAGACAAAGGCAACCCCCCGAGACAAGGGCAACACCCCTGAGACAAGGGCAACACCCCTGAGACAAGGGCAACACCCCTGAGACAAAGGCAGCATCCCAGAGACAAGGGCAACATCCCAGAGACAAAGGCAACACCCCTGAGACGAGACAAAGACAATACCCCAGAGACAAAGACAACACCCCAGAGACAAAGGCAACACTCCAGAGACAAAGGCAACACCCAAGAGACAAGGGCAACACCCCTGAGACAAGAGCAACACCCCTGAGACAAGTGCAAACCCCAGAGACCAAGCTTATTTCAACTCCGTCTGTCTGTCTTGTCGAAATCCTGTACAAGTTATTTCTCCTACTTCCCATTCTCGATAAGGTCTCAATCTAATATCCCAAACAAAGGCCCTCAAGATCCTAGATAATGCCGTAAGAATACCTCGTTAAATCTTGAGGACAATGTTTTTTGATTTGTAAAGAATCATTCTGAGAAACGTGTGTATCTCGTGGCACAGGCGAAGCATCTGGGGCAAGCACGGGACTTTTCCTCAGGCGAATCGTCTGCTGAACGTCTTCAAAGAGAAAAAAATTTTCTGGGACTTCGAAGTTGAACTTGTCTCTATCCAGGAACCTTTTCTGGCAAAATGTGAAGGTTGAACTGTAGCTCTTCCACGCCCTGAGTAAGAAAAAGAAATATTTTTATTAGCTCTTTAAGGGGTAGAGAATTTAAAAATGCTGTGTTATATTTTGTCTTTTCTCATCTGCGATATAAAATTATTAGTCCTGACCACTCGCAAATAAAAATAATCACGAATTCTCCCACTAGACGAAAATTTAACCTATTGTTTTTTAACTGAAGCCTTAGACAATTTGGTAATTTTCAAGATCGAAACAGCAGCGGTTAAATTTATGTACTTCAACTTCACTGATGTACACTTTGGTGCGTAACTTTCTTAGATTCGATTTTGTTATCTCCTCGTAGTTTTAAGAAGACGGCTCCTGTTTTCCCTACCCGACATGCAACACCAGGATTCACATAAGCCTATATTCAAGGGATAATCGTTTGACAGCATCAAACTTATTTTATTCCTCACCAAATCGTATTAATTATCGTACAATATATTACATATGCTTCTCTTCATGGGCTAAGCATGCTTAACACCATCAACAAGACATGGAAAGATAACTCTTTTATTTCTGCATGTCGGACTTGAGTTACCCCCGCGTAACTTTTGCGACGACAAAAAGAGGGTGGGTGGGGGGGGGGGGGGAGAGAGAGCAAGCAATCTTCTCTGTATTCACCGGTCACTAAATAGCAGGGCCGGACTTAACCATTGTGGGGGCTTATGCAAAACGGATTGCGCAGGGCCCAGCTTGGTAAGGATACGGATATTATGTGAAAATTAAGAGTATTAGAAAAATTAAAAATTAGTCTTTGCATTTTATTCATTCTTAACAACGTACAGAACTACTTTACGAGCCTTGCGTGTAGCAAAGTCATACAGTATATCAAAAAAATTGTTTCCTACATAGATCACGCACAATAACAAGAATTATCAAATGTGTCAATCTTTGTTCAAGAATTGTTGACCTTAAGTGATTATTCATTAGTTTGAGGCGCAAGAAGCTTCTTTCACCAGATTCCACAATTAAGGGTATTGTATAATGCCGTTTTTTTTTAATCCCGCATAGGATTGACGTTTTCCATTTTGAATGACACCCCAAAATGACAATTTCGTCTATATTTCTGGAGATTTTTATGAGTTTTCAAAAGATTTCAAGGACTTTTTCGTATATTTTGCAATTTCAGGAGATTTTCAGGAGCTCCTGGTAAATCAGAAGGCCGCGGAAAATCTGTTATAAGTTATAAAATGGCTTAATTTAATAATTTACACCTAGGATTAGCGTGGGGCCTACTGCGGTCGCATAGGTTGCAGTTCCCTAAGGCCGGCCCTGCGAAATAGCGGAGTATGCAAAGCCGGGGTCGACTAGTTTATTTAAAAATACTTTGAGCTTTTCTGAACAGCATAAATATGGGTTTACTCTGTAAAAAAAAAAAAAAAAGGAAAGAATAATACAAAAGCATTCACACTGAGAAGACCACTTACTTGTCGCATAGAATTTTTTTCAAGTCCACCACAAGGGGTTTGTCTTCCTCCACAGTCGGAACTGTCATACAACAGAACATGGTACTGAAACAGGGAAACATGAAAAACATTTAAAAATACTGTTTAAAAAAAAACAAAGCCTGTATTAAATGTAATTTGTATCAATTAGTTTGGATCAGTCATGTGATTACATTTGTAATAGATCTAGACTAACAATAATAAATCTGTGTGTTAGAAAATTTTCAAACTACTGTTTCTGTTTAGCGTGATTTCATGCTTTTAGCTTTTTTCAATGCGCTATGAATCTATCACTTGTCTGGACCAGTTGGTGAAAGAAAGGGAGAGCAGGGGAGGGAGGGGGGTATCATCGTTACATAAAAAAAAAACTTATTCACTCACGGCTCAAGTCTACTTAAAGGGAATAATTCAACTTATACCACCACATATCAAGTATGATTTCTTTCCCTTGTTCGATACCAAACAAAATAATTAATTACCAAAAGTTAATTAATCAACTGATTAATTTTTAAATTGATCTTTGTTTTGTCAGGCACCAAAAAATAATTGTGAGAAATTTTTACTTGATCCGAGATTGGGTGTGGGAGAAAAAACGTGTACAAACTTTTGACCAGACAGACAGACAGACAGAGTGAGTTGATACAAACTTTGTCAAAGAAAAAAAGAGCTTCAAATTGTAACAAGTCCCTAAATATATTGAATTGGCTCTACCGGCTTCACCCCTCGTGTTTTTAAATCTTGGACGTTTGTTTAACTCAAAACAACTGTATGAATAAAATGATCGTCTTAATGATATGCAAGAATACATTTGTTCAAATTATGTCCAATGGCAGGGGAGTAGCTAGGAATTTGCCATCATTTGGGGGCCCAGGGGGACGACCTTTTTGGGGGCCCCTGCATTTTTAAAGTAAAAAAACCCACTAAGTTGGGGGCCGCCCTTAAGTGTGGGCTTGGGGAAATTTTCAAATTCTCCTCCCTCACCCTAGCTACGCCACTGTCAAATTGATTTTTCTATTCTATTGTCATATATTCAGCGGTGCAATGGACCTCATTCACCAATCGTAAACAAACAACATTTAGCCTCGTGGTGCTTTATCTCTTCTATATAACTAACGATCTCATGTTTAATTCATGATGGTTGTCGCGTGATAGTTTTTTTTATTGTTTTATCAATAAGATCACGTGACTAAATGTTGTTTGTTTACGATTGGTAAATGAGGTCAATTGTGTCAAGTATATATCACGAGACTGACACACAGACACACACTAGGGTTGAAGAGAACACTTACACGTGAAGAAGTGGAACTACTTTTACAGTCACGTGGATAAACGTACGCGGAAGGACACCAATAAAGACGACCAGCACTTCGGCAGTAACAATCGAGAAAAGTCTTATACATCACTTGAATGTCTTACATGTTCATAACCAGTGCTTCAACTCATTCATAATTTTGCGACATTACTGTATGTCATAAATGTTAGAAAAACATTAGACTTGGCTGTGGAAGAAAAGCGAGCCAAAAGAAAAATGGCTGGCTCCTTTACCACCAAAGCAAACGCCACCTTTACATGCGTTGTATCTGGAATTGAACGTCTCTCCAGAATAGTTTTCTACAGTCACATTAAAAGGTGTTCAATAATATACAGTTATTGCTTTACAATTCACAAATATAGGCCTATGTACCTGTAGTGTAACTGAGTTGATTTTCTGCGTGCGTCCAGCGTGTCAGAAGGTCATGGCCAGTGTGTGTGTTTCATGTCCAGTGTGTTTGTGTGTGTGTATAGTACTGCATCAGTGTTATGCGAGACGTGCTGGTTTCATTCACTGTTAACTGTGGTCTAATTTTGTCGAATAAAGCCATGGTATTGGTATTCTAGTCGTTATCATTACATTACAGTACTGTAATCAGGAGAATCAGAATAAGAATCAGAATCTGCCTACCTAAGTCACCATAACCAAGTTGCAAAATTAATACAGCAACACATGGCTTTGACACACAATTTGACCAATAAGGACACTACCCATTAAAATACTCGCCATAAGAGGTTCTCTAGTCTACTAATCACTTATTATACTGGGATAGGCCTAGTTTGACGGTAGATTTTAATCGCCCTGATCTGGTGCTTATTGATAAAAAAGAAGAAAAAAAACGCTACCGTCATTGACATCGCCGTACCACTGTCTCCAGTGGCGCAGCATCCATGGCGCGAAGGGGCTTAATGAACCCGGGCACATGAACAACAGGGGCCCAAAAAGGCACTTCAAAAAATCGAAAATAAATTTGTCGAATCTAGTAATTCAAATCTATTAAATTCATATATATTTTTCTTACCATTCATAATGTTGTTATTTTATAGGCCTAATCTCTAACAAAAATAAAACAGAAATACAAAACAACAAATCGATGTAAATCTCATTAGTAAGATGCAACAAGCCTTCATTGTTCGGTCTTCGCAAAAATTATGATGTCGTTGGCACGAGTCACTGTGGCTTAGAACGCAGGAAAACGCTTAGCGTTGGGACTCGGTCCTGGATTTAGCTTGGAAAGCTTGCAGCGTCATCCCAGTTCTCATTTATTTTTATCATAATCTTAGGGAGGAGGCCCAATATCATATTCTTGAACCCGGGCCCACGATCACCTTGCTACGCCACGGATGGCTGCCTGGTCGTGCGGTTTGCACGCTGGACTGTCGTTCAGATTTATCGATGGTCCCGGGTTCAAACCCTACCCGCTCCCATCCCCCGTCGTCCTGCGGGAGGTTTGGACTAGGAAGTAATTATCTTCAACTCTGAAGGAACATCCGAAACATGTAAAACTTTTTACAAACAAAACATTTTACGCCACTGACTGTCTCGTAATATACGAAAAACTGAAATGGAAAAACTAAGAAAATATGGGAGTCTAGGCGTGGAGATTAAGCGTTTATGAAAGTTATCTAAAATAACAATATACCTCATTGTTATATCAACCGAGGGGATAATGACAACTGACCTCACAGATGCCTTCAAGGCCCTTAACATTCCTAGGAACATTCTCGTTGCCTGTCAGAGGACGGTACTCCTGCAGACCTGCCACATCACCAGAAAATTTCTCAGTGGATGCTGTTAAAGGGACTACAATGAATTTTGTTTCTTTTTAATGAAGCTTGGCCATGAAAGTGCCTTAGAATGAATATTCGTTCGTTTCTAACATAATAATAATTATATATATTAGGTCAGGGCCAGCCTTAGATAATTGGAAACCCTTGTCGAAGTGAATGTGGTGGCCCCAAATGAAGTAGAAAAATAAACAGCGAAAACATAAAATGACGCAATATTAAAAACCTAGTAAACTTCCACATAACATTGGGCACAAGTTTCGCTGTTTCTTCTCTAAAAAAGCTGTTTGAAGTCTTTTACGAGGCCCCTACCAATCGGAAGCTCTAGGCGGCTGCCTAGTTTGCCTATGCATAAGGCGGCCCTAACTAGGAAGTATAAAATAGGTTAAGAGGTATCTAGAAAGATAAAATAACATACTCGAAATATTTCGAAATGAGACCTATGTCGTAGGATCTGACTAAAGAGCTACGCACAGTTCTCTTCCCTTCTTTCTAACAAAGACACAAAGTAAGGTCGATAATTCATAATGCTCAAGAGAATTACATATGGCGGTTGTCCGCTCTTACCCTCCTAGACCGGAAGCTGTATTCAATTACTCTCTCCTGCATCCTGAATCAGCCCGAAAAGGGACACAAGATATGAGCAAGTTTGTCTGCCCTCGGCTCAAGTAGCAAGAGTTATCTGACCCTCTTATATTATTTTGTGGTGTTTGCATTTAGTTAGAGTATTGGCACTATAGCTGCGTGCTAACAAAGGCGTTCACCTCTCCTCCCCTCTCCAATCTATTTTTCTATTTCCCATCCCCCATTTCTCTTCACGTTGTTATGCCCCTAGTTACACAGGATGCATTTGTCCGAATGAATTATGAAAGAAAACTAGAGACTATGGCAATACAGATGATTAAAACTGTAACATGAGAGTTTTCTTTACACTATGGTTTTCCAAAAACGTATATTTATGTATTCTTTTGTGAACACTATCGAATTTCTTGGAAGCTAAAGATCTCATTTTAAAACAACATTTAATGGAGTGGAAATTGGACATTGCCTATTGAACAGACCGGTTTCCTACATTCAAACTTACATATGGTATTTATTTTCGTTTCAGTCTTCACTCGGTTAGAAATGAGAAAAAAAAATATTTCGAAGTTCGCGAATCAGCACATTTTTTTTTTCTACAGAATAAGGAAAACTATGGCAAGGGGTCTACGAGGTGAAAAAGTTTGGGAACCACTGACCTAAAGTCTCTAATTAACATTCAGGACTAGATTGACAGAAGGACACGCTTAGGAAGAAGCCATCTTCTCTTTTGAAGGGAATCCTGTAATGTATAAGATAAATCCCGCGCTCTCGCTATTTTCCTCTTGTCTCTTATTTTCTTTTATCTATATTATTTTTTCTTATCTATCTTATTTCTCTTATTTTCTCATACCTATCTTGTTTTCTTTCAAACCTTGACTTGCAGAGCTCATCTCCGACCTCGACCACTTGAGTGAATCGTCGACAGAGGTGAGTTAAGTAACTCAGAGCTAAACAAACTCCCGCAAAAGTATAAATAAGAACCCTGTCCTGAAAGTAATTTTACAAAATGTTTATTTTACAGAACATCTGGTTGGGGCAGTAATAATTGACCTGGATTTTTTTTTTTTAGATCAGAAATAAAAATCTTAGCCAAGTACGCGGCTACACCTTTGAACTTTGTGTTGGATATACAAGATGGCTGCAGTGGGAATCATGAGATATTCTTTCAAGGAATAACCCAATTGTAATTGTCGAACTTAGCCTAGTTAGAGAGATGGGTAGACAGATTATGAGCGATATAAGAGAGAAATAGAGCCAAAAGAGAGCGAGAAATAAGAGTGAAAGAGAATAAGAGGGACGAAGAGAGGGCATCAGAAAAAGAGAGAAAGAGACAAAAAGAGGGAGAGAGAAAAGAGAGAGAGAGAGAGAAAGAGGGAGAGAGAGAGGTGTTTGGGCGCAGTGATTGACAGAAAGTAACCAGTAGTTTGAAGTTTAATTCCTACTCAACAAACATTGAACGACGCTTTCTCTCTTACATTAGTATAGATACATAGTCCTAATCATCCTCTCGCACCTTCTGGAACAAGATCCTTTGAAAGAATAATAAGTAGGAAGTTTGAAGATGAAAGGAGTTTTAAGGATGACTATGTATTTTTAAAAAAAATTGTTTCTTTTGAAATAACTACAAAACAATGCTAATATTATTTAATATTAAAATCGGTTTGTTATTGAAAACATTTGGACAACCATTATTGTTAGCTTAGAGTTACCTAAAATTAGCATTAACATTAAACAGAAACGTCACCTAATTTTAGACTCATCAAAGATGGAAAAGACAAATTCAAAGTCGATATTGATCATTACTCTCTACTAACCTAGACATCAGGCCATTCGTCACGACCTCTTCGGTTACTAAGTAGATTGATGAACTCAAGGGAGAGAAGTGGTGGACTCCAGGGGACATAGAGTTGATGAGTAATCGACCTTGTTTCAAACTGGATATGTGTTGCTACACACTAAGATCCATTATGTGGTTCTGAAGTTATCTTAAAGTCTTACACTGAATTATGTAATAGTAATTTAAATCTATGCCTCCAGTGTACTGCATTAGAGTGGAATATGCGGATTCATATTTAAGAATTACAATGTTGATACCTGTTTGGTATAGTTAATTTGCATTGCAACTTCCTTCATTCCCCCAGAAATAAAATAGGTACATACTATAAGCCCAAACCTCATGCAGGACTGCAGAAGATGGCGGCGGACAGAATTAAAACCTAGGACCTTATTGACAACGGTCCGGTGCGCATACCAAAACTATAAATGACAAATATGAGACTTCCCAAAGCTCAACACAGCGAATGAAGTAAAGACCATGACATCTATGGAGCAGATTCTTAATTCGTAAACTAATGGTTAATGAGGATGTCATGTGGCCAGCACAACGCCCAACCGCTTTTACTTTTCCCCAACTAATGTCAGGTACACAGCTAACTTTTACATTGGGATGGCTGCTTGGTCACGAAGGCAACGTATAACTGTAAAACAATGGTCCCAGGTAATACCCTGCTCGCTTCCATGGCCAGCTGTCCTGTAGGAGGTTTATGAAGGAGCGTTGGAAACGCTTAAAACAAAAAAAAAAAAAAAAAAAACGCTATTGAGCAATGAAACTGAATTCTCCTCCCCCTTCCCCCCACATAAAAAAAATCAAGAAGGACAGATCGCTTCTTCTTATCTTCTTATCTTATATAATACAGACGTTACTTCAAAAAAAGAAGATGATTACGTCCTACGCGTCATGCATTTAGTCATGCATATTAACCAATGACTTAAATTCTGCCAAGTCACTGGTTTTCCTGGCTAGCTCAGGCAACCCATTTCATGCTCTAATAGCACTAGGGAAGAAGGAGTATTTGTACAAATTTGTCCTAGCATAGGGGATGAGGAATGTGCCTTTATTTTTGTGTCTTTCAGAGTATTTTATTAAATTTTGTTTTTGTATTTGAAGATTATGGTTCAGTGTTTTATGTATAATTGCTACTTTACTTTTGAGTCTTCTGTCCTGAAGGCTTTCTAAATTTAGTGATTTTACTATAGGTGTTACTCTAGTCAAATGTGAATATTCGTTTGTTATGAATCTCACTGCTCTATTTTGTGTGTGTTCCACTTTCTTAATGTTTTCTTGAGTTAAGAGGTCTTAAACAGAGGATGCATATTCTAATATTGGCCTAACCAAGGTTTCTTTGCCGACCAACTCATTCTTACTACGAGTGACGTCATCATCATTAACAAAGTCGATACTAGGTTAAGACAGTGAAAGCCAATGGTGAATTCATAACTCCCCTGTCCGCCAGCTTAAAAAAGGCTTATCTTAAAATACTAAATAAAAAGGATTTTTCTCATTCTGGCTTATATTGAGCATTTATATTATCTTATCTTATCTTATAAATTACAGACGTTACTTCAAAAGCGAAAATAATTACGTCCTACGCATTCATTTGTTAAACTTAAGTCAAGCATGTGACTTATGCAAACCCTTCTAAGTCGTTGATTTTCCTGACTGATTTAGGCAAACCATTCCATGCTCTAACGGCACCAGGGAAGAAGGAGCACTTGTACAAATTTGTCCTTGCATATGGAATAAGAGACGTTCCTTTATCTCAGTATCTCTCTAAGTGTTTCATTAGGTTTTTTTTCTATTTGTAAATTATACTTCAGTGTTTTATGTATTATAGCTGCTTTACTTTTTTTTCTTCTGTCCTGAAGCGTCTCTAAATTGAATGATTGTACTAATGGTGTTATTCGAATTAAACTCATCTTTAAATCTGTTGTATCTATGCAGAGGGTCTGTTCATTGAAAACATCATCCTTTAGCATGACTTGTATGACTGATCAGCATGAGTCACATGACTTGAAAAAAATCTTTCTATTAATTAGTATTAACATGTAATCAGTCACTTACAGAACTTTTTAAGGTGACTCATTTCAAACAAGAACATAACAGGGTATAAGAAAAGATATGTACGTTGCATCAGATAAAATTATTAAATTTTAGATTAGAAAGAGAGAGAGAGACAGAGAGGAAGACAGATAGAAATAGAGGGAAAGAGACAGAAAGAGAGACAGAAAAAGAGAGAAAAGAGCTAAAGAGAAGACAGAGATAGAAAGAGTGAAAGAAAGAGAGAGAGAGAGAGAAACTGCTAAAAACTTTGATTCTTCTGTACTATACATTGACTGAACCATATAATCAGGAATGTTTTAAATGTCACTGTTTCTTCTCAATATCCTACCTAAATAAAGTGAGGACAAAACTATACTTAAAACTTTTAACGTGAAGTACTAACTTCAAGCATTTTTTTTTTTGCTTGGGTTAGAGAGTAAGCTCGATTTGCCCTCGAGGAATGACACTTTGCACCAGTTTGACGTCATATCCGATACCGCGTTTTTTTGGCATGAAGTGGCGATGGTGGGAAAAGTTACCAGAAAAGTCCTGGCTTCAAACGCTTTTAGACATGAAAAAATAACAGATACTTGAGCGTACTTAATTTACAGAGCAACGTGGCTTTAAGTCATCTGTGATTTAAATAGGTCACTGACCTTCCTCTTTGTATTGATAAAATATTTGGTAATATTTTATTGTCATGCATTTAACCAAAACGTATTGATGACTATCATTCCAAATTTTGAAAGAAATTATTATTTCCTGATTCCTCTGAAAAATGTTTATTAGAAAGGTCAAGGTAGGGTTATAATACATCCGGAAAAAGGAGGACATGTTCTTTTTTTGGGGTCGTGTCCTCCGCACTTCAGCCATTGACTCAAAAATGGGAAAATGTCCAGCCTCCGCACTTCAGCCATTGACCCAAAGTGGGAAAATGCCCAGCCTCCGCACTTCAGCCATTGACCCAAAGTGGGAAAATGTCCAGCCTCCGCACTTCAGCCATTGACTCAAAGTGAAAAAAATGTCCAGCCTCCGCACTTCAGCCATTGACTCAAAGTGGGAAAATGTCCAGCCTCCGCACTTCAGCCATTGACTCAAAGTGAAAAAAATGTCCAGCCTCCGCACTTCAGCCATTGACTCAAAGTGGGAAAATGTCCAGCCTCCGCACTTCAGCCATTGACTTAAAGTGGGAAAATGTCCACCTTTTACTCTGCTATTTACTGTTTTATCAAAGAATCAAATTTAAACACTCAAACCGAGACCATTTGTTATAGAAGGCCTGAACACTAACCTATAACGTCATAGCCAGTGGGCAGTTTAGACAATAGTTCGTTGCCACCTCGTACAGACGTGTATACAACTGAGTTTAGTATTGATTCTCGTTCAAAAATAAAATATTCAGATAAATCAATAACTTCTCTTGAAATTGTCAAGCAATGGATTTTCTTCATTATCAATCGAAAGGACGCGAAGTTATTTGAGAGAGACATGAAGTATTGATTATATTGATGAAGGAAAGCAAAGTAAAGCTTCCCCTTTCAGACCTTGCGATCTTCGGGGCAGATGATGTTAAGGTCATCTGCTTCTTTGGACAACAGTTAACAAGCGGGGTGTCATGTGGCCAGCACAACGACCAACCGCCTTTACTTTCCCCAACTAAACTCAAGTACCCATTAGAGTTGGGTGGACTTAGGGGCGTCCTAAGATTCCGAGAATTCAAAATCACAGGCGAACCCAGGACCCCGGATTCGGAAGCCAAGCGCTTAACCACTCAGCCACCGCGCCTCTGTTTATGAAGGAACAAGTTAAAATTGAATCTTGAATGATTGAAATGTGTTTAAGTCTCACAGCCACTCAGAGTCCACGTCTCATTTCAAATGGAAAGGTCCCAAAACATTAGGAATTCTCTCCACCATCATCCTTTGCCAACCAAGTGTCAACCCTTGTCGTCAACCAAATGTCAACCCTAGTTCGTATATCGCGTGGTTTACAGACATTTACAGTGCATGAGAATCTGTTGTTTGTTAAACAATACTTTGCAGGGGTTTCTAACTTTATAACGTACAATTTAATTAATCTCACACCAAGTCAAACCTACTACATGCAAAGAAGAATTTTCCCCTGTCCCTAATGCCTTTCATTAAACCCACCAGTGAAGAGGGGGGGGGGGGGGGTTAATAAAATCACACATTTTCTCCCATCTTGACAGGGGGATTAATGAATCATAGCCTGGTCTTGTGGTATGTAATTCAGACTATCGTCTGATGATCCAGAGTTTGAACCCTGCTCGCAGTCATCTTATGCCGTCTGTCAACGCATGTCTGTAAATCAAATAAACATTTTTTTTTTTTTTTAAATATTTTTTTTAAAGGAAACCTCAGAATTTGCGCTATTCAATTTTAGCTTTATCGTCATAGGAATCCTTGGGCCTTAGGCCTCTTTTCTTTTCTTTGCCTCTTTTTTGGGCTTAATGTGCCTCTTGTATGGGCCATCTTGCCTCTTTTGTGGGCTGTTTTTTTTTTCCAATATGTTTTTATTTGTAAGTTCTCACAATTCACAAGTATTAAATCATAAACAATTGAAAAGTGATTAACCTAAAAATACAACAATAGTAACAGAAACATTATTTAATATCAAAGACACACTACCTAACCATCCTAGCCATTGAATCCATAAAAGACAGAACAATGATACAAGTATCCTCTACCCCAGAACAATCAACACAATATCAAATATCCCTGACCCCCATCACCCCATTTCTGGAAAACTACCTGAGCATTGTACAAGTATATGAAAATCAAACTAGATAATTCTCTACCCTAAAATCCATTATTTTTGTAAATGTCAATTCTAAGTGATTAGGATGAAAAACTTTATTGTTTTATTACCGATTTTCGCTTCTAAAGGTTAAGAATGAATATTTTCGTACATCATTTTATTCAAAATCAAGTTGAATACAATGTGTTCGTGACTCGTGTTATGAAAGATGTAGCAATAGGTCTTTTTATATTTCTTTGCCTTATTACTTTTACTAATCAAAACAAGACCATGGCTTAATTATTCATTGCCTATGGACGGATCCGGTGAGGGGGTGGGGCGACATCTGAGTTTGCGTGATACACAAACTCTCTTTGTAATCTTTTAAAAAAAAATTAAATATTGAAGTCCGTGCTCTCTAATGTTTTGTGTTTACAGTTGGCAGGACACAGTGTTAGACACAAGTTCTTGTTGGGCGGACTTGAACTAAACAAACAAATATTTTGAGAAAATGTTTCCTTGTATGTGTGTGCGTGTCGGTGTTGAACAATTCCATTGGTTTTTGTCTCTTGTATCCTTTGAGTCACACAAAGACGTGGCGGCTCAATCCAAACAATAGATGTGTTTCATTTGTTGGGGGTGGGGTGGGGGTCTGTGACGCTAAGACAAGTCAACACACTTTGCTCGGGTATCTTTAAGTGATAAGCTTTCAACGATACGAGCTACAACCGAGGACAACCAACGACTTGGCATTTTAAGTCATGGATTAATATGCATGACTAGATTGACATATGGACACGCGTAGGGACGTAATCATCTTCTTTTTGAAGTAACGTCTGTATTTTATAAGATTAGATAGGTTGTTTTGAAATTTCAAGGGTATATGCATATATATTTATAGGATTTATAGGATAGCATACAATGAGACAAGGTGATAGTTCATACAGAGACTGGAGTCAACCGTTGTCATATGATATAGATGTTGGAGCTAAATATTGTCATAGCCTTTAGATAACTGGAGCTAAAGATTGTCATAATCTATAGATACTGAATTCGTTGTGATTGCCTATAGGGACTGAAACCAACTATTGTCATAGCCTATAGATACAGGAGCGATTGTCATAGCCTTTAGGTACTGGAGCCAGCCACTGTCATAGCCTATAGATACTAAAGCCAGCCTTTGTCATAACCTATAGAGACTGGAGCCAGCCATTGTCATAGCCTATAGATACTGGAGCCACCCTTTGTCCTAGCCTATATATACTGGAGCCAGCCTTTGTCATAGCCTATAGATACAGGAGCGATTGTTATAGCCTATAGAGACTGGAGCCAGCCATTGTCATAGCCTATAGAGACTGGAGCCAGCCTTTTTCATAGCCTATAGATACTGGAGCCAGCCATTGTCCTAGCCTATAGAGACTGGAGCCAGCCATTGTCATAGCCTACAGAGACTGGAGCCAGCCATTGTCATAGCCTATAGATCCTGGAGCCAGCCATTGTCCTAGCCTCTAGATACTGGAGCCAGCCATTGTCATAGCCTATAGATACTGGAGCGATTGTCATAGCCTATAGATACTGGAGCCAGCCATTGTCATACCATATAGAGACTGGAGCCAGCCATTGTCCTAGCCTATAGAGCCTGGAGCCAGCCATTGTCATAGCCTATAGAGCCTGGAGCCAGCCATTGTCATAGCCTATAGATACTGGAGCCAGCCTTTGTGATATCCTATAGATACTGGAGCCAGCCTTTGTCATAGCCTATAGATACTGGAGCCAGCCTTTGTCATAGCCTATAGATACTGGAGCCAGCCATTGTCCTAGCCTATTGAGACTGGAGCCAGCCATTGTCATAGCCTATAGAGACTGGAGCCAACTATTAATCTATTTTTTTAAAGGCATTACTAAGGTTTTACCTCCATTTCGATCTGCTGGTGTGTTTAACACAAGAGTCTCGTGCTGTGCTGTTAGTGAATCACGTGCGACTTCTGTGCTCTACTAAAATGCGTTGTTTGACAAATTGCTCTGACATTTTACAGCCAACTTCTCCCTCCACTTACCGCTCTTCGCTCAAGTGCCCCCCCCCCCCCCCCCGGGGTGAGACACCCAGTCACGTGACCTCAATGAGAATCTGGAGTGGGGACATCAAGGCGTGAAATGTTGGTCAATATGAGAATCTCTATGTGTACAATAGAGTTGGTTTTATCTCATGACTTGTGTTTCTATCTGAACATTGTTAGGCGAAACTTAATTGTGGTGGAATGTGGCTCGAAAACCTTTTGACTACGTGACAGAGGGGCCCAAGTTCGAATTCCGATGTAAACTATAAATTATTAAATTTAGATTCATGTTGCGATTAATTGTCTTTGTTGGGCGCCAGGGCCGCTTTAAGGGAGGGCAGGCGAGGCTACAGATGCGGGTCCTCCACAAAATAGCTCTACAAGAAAGAGGCCTCCGCAAGAAAGAGGCCTCCACAAGACAAGAACCTCCACAAGAAAGAGGTCTCCACAAGAAAGAGGTCTCCACAAGAAAGAGGCCTCCACAAGACAAGAACCTCCACAAGAAAGAGGCCTCCACAAGAAAGAGGCCTCCACAAAAGAGATATATCCGAATTTCTTCGGATCAGAAACTTAATAAAGTTTTTTTTATCTAACATTTATTTTGCATTTTTACTACTGGCAAAAAAAAAAAGAAGTCGTAATTAGAAGTGTACTCTTGTAACATGCTCGGAATAAGTAAATACAGCTTCGGATTTACGACAGTGCGCCCTTTAAGGGCTTTACCCTCCACAAAGTCACTTTCTTATACTAAAATACCCCTATTAAATATTTTTTAAAAAAGGAAAGTGAGATTAAATTTAGAAGAACTCCATTTCTTTCTTCTAAAATATAACGTGCTTTTAGATACAAGTATTATGATTCATAAGTGGATCTTTATTAAAACTTTCGAAAAAAATTGTAGAGAGCCCACAAAAATCATACCCCGGGGACTCCGCATACTTAAATCCGGCCCCGCTGAGCGCCTAGAGGGTGCATGGTATGCTTCTCCGAAAAAAAAAAAGATCAACTTCTTATTCTCTTAGTTCTCTCCCATTCCACAACTCTAGTCTCGCGACTTATAGGAGCGTGGATGATGTGCCATGCTAAAGACACTACCGTATAATACTTGGAGTTATGCGTGCATGGCGCAAGTTCCATAAATACAAAGCTTTTTTTTTAAGTATCCGGTGTACAAAATACGGAAGTATTAATGAACGAAATATTTTAACGAAATAATATATATTATATATTTCTTTTTGTACTTTTTAGCACCGTAGATTCATTCTTTAAGACTTTCATTTGAGGCAAGTTATTTTTATCATATAGTTGACAACAGGGACATTTCAATATTTGTTTCATTTTTTCAAAATTTTCTTTTTTTTCATTTTCTTAAGTTTTTCTTTAGAATTCATTATATCGACTCCAGATATCTTCATATCTTTTTCTTTTCTTTTTCTATCTTATTGCTTTAAGGAAAACTAAATAAAATCCTAAAAACGTCAAAATCTTTAAAAAAATAAAATAAAAAAAAGACCAGATTACTGTGATTAATTTGTGGAGTGAAAATCCCCTAGCATTGAAATTATAATAAATATCCCCAATATACGACTTAAATTTGGGATAACTCTCTTTCAAAGTGGAGATCCAACAAAGTTATTGCCAGGGGTGTCGCTAAAAATAGCTCATCGCTTAAATTCCTGAGATGCCAAGTTACGTTATATATAGTATGTTTCTCTATCTTTTATACGATAACCAAACAATACACTGTATTGATAAACTGATGTCACCACTGACCACTAAATTTCTATTTTTTTAAAGACTTGAGTCTGGGACAAATTCTTATAAGTGCTCTTTCTTCCCTTGTGCCATAAGAGCATTGATCGGGGTCTTTTTATAAAAGAATGGAAGGGCCTGTCATTGAATTAGATTGTATTCAAGATAAAAAAAAAAGTGAAAAATGGAGAAATATGGTAGATCATGTGTGGTAGATCATGAGTGGTAGATCCAACGGTCAAACAGTCTACGGAATTGACAATCTAATACTTAAGCCAGGAGCGTACTGGCTATATGGGCATTTCGGGTAAATGCCCGTGTGACGGTACCCAATTTGGCCAGTGGGGTCACCGAAAGGACCGGACCGCACGAATGCCAGTAAAATGTTTTAAGATTTTATGATATTATCTTGAAATGCAACACATTGAGCGTGGTGATTAAAAAGAAATCGTTTAAACGTTATTGTTTTATCTCCTATAAAGAATCGAAAGGGGAGGAGCAGAACAAAAGTAAAACAAAAAAAAAACAACGTTATGATATCAGCCATAACTCTTTCTCTCCGAACTGACGATACCAGCGTTGATTCCACACCAGAATTCGGTCAATAATTACGGAGAGAAAGAGTTAATGAATGAACAGGCGCACGCCATACGACGACAAAGAGCGACACGGACTTGGGTAGAAATACATAGAGGGTTTCGCTAAAATATGAAATCATCTTGGCAGCATTAGTTTTACTGAACGTCAAACAAGTGAGGTGTTTGTGGGGGCCAGCCCTAAGAGGCAGACGGTGAAACTGGGTTTCCAAATTATTTAGAAAGCAGTATTTGACCTCGTGAGCAAAGTAAAATTCCCCCTTTTGGATCTACAGGGCAGATGATGTTAAGGTCATGTTTCTTTTGACAATGGTCAACGAGCAGCGCAACGAACAACCACCCTGGCTTACCCCAGGTAAAGTCAGGTATCCGTTAGAGTTGGGTGGACTCAGGGGCGCCCTAAGAATTCCGAAATGCAAGGTATTATATACAAACTGCTTGTATAAGTCTTTTTTTTTTCTGTGAATTAAATTCTACATTTGAAAATACTTCATATGGAACAAACATAGCACACACTTTTTAAATGCGTGCATACACTTCTGTGTGTGAACACATATATGTCTACTTTTCAATTTATATAAATAAAATATTAAACGTAATATTGGTTTACTATAGAAATGTACTGCATTCCCCAACTCTAACGTTTATTACAATAAATAAACTATATTTTTCTTCTTCTAAAATTTTTGTAATGATTAGTTTAAAAAACATTTTGGTAATGTTATGTCATTTTGACTATTCATCATAATAAAAATTTATTATCAAATAAAATGCGAACTTTTCTTATGAAAACATCTATAGAGTTCTTTATATCGTTGTACTACGAAAATAAATTTAAAAAACGAAAGGGTCATTCCTTCAAAGGGAGATAACTGATGGATAGGACGTCAGCCATTTTTAATTTATAAAAGTATTATTAAATTTAGAATTTTAAAGGTCAAACATAGTGTTACTATTAAACGTATATTCTTTTTACTAATAATGTTTTACAACTTATAAAATGTTTTAATTCAAATTAAATTCAACATTTTAAAGTTTAACACTATATTTACAAAATACTAAATTAAAAATTATAGAATTATTCTCTAGATGTAAATTTAATTGAAGTAGGAATACGTATAAATAACCTCGAATTTCGATGACATTGATTGTAATGTGGCACTTGCGTAGCATTTACATTGTGTATACAAAGGTACCAAGTTCGATTCTCTGTAACGAATTTTTCTTACATAATTTTTTACTACTTATTAATAATTAATACATAATTTAAAAATTGCAATATATACTGCTGACCTACTTTTTTTAATACTATTTTTATCATCATCTGTCTTTTAAAAGTTTATCGTAACAAAATTTCTTCCCTCTTCCCAATAAGAAGCTAACCTTAGCAGAAATGAAGACAGGAAGGTCCATTGTGGGAAGTGCGCTTAAACCGCTTGGCTACCTAGAAGGGGCCTCGAGGTTCGACACCCGACTCGTCAGAGTTGTGTTTACAGAGCGCCTGAAGGCAGCCCGGGAAAAACCTTCTCCTAGATTCCGCCTACCCCCCCCCCCCCCCCCCCCGCACTGGTATACAACTGAGATTGGACCAAAGCGCTCTGAGCATGTTATAAAGTATGTTATGAAAGTAGCGCTATAGAAAAGCCATAATTTATTTATTTATTTATTATTGTGTGACGTCGATCATCTAGCGTTTCTTTGTAATTTTATTACTTTTGTACTTTTATAATAGATGATTTGACAGCGTGTCGTGTCTAACAATATGAATGAACTAGCTTTAAATGCCTTGCATTTGAATGTAAAGTACATGTAAATGTTTGTGTATTTGGTAGCAGAATATTTTGCATAATAAGAGATTCACCATTCCAATTGTTATACTATATTCATTTAGTAATAGTGCTTGTCGGGTAGTTTCAAAATAATCTAATAAATTATTTATGTAGCTAAATACTTTCGATGCATTATTAAACTTTACAAAATGCTTTTGAGGACCGATATGATTGGATGTCCATCATATGGCATACAATTTATGGGTTGCATTGTATAGAGATGCCCAGGCCGATTTTGACACCAAGTACACCCCTGACCTAAACTGTCCTAGACATTATTTCTTTGCTTTAAGTCAAATGAATCACTGAGTTCAGGAGCGTTCAGAGCCACACGTTTTCTGAGATTGTTACCAGATGTGTTAATGTGTTTGCTTTGTACCATTAGCCTCGTTTTGTCACACAATCTACAGCAAACAAGTGGCAACAGACGTCATCACATTAATGATTAATTAATTTCGTTTCCTCCTCTCTGGAGTGTCAGTCTGTGAAATGTCACTTAGATATTTGACCTTCACCCAGCCCATGACCAGACGACAGAGACAGCTAGTTTTCACTCACAGGGCTGATCAATAATAGACTTAACATTAGCGTTTTGTAACAGAATTCAGGGAAGTTAGAACAGTATACACCAGGGCTTGATTTACTGCGGCGTAGACCCTAGGGCCTACCAATGTCTCACCAGAGTTGTAAGAAGCTGCATACTCTACCGCGAGGCCCGAAGAAAACTGTTACCCCATAAAACCCCTAGATATAAGTTGGAACATGTCTTTCCACCCAGAGAAAAGTCAGTTATTAAGAGTTAATAACTAAAACAAATAAATTTCACTTATCTTATTCATGGTAAACTAGTAACACAGACTAAAAACGCAAAATACCTAGGTGTTATAATAAATGAAAAACTGTCATGGAATCCACATATTGATGAAACTAATTAAAAAATCAAACAAAGCATTAGGATCATAGACATAAATAAATATAGACTGGCCGATTAAAGAGTTTTATGAAACGAAACTTTGTGACATGCAATTTTGTGTACTTTATTATACAGCATTTATGAGCAGTATAAAAGTTAAGTATTCATATCTATTTCTGCCACACACCTATATATATTGTAAATAAGGAGGCAGTGTAGTTTTGTTTAATCTCTAAGAATGAAGATCATGCAATTTTTCATAATTTGGAAATCCGAATACAATGGTATACATGTTTTCAAGTTACATGAAGTTACTTCCTTCAGCTAGTCTATATTTATTTATGTCTATGATTAGGATTTATATAAAAAATTGCTACAAATCAAATATGAACATAAAACTAAAATATTATTTAACCTTTATTAGGCCAATAATAGAATATGCATTCTCTGTTTGGGAAACATTAAGAAACTGGAACACACACAAAATAGAGCCATGAGATTCATAACAAACGAATATTCACATTTGACTAGAGTAACAACTTTAGTACAATCACTAAATTTAGAAAGCCTTTAGGAGAGAAGACTCAAAAGTAAAGTAGCAATTATACATAAAACACTGAACCAAAATCTTCAAATACAAAAACTAAACTTAATAAAATACTCTGAAAGACACAAAGATAGAGGCATATTCCTCATCCCATATGCTAGGACAAATTTGTACAAACACTCCTTCTTCCCAAGTGCTATTACAGCCACCCGAGAAAGCCAATGACTTGGCAGAGTTAAAGACATTGGTTAATATGCATGACTGAATGCATGACTGAATGCATGACGCGTAGGACGTAATCGTCTTCTTGTTTGAAATAACGTCTGTATTTTATAAGATAAGATAAGTAGAAAAGCTATAGGAGATAAGCTGCCAGATGTGGACACTATATCGCAGTTCATCTAATACTCTAACATGACAGTGAGAACGAAGAAGAAGACCTAGAAATCAATCCGGGGCATAATTTGTATAGTGAAGAAAATTATAATTTCTAATTTTACAACATCAGCGATTTTATTAACCTCAGAAAAACGAATACAAATTTTTTTTTTAAATAGTATATTTGTCCCGCTAAACACATTTTGGCGCTCTGTAGCAATACACTAAATTGATGAATAAACGACAACATTCTAGATATGTATAGATGTAGGCCATACACTTGTCGAGTGTATTGTCACTCACTTTGAGTGTGTTTAAAAATAATTGTGCTTTCAGTCGATTGCCCCATGTGTCAACATTTACATACGATTGCGGCTGTGTTTATGGCCTATTGACTTGTGGCTTGAACAAGATGCTATTAGTTAGCCTCCACATTGACCAGAATGTCACGTCATGATATAGTCCAGTTCTACACTTGCGAAACACAGATGTCGAACATGGACACTAATAGTAGATTAACACTTTATTCTGTCAAAGTAAAAGTTCCCCTTTCAGACCTTGTGATCTATAGGGCAGATAATGTCAAGGCCATCTGCTTCTGTGGCCCACTGTTAACGAGAGTGTCATGTGGCCCGCATAACAACCAACCGCCGTTACTTTCAAAACTTTTGTGAAGCACCCATTAGAGCAGGGTGAAGAGACCCCTAAAAGATCCCAGTCTCAGTTCTTATCTTAAATAAAAATAAATGCAGATATTCCTTTAAGTACAACCCACACCCGTGTGTTTATCTAGTCATGAGTTTATCTGGTTCTGTGTTTATCTAGTTTTGTGTTTATCTATTTTTGTGTTTATCTATTTTTGTGTTTATCTATTTTTGTGTTTATCTAGTCGTGCATGCTAGTTAGAGACTAAAACTCTGGTTTTTCTAACTAATTCAGGCTAATTCCATGCCCTAATGGCACTGGGGAGAAGGAACACTTGTATGAATTAGCCTATGGAATAAGAAAAGTGTCTTTATATTTGTGTCTTTCTATTTTTTTTTATTAATTTTTTAGCGGCCCCTTGAAAAGGGAAAAGACGCTATTAGTTTTGTATGGAATGTCCATCCGTCCGTCCGTCAGTCCCGTTTAGATCTCGTAAACTATGAAATGAAGTGAAAATCCGACATCATAATATTTTAGAGTAGACCATTCAGGTTCTGACACACTACTTTTAAGTTATCTAAGTTCTGTCATAATAACTACAACGTTTACACAAAATATGTTTACTCTTTTTTTAAAGAAAAAAATAATCTATTTACTATGCATATAGTGGAAAATAATTTAAAAGAACAACTAATAAGTAGTTTTTCATATTTTCACGTGAACTACGAATTTTCAATAATATTATGGAACACTAAACTAAACAATTTTTTTTTCTTGAGGCTTTGAATAAGAGATTGACCCTTTACAACACAATTAGATCAATTAGATACTCATTATAAAACATCAATTAGGCCAGGCTCACATGTAACTTCACTTTCATTTTCACCTATCCCTTGGTCTGCTGGACCGTTGGGGCACAACATATGATCTGTTAACCCTTTCACCATTCTTACCTGTCATTTGCCTTTGAAACAATTTCATTCTGATATTCTTTCTGAAAATATTGAAACCATCCTTTTTACCTGCCTGGATGAACCACTTCGGGGGCCGATTTGAGTTTGTGTTTCCACACAAACTGTCTTTGTAACCTTGTTATTTTGGGGGGGGGGGGGTTAAAAGTTATGGCTCAGTGTTTTACGTATTATTGTTACTCTACTTTTGACTATTCTGACCTTAAGTGTCTCTAAATTTAGAGATTTTGCTAATAGTGTTACTTTTAGTCCTAAAGAAATTATGCCGTCCTCTGTTGTATCAGCAACCTTCTAAATAATCTCTACCCTAAACTGTCGTCGTTAGTTTCTGTCTAAACAAACAACTTTTGGTTCTAGATTATAAAATACCCAATACATATCCTAAGACTACTAGCAATGAGCCAACAGTAGTCAGTATCCATGTTCCATTCCAAACATATTTTATTGTGAGCATAAAGCTTGCAGAGTTTCATTATTTTTTGTAATAGCACATTTGTAAGGAATCAATCCCGCGAGATTAAATGGCTTAAAGCGTCCCAAATCTGCCTTCTATAAGGTAACTACCAATATAACAAGGACGCAAGTATAGCTTCTTTGAAAATAAGTTTTCTTTGTCATTTGAAAAGCACATGTATGTGCGTGTGTTCGTGTGTGTTTATGGGTAAAGAAAGAGAAAGACTTGAACATAATTACTGTCACTTGGAAGTGCGAATTTCAAGTTGACACAATCTGATTCGGAGTCGACTAAGGTTGTTGAAATTTTTAGCTGCCGGTAAGTAATTTGATCTGTATCTTTAGAAAAATGTGAATATTCTTTGCTTAAGTAATGGGCACACCATGATCTAAATAGTAGACATTAGCTACTAACGCTCATATCTGTAAGTTATTCGAGTTCGTATAAAAATATATTTTATGAAGTACCTAAAGGAACGGGATATTGATTCCAATAGTGTTTGGTCTCTGTACTTTACTCCTTACTGCAACTTAAAATCATTTGCAGGACAGAAAGATGACAATTTGATTTTTGACGAATTCCTTCATGGATAAGAGATTTTCATACATGGCGGAAAAACTATAATTAATATGCATTTTGGTGTATCCGGCGTATAAGAATATAGAAAGTGTGGATAAGCTAGGTGTTGTTTTTTTTTTTAAGATATATGATTTTGTTTGCACTCTTAAGCATTGTACAATCAAATGGTCTAAGTTCTTACGTTTAGAGATTATATGTAGTTGGCAATATTGAACTTCTATTTACTGTCCTTGACATTGGTTGCTGAATCGTGATTCTCTCCAAAAGTGGGGCTATTCAAGGCAGTTTGTGTTACTCTGAGCTCTTTAAGACTGTTTTTCTTTTGAAAAGTGTTTAAGTTCATCGTAGTACGATGGCGGCACAGTAGACAAATAGAGAGAAAGAGACTTTCCATTGAATCAGTGAGAGAGAATCTAACAGTACGATCTGAAGAGACTTTTGCTTGGTCAGAAAAATATACTTTTACAAAGAATATATCAAATCAGCCTGTTTCTCTGTCTGGTTGAACACGTATGTTTCTCGAACGCCCATTCTCGTTCCGAGTTAAAACCTTTCCACAATTTTTATTGTGCATAGCAAAACATTAATTCATTTAAAAATTGACCAATTAGTCATTTAATTATTGGTAACTAATGATTTCGTTTGATATCAAAAAGGGAAATAAATTCTACACTATAAATATAGTTGTAAATGTGGAGTTCTTCCAATAGATAACCTTTTTTTTTTTTTAAATTTTTTATTACACATTATGATTTACCAACATGGTAGAGTAAAATCTATTTTAAGCTTAATTTATAAAGTTGGCATTGTCTTTTTTTACGCCCTCCTTTCTCCCTCCCCTCCCCCTTTGTCCTCCTTTCTCCACCCCCTCCCCTTCTTTGTCCTCCTTTCTCCATCCCCTCCCCTGCTTTATCCTCCTTTCTCCATCCCCTCCCCTGCTTTATCCCCCTTTCTTCACCCCCTCCCCTGCTTTATCCTCCTTTCTCCATCCCCTCCCCTGCTTTATCCTCCTTTCTCCATCCCCTCTCTTGCTTTATCCTCCTTTCTCCACTCCCTCCCCTGCTTTATCCTCCTTTCTCCACTCCCTCCCCTGCTTTATCCTCCTTTCTCCATCCCCTCCCCTGCTTTATCCTCCTTTCTCCGCCCCTACCCTGCTTTATCCCCCTTTCTTCACCCCCTCCCCTGCTTTATCCTCCTTTCTCCATCCCCTCCCCTGCTTTATCCTCCTTTCTCCGCCCCTCCCCTGCTTTATCCTCTTTTCTCCGCCCCTCCCCTGCTTTATCCTCTTTTCTCCGCCCCTCCCCTGCTTTATCCTCCTTTCTCCACTCCCTCCCCTGCTTTATCCTCCTTTCTCCATCCCCTCCCCTGCTTTATCCTCCTTTCTCCATCCCCTCCCCTGCTTTATCCTCCTTTCTCCGCCCCTCCCCTGCTTTATCCTCCTTTCTCCATCCCCTCCCCTGCTTTATCCTCCTTTCTCCGCCCCTTCCCTGCTTTATCCTCCTTTCTCCATCCCCTCCCCTGCTTTATCCTCCTTTCTCCACCCCCACCCCTGCTTTGGGTGTGGAGGTTGACGTTTTAAAAAACCCACTTAAACCAGACCCTCCACACACACACTCATCGCATGGTTTCAATAACATGGTTTCAAACTCGCCCAGTTTGTCCGCACCATACAGTGAGAGATAGTGTCGAGTCATAGTGAGACATACAGTGAGACATAGTGGGTCACAGTGAGACATATCGAGCCATAGTGAGACACAGTGAGTCATAGTGAGACATTGTGAGCCACAATGAGACACAGTGGGTCACAGTGAGACATTGTGAGCCACAGTAAGACACAGTGGGTCAAAGTAAGACACTGTGAGCCACAGTGAGACATAGTGAGACATTGTGAGTCATAGTGAGACATAGTATGATAGATCTAAACTTCTGTTGGAGAGCAACAATTTCGAGACAGAAGCCATCAATGTTTTCCCACGGTTGGAAGCGTGGTCGAGAGGCCAAGTGCGCTTGAACTTGGCTTGGCTTGGCTACCTAGAAGTATGCTCGAGGTTCGACACCCGACTCGGGCAGAGTTGTGTTTACTGAGCGCCCAAAGGCAGCACGGAAAACCAACTCCTAGATACCCCCCTCCCCCCCACTGGTCCACAAATGAGATTGGACCAAAGCGCTCTGAGCATACTATAAGCATGAAAGTATATAAAATCTATAATAATAATAATAATAATAAATGTAATAATATAATAATAATAAAGGCCCATTCCTTATTCCAATGCTAGGACACATTTATACAAATGCTCCTTCTTTTTTAGTGCTATTAGAGCATGGAATGGTTGCCTGTCTCAGCCAGAAAAAACAATGAATTGGCCGAATTTAAGTAATTGATTGACATGAATGACGAAATTGACCTAAGAAAACGAGTAGTACGTAATTATCTTTTTTTGGAATAACGTCTATATTTCATAAGATAAGATACCCAAACCTATATAAGAACTAATGACGAATACAAACAATGACACCATACTATTATTATTTAGTGATTAAAGGTAATTAAATCATTGATAGTTTCAGCTACTAAACTAGTAATCAATCATCAAATCTTCCTACATCTAAATGCGGTTCAATGTCTCGAGGGAATCCGTCCAACAACATTCTGTCCAATCATCACATTACGAGTTTCTTACACAGTGAATTTCAGACAATATGCGTTTTAATGTGCACATACCAGGGGCGGACTGGCTATATGGGCCCGGTGAGCCAGTACCCAAATGGGCCGATAGGGCCACTGAAATGGCCGCATGGATGCGACTATGAAACGTATAAAACTGTTAAAGGTTTGTCCTTCAAAACTGCTCTCTTTACCAAGAGGCCCGTATAAGACACTGGCCCCAAAACATCCCAATAGAAAGAGAAACTATATGGAGAACTTCCTGATTTGGACACCCCTGCGCTGTTCATCTCATATATTTATCTTGTCACCTGAACGTCCCAACATAACAATGAGAACGAGGAAGAATAAGGAGAAGTAAAAGGTTTAATAATATTCTCTTATAAAAGGGTCTCTTTGAGCGTGGTGTTAAAAAAATATTTTACAGACATGTTCAGAAATAATGTATTAGCCTACATCCGTAGACAGTGCTACCAGAAGGCTTCATCCTTTTAGGGCCTACACACTTAGCGTTTAAAAAGCAACACAAGACCTATATTTCTTATAAAGTTCACTGTTTACCTATAACATGGATACAGTTATCGATACATAATAATACTAAACAATGACTATGAGGGAAGGTAGGCCTAGAATTGAATGACCAACATATGATATACAATTTGCGGGCTGAGTGTATAGAAATGCCTGGGCTGATTTTGACACCCAGTCCGCCCCTGGCACATGCTTTCAAGAATGTTCTAAACACTAATATGTTCATAGATAATTAGTTCTAGATATTGTCATTAAATAGGATTAAGTACGTCCAAGTAATTACAAGTGCTCATTATACTTTCATGGCTTACAAATCAAGATTGTAAGCCATGAAAGTATGATGTATGAATATGGTTCAGTCAAAAAGCAAACATTTTTCTTTAAACAAATCAAGATTGTGAGTTTGAAAATTCCAAAACGTATTTCTATGCTAATGAATCGTTTCTCGGTGGTCTAGTGATTCTTATTAATTGTTTAACTAATTAATTAACTCACAGTTTTAAGTAATACCCGCCTTCAAGATATTGTCAAGAAAAACACAGTTCACTAATGAAAAAGAAAATTACGAAGTGGCGGACGACCTCAAGTCCGACAATCCATCTCGCGTCTGCTTGTGGGGTGCTTGCTTCTAATTGAAGCTAGAGCACATCTTGCGACCGTGGCATCTGCCAAGGGATTTAATCTCAACTAATGACTATTAAAAATTTTAGTTTTCAACATTACTACTTCCCTTTAAATTTGTAAAAATAATTTTTGGGAGATTTTTTGTGTGGTCATATTTGTTACTTAAAGCTATATTGACATAAGATCATTCATTATTGACCGAAGTGACTGCAGATATCATTTTTTAAATTTTAGAGTAAAATTCTGAATGGCCCTGCTCTCCTCCGATAAACAGAATAAAAACAAAACTTTTTTTTTCTTTAAATATTTTTTAAAATACTACACAGACATGGTATGCCACTATCTCCATATATTCTGAAAATAACATAAGAATATAGATTTAAGTGTAGCCAATCTTTTGTAGGCTGACGAGTGACGGCTATCAGTAAATGAGATGGCGACGTCTCATTTGCTTATAAACCCATTTCTCACTTCGCGATGTTACAGAAAGTCACACAGACAGTAACGACAGCCGATGTGGCAGTAGAAAGGGGAATTAATATAAGCTTTTAAAATCTCTGGTTATAAGCACACTTACCTCCCTGTATTAAAAAAAAATGTGTTGAATTAATTTCTCGTTTGTTTTATTCGTGTGTATGTTCTTTTCTTTTCGTTAGTTTTTTTTTAAAGTGGGGAGCTGAGGCAATTAATAACTTAGAAGGGTGTATCGGACGGTAACTTGGTTCACTTTTAAATTCTACTCGGCACTCAACTGTCACATGTGTATTCTCACCAACGCCTTCCCCCCCCCCCCCCCCCCCCCCCCAAAAAAAAAAAAGGCCCTGACTTTGGGTGGCTAAACCAGGTAGAGGGTATCTGACGTATCACGCCTAGCATGTGAAGTGTGGACTTGGCGGCTTCTGCGAAATGTCCCCCTATTATTGTGACTAAACAGACAGAAAGGCGTCACATCTATTTATAATTTATCACAGGGACCATGTCTGTTAAGTAAATAAAGTGATAGCATATTTTATCAAAGACAATGTTTCAACATACAGAAGACAATGTTTCAACATAAGGAGACATTGTTTCAACATAAGGAGACATTGTTTCAACATAAGGAGACATTGTTTCAACATATAGAAGACAATGTTTCAACATAAGGAGACATTGTTTCAACCTACAGGAGACAATGTTTCAACATACAGGAGACAATGTTTCATTTTATCCTCTGTTAATCATGACTAAAAGACTCATTTACATTTCATACATTTACATTTCATACATTTACATTTCATACATTTACATTTCATACATTTACATTTCATACATTTACATTTCATACATTTACATTGTGCATTAATATTGATACTTTTTTTTTTTATAACTTATAATTATATCAAATAGGCGCGCAACTTCCGTTGACGAAAAGTTGCAGGCAATGAAAGAAAAGGCAAAGTCTTCAATGAATCTAGTTCAGAAAAAAATATATTTAGGTCATAGTCGGGTCTACGTATCCACCTGATCCGCTGCCTGGTCGTATGGTATGCACTCTGGACTGTCGTCTCGATGGTCCTGGGTTTGAGCCTAGTCCGCCACTATTCTCCCGCCGTCCTAAAGCCTCGCGGGAGGTTTGGGCTAGGATGGACTCATCTTCTACTCTGAACAAATCTGGAAAAATGTTCTCAACTTGTCAAACAAACAAACTCTTGCTCTGTGTTTATTAATATTACACGTCATTGTGAAATGTTTCCCACACGTAGACCAATGAATTTTTGTGTGTGTGTGTTTACTTGAAGTTAAAACCATCATGTTATTAGTTGCTACTGTACTATCTAAAGCAGGGTTCTCAACCTGTGGGTCGCGACCCTCCCTTGGGGTCGATTGATCATTAGCCAGGGGTCGCCTAAGACCATCGAAAATATGGATTATTATTGCCTACTCTTCTATTGCTGTATGTGTGTGTCGGCTGGGGGGGGGGGATGTCGCGGCAGAGTGGGGGATTATAAAAAGTGGTCGCCGAGCTTAAAAAGTTGAGAACCGCTGATCTAAAGCGTATTTTAGTATTTGTGTTAGCAGGCCAATAAGCTATACACGGAAAGAGACACACACACAAGATTTGAAATCAAAGTGAATTTGTTCTGCTCGTGCCCATTAATTAGAGACCTAAGCCCTAACTAAGACATTTTGATTGTCCGGTCAAACTTGCTTCACGTTCTAATGGAGGATGCACAAGTTAAAAGAAGGGAAACAAGTCACGTGACATCCGTTTCTTTTTGCTTCGCTCCTTCTTTTAGTATTATTACTAATTTTTTATTAAGGAGGCGTCGATCAGCCTCAGCGCACATCTTATACTCTATATAAACTCATTGGTCCATGGGGAGTGAATTCAAAGCAATGTCGCCCGAAAAAAAAAAAGGGTAAACAGTAATGTAAAAGCGGACATTTTGACAATTTTAGGCTATACCGGAGGAAGTCTGGTAAAACCAGGTAACCTAAATAATTGCCTAACACGTATTAGGTATTTAATAAACATCAACTATAATTCAAATTGATTTAT